>CM040244.1:263771199-264144516 GCA_022545495.1 Chrysanthemum lavandulifolium | reverse complement strand
TGTAATTTTCTGATTTTAAAAACTTCTAAAGTGTCCTTTCAAACTTTATCTGCTCCTTCAGTATCAAAATCGAACACGAACACTCCCATGATCATGATCAAAACCGAGAAGATTAAGGGTGCGTTTATTGTTTTGTACAAAATATTTTAGAAAAACAAGGAAAACAAAGATCCTGTTCAAATGTTGCTTTCAACAAAATGTTTCTGACACAAAATCCCTATTTCCTAACTTAACAAGGAAAATTACTAAACAAAATTTAGCTTGTTTCTTGTTTCAGAATCTACAACCCTCCCTCCCTTCTTCAAAAATAAAACACAAACATCAACTAAACTGCTTATATTTTCAAGTGTTTGTAAAGATAAATCCCTTCCAAATTTTTACAAAACTGTAGATAGAAAACAAAATTTTTTTTCTCCAACTAAATGCACCCTAAGCATATGCCAAAATTAACTTATTTCTTATGAAAATCTTAGCGAAACTTGATTACAAACACGTGGAAGATCATTTTCCGTGAAAACAAATTCTAAGAGGTGTGGGGATTGGCCCTCGCCGAATCCGATGTGGCGGCATTTCGCCACTTTTTTTCACACCTCGCCACGACACCATGGTGGTTCGCCACTTGTGGTTTCGCCAGATCCAACGACATGGTTAAAAGACAAAGTTTTGCGGTGTTTGTGTTTGTTTCTTTTGTGTTTGTAATGTGTTTGTGATGAGTGGGACCTGTGAAGAGGTTTGAGTTAATTGTGATTGATGGTATTTTTAAATGTCATGGAGTGATGTGGATGTGAGCGTGGCGCGAGTCAAATGAAAAGCATGGGTTATTACACCACCCCACGCTCTAATACTTGTTGACCATAATGCAATATTGTAGTATGAAGTTAAACTGTTAAACCATGTTGCAAAAAAAGTGAAGTTTCTAAAACACCTAAATGAAACCAAACATGTATCTAACAAGATTATTTTGTTAATCTTAAATATTATCCATTTTATGATGTTAAAAAGAAAAGAGACATAAGAAAAGATATAGATGATCATGCGATGGTTCGACTTTGAGGCGAACCATGCTTAAACGAAGCTGGAATGACGAAAACAAGATCAGATTTCAAAACAGCTAGATTTACATGCAATGGCAAAAATTTCAACATGTTAAAAATGATATTCAACTTTCAACGGATTTAGAATCAATTTTTGTACATGGAAATTTAAACTAATGGCATACTATAAAAAATTTCAATCAGTATAACAAAAAGAAAAACCATACAAGCTAGTAGCTAGTCAAGTAATATCACATGATCATAAATAAATAAGGAATAGTGGTATTTTGTATCTAACTCTAAGAACATCTATATCTATATCTATACTACTTTATAATCGATTTAGCTTCTAAAATTAGAAGGCTTAAAAATTAAGCATTTTAATTTTAGAAGGCTTAAAATTAAGATAAGGAGCCCATTCATGGATTTATACGTGTCACTACTTAACAAACCCAGCCTAACTCCTAACCACCAAAAATTAAGATAAGGAGCCCAATTATAAAACGATACGTCACACTTATCAACTAAAAATTCATCTTTATTTTCAAATTAATCTATCTTTTTATCTACTTATTTATATTATAATCTAATTTCACCATATTTTTAAAATTTTACGCC
This sequence comes from Chrysanthemum lavandulifolium, assembly GCA_022545495.1. Classification (NCBI taxonomy): domain Eukaryota; kingdom Viridiplantae; phylum Streptophyta; class Magnoliopsida; order Asterales; family Asteraceae; genus Chrysanthemum; species Chrysanthemum lavandulifolium. Next base: position 264,142,864 of record CM040244.1, on the reverse strand, counting down.
TTTTAATTCAACATCCATTTTAATATACTAGAAAGCGGTACCTGCGCAATGCGGGCGTATGGAAATAGACGACTATTTTGTAGCGAACAAATGTTTTGAGGTGGTGATGTGATGAGATGGTGGTGATAATACAGCGATAAGTATATTTATATGTGTTTCTACCCGCTTAGTGAATTCGTTTCACAACACTGAATGATATGCTATGTAAGTGTTTGTTTGGGTTACGTAACTTTCACGCGACATCATTATTCCCGCATATAAAATACCCTGCAATCTCTTACGCCAAACACTCCCCCAAAAGTATATGATTTTGACCATAGTTGTCGGGATCCCAATCTTGATCTTAGGATCTTACGATTTTACGACATCGCAAAGTTAAAACGATCCGGATCCTACATAGGATCTTTTGCAAGCTTAAGATCTTAGGATCTCGATCTTGACCATACGATCTTACGATCTAATCCGAACCGATCTTACTTTTCTCAGACAAACTAAAAACTACAAATTTATGTGTTGTTTGTTTGTAGAATTCAAAAACAATATGTTAATCTTTTAAATATTTTATGATCATAATTTAGGACAACATTTATATGAAACATTCATAGTATTTTGTGGTTATAATGTATTAGAATTTGTAGATTTGTATAAAATTACATAAACTATTAAGAATAACATTAGAGTAGGATCTTCAAGATCCCGATCCGATTTTACAATCACGATCCAGAAGACGAAAACGATCCCTGTAGGATCTCGATCTTGACAACCTTGATTTTGACGAATCAAAATTATATTGATTGGAATAAATGAAATAAAGGTTAAAGGTGTAAAATTTGAATTAAAATAAAATAAACCCACTAAAAATATAAAAACTAAAACTCATAAAATATATTAAAATTAGGGATGGCAATGGGCGAAAAAACTCAGAACCCGGGTACCCGCATATAGTGGGTGGGTAAAATCGTTAATTTTCACCCACGTGGGGTCGGTGAAAATTTGTACCCATCAAATGAGTGGCGGGTGGGTGACGGCAAAAGCATACCCATCGCGGTAAACCCATAACACCCATTTAAAATACCCATGGGTATACCCTTCAAAATACCCGTGGGTGCACCCATAAACCCATGTTAAACTTAATTATACTAATTAAAATATGTATGATATTGCATGATATACATTTAATAGTTATCAAGTCTCAAGAAAACACATTAACCTAAAAGTTTGTTTGAGTTTCAAGACTAAAAAGAGAATATGAGAGATCAGATGATCAAAGTTGTATACATGTGATTTGGTGCAATGATATTTAATTTCTGCTTTCAGACATGTGTTTAAGGATTTTGTGAACTTGGTATTTGGCAAATTGATTGGTGTCTTGTTATGCAATTTCATAATTATTTTTCATACCATGGTTTTGTAGTTTTGTTGATTACACTAACCCATGGGTTTACCCATGGGCAATAAATTCTCGGGCATGGGCAAATTGTACCCATTGGCGGGTGACGGTGGATGATGGTGAGAAAAACTACATGGGCGGGTTGACGGGTTAGAGGTACCCGTGCCCATTACCACTGGTGCCATCCCTAATTAAAATGGATGTTGAATTAAAGAGCATAAAATTTTAGAAAATATGGTGAAATTAGATTATAATATAAATAAGTAGATAAAAGATATTTTAATTTGAAAATAAAGATGAATTTTAGTTGGAAGTGACACATGTCATTTTATAATTGGAGCTATTTATCTTAATTTTTGGTGGTTAGAAGTTGAGCTTGGAGTTTGTTAGAAGGTGACATACGTTATCTCACGATCGAGCTCCTTATCTTAATTTACATGCATTATAATATATCTTTCCATAATAAGTAAGAAAAAAGTATGAATTTTAAGCCTTCTAATTTTAGAAGGCCTAAATGCATTATAAAGTAGTATAGATTTTTATGAGTTTTTAGTTTTTATATTTTTAGTGGATTTATTTTATTTTAATTCAAAATTTTACAACTTTAACATTTATTTTATTTATTCCAATCATATTATAGTCATGAATGACTCGCCATTGCATGTAGCAGTACCCTTCTAGTAACTCTTTAATACGAAGAAGACGGGTTGCTTTTAGGTGAGTTAAGAGGAAACAAAACTAATAGTTGTGGTTGTGATCCATTAATCGGACTCGGGTGCAAGTAATATCCCTTTTCAAAGAATGGCTCTCTTCTTAATCCCTAAGTCTCTTTGAATGTCTTTCTATTGCCAAATTACATTCGAATTTCAATCTTCTATTAAAATTCTATTAAATTCCTCTAGTTTTGAAGTTGAAAACTCGCTTGGTATGTGATATGTTCATTTTGAAAGAGATGTCGGAGTCCAATTATTCATTTAAGACCACCAGACGTCAATTCGGGATCGTTATAATGTCATAAGCTGTTTGTGTGCACGATATGTAGACCATCGAATGGACATATTTTCACTCATAAAATCATCAAACCATATATCGGCGATGACTTGCTTGAAATTTTTTATTATTTAAAATGTGATACAAGTATGCGCCAACACATATGCATTGTTGGATTCTTTGAACCCCTGTGATCGACTTTGATGGCTCTTTGTGTTAACCATGGGCGTGAATCACATTTTAATATAAAATTTCGCCTTCACGATAGATGTTTCTTTTTGGTATCTTCATTAAGTTTATAATACATGACATACAATAAAACATGTAGACATCAAGAGTACACAAATGAAGACTTAAGATCATAACAAATAAATAATTAAGCGAATTAAAAGCGTAACATACCTCTTGCGAATGTCGATCTCTTGAACAAAAGAAGAAGTGGTTTAAAGAGTTGTCCTCACCGCTTTTACAACTCAAACCAATTAGGTGTAAGAATAGTGTCTTACTACCACGCTTTTGTACACGAATTAACCAATGAATCAATCGATTGCTAGATCTAACACAAGTCCTTGTTTTATGAAAAAACAAAACCAAAACACCCTTGGAGGAGGTTCGACCGAACAAGAGCAAGAGAGGAAGAGGAGAGATCTAGGGTTAATTCAATGCACAAAGTAACGGAAACCCTAAACCCTAGCCTCAGATATATAGTGGATACAAACCTTTGGGAACAAGTTAGGGTTTGGGCTTGTGAAGCCCCCCATGGCCACCACTATAGAGCCCCAAAGGGTTTCCCAAATCTTTTCCATTTTAAGATTTTACACTACAAGTCCTTCTCTTTACGCTAATCTCGTTAGTTATTTTTCGTTAAATACTTAACGGTCGTTAAATGGACTTTATGTGCAATAATTAATCGTAAACATTAACATTAATTATTTAACTTTAATTCTCATTCGCTAATGTGTGTAATCCTCGGGTCACGAGTTCGAATCCGGACATTTACGTATTTGTAAATATATACATTTCCAACTCCCACTGGATATGTTTACAAAACGTGAAATGACATTGGTTAGCGTCTAGCAACACGCCAATGCCCCCGCAGACAACTCGTGTATGGTTTTCTGGAGAAAACCAAGTTTTATTATTCATCATCATATTCATCCTTTTGTTTCTAATACCATGTTAATAAGAATATGGATCTCACTCATTTTTTAATTAACTATTCTGTTTCTCGCTTTATGTGATTGATCAAGATTGCCAATTCTTTTGAACATATTCCAGAAGACCTTGGGCATGGCCATACAAACATCTTAACAACCCTACGAGGGGCCCAGGAGTATTATACTTCAAAATAAATTTGAAGGAAAACAAACCTATTTTGACTACAAGCAGATTCATAGATTTCGCAACACTTCGAAAACAACCCTTATAACTACCGCCACGATATAGCGTTAGATTGCTTCACAAAATGCACTACATCCATGACATATCTCTCGTATCTCAAGTCGAGGATAAATATTCATGATATCATCTTAAATTAGTCATGCTACGCATCGAAGATACTTTCAAGTATACTCTAACTAATACTCAGATTTGTCTTAATTCAATATCATTCCCATGTTATTGATTGACAACGGACTATTTAGAATAACTTAAGTTATTCAAGGATTTAAACATGCAAATATAGGATAACATCATAATAAATGAATAATAAACATAACAAAATACTTTATTTCATTTCAATAATAGTGTTTACAATATCCTTTTATCTAAAATACTTAGTCACAGATGGGCATGAAATTACTAGCTAAACGAAGTCCAAACTTATCGACAAATGATTAAGTTTTTCACCTGTAAGGACTTCGTTAAAGGATCTCGCTAGGTTATCATCTGTGTGAAATTTGAGCAATTCAATTTCACCTATCTCGACTTGTTCTCGAACATAGTGATATTGTCTAGGATAGTATCTTGTGCCTTCATGACCTGTGTTCATGGGCAAAAGTTATTGGCAAACAAAATTGTCACAATATACTTTAATAGGATTTTCAATCGACGACATAACACCAAGCCCCGAAACAAACTTACTTATCCAAACAGCTTCCATGGCGACCTCGACGCCGCTATGTACTCACTTTCAGAGCGTACACCATCGCAAGTGTTGTCTTTCTTGCTCTTCCAATCCACGAACCTCCATTGATGACAAATATGTAACCCGTCGAGACTTCAGATCATCTTTGTCACACTTCCGAGATGCATCGCAATAACCCGTAATGCATAGTTCGCTCGGATTTCCCATACACTATGAACATATCTCTTGTAGCCTACCAGATTGAGAATATGTTTAACAAGCGATCGATGAATTTCACCCGGATTCTCGTTGATACCGACCGTCAAGTTTTGAGCAAACGCCACGGGTCTTGTGCATCGTATCGCATACATGGTAGATCCTACACCAAGCATAAGGAACTTTCTTCATACGCATCACCTCTGCAGTGTTGAAGCACAACCTGGTCGCTTTCAACCCATGATTTACTTGCATTGGCAAAATCCTTCTTGGAATTTTGCATATTGAATCTCTTCAATATTTTGTCAATGTAAGCACTTTGGCTTAAACCAATTAGCCGCCTTGATCTATCCCTGTAGATCTTGATTCCGAGTATATATGCTGCTTCTCCTAAGTCCTTCATCGAAAAACATTTACCAAGATAGGCTTTCACCTCATTCAGACTTGGTATATGATTTCCCATAATTAATATGTCATCGACATACAGAACAAGGAAAGTAACATGACTCCCACTAGCTTTATGATATACACATGGCTCATCAAGATTCTGAGTAAATCCAAAACTTTTGATTTCTCCATCGAATATTTTATTCCATTGCCTTGATGCTTGCTTAAGTCCATAAATGGACCTCTTAAGCTTGCATACACGGTTAGGAAATAATGGATTCACAAACCCTCCTACTGCGCCATATAGATGTCTTCATCTAGACATGACCATTCGAAAAGCGGTTTTGACATCCATTTGCCAAATCTCATAGTCATAGTGTGCGGCTATAGCTATGAGAATCCTAATAGCTCTTATGTCCGCTACAGAGAGAATGTCTCCTCGTAGTCAATGCCATAGGTTCGAGTAAAACCTTTAGCCACTAGACGCCTTGTAGGTGTGTACATTGCAATCCATGTCTTTTCTTTTTGAAGATCCACTTACTTCCAACGACTTTAGCATTGGGAGGAAGGTCAACTTCAATCCGCATATCATTATCTTTCATGGTTGCATTTCTCCATTCATAGCAATCGCCATTTATCCTTTTCGTGATCGGCCATGGCACTTTATAGTTGGCGTGTTCATTAAGGTCCCCAACTATATTTTCCTCCACCCTACGTTAAGACATAGACGGTCGGTGCACGATAGTCCTTTCGGACTCCACGAATGGGAACAACTGGGAGGGCGCCTAAGCTTTGTGCTCTTCTTGAAGTTGGCTAGTATTTTCGGAAGGTGTTGTATCTTCTTGATCATATTCCGGATCATATACTCTCCCATCGAGTTCTTGAGATATGAGATTCCTTTCAAGGAAATCTCCATACCTAGCCCGATGACTTTATTCTCATTTGGGTAGTAAAAGTAGTAACCCATAGTTTCCTTAGGGTATCCTACAAAGATACACTTAACAGATCTGGGTTGGAGCTTATCTAGTGAGTCACGTTTAACTCACATCCCTAGACCTTTAAGTAAGAAAAGTTGGGAGCTTTTCCTATCCATATTTCATATGGAGTTTTAACAACCTTCTTCGTTGGAACCATATTCAAAATGCTAATAGCAGTTTCAAGGGCATAATCCCAAAAAGTAAAAGGAAGAGTCGTAAGTTCAAACATTGATCGTACCATGTCAAGTAAGGTACGATTTCTCCTTTCAGATACACCATTTTGTTGTGGAGTATAAGGAGATGTGAGTTCTTGGATAATTTCACACTCGCCTAAGTAATCTTTGAACTCTTGACTTATATACTCACCACCTCTATCGGATCAAGAGCTTTAATCTTCTTTTCAAGTTGTAATTTACTTCACTTTTGAAAACCTTAAATGTTTCAAAGACTTCATGTTTATGTTTAAGTAAATAAACATAACCATAACGATCGAAATCATCCGTATAGGTTAAGTAGGAAGCACCACGTTTTGACACATGTCTAAGTGGACCACACACATCGGTGTGTATCAATCCAAGTAGATCGAAGCCCTTTCCACTTGTGGTGAAAGGTTTCCTTGTCATCTTCCCAGTTATGCAAGACTCGCATTTGTCAAATGATTCATCATTGACCGTTTGTAAAAGCCCATCGTGTTGCAGCTTTTTCATGCGTTTCTTGCCTATATGGGCAAGGCGACAATGCCAAAGATAAGAAGAGTCACAGTTCAACTTGCTCTACTTATTGCTAATACTATACAACGAATTATTTTCATTGGATACACAACCATCCATATCAATTTCAAACACACCAAGCATAGGAATTGCATTAAAGTAAAAACATTATTTAAAGCGAAATTCCATAAGCGGTAAAAGTGTGCACAAAACCAATATCTTTAACAAAGAAGCGAAATAACACCCTAACAATGGAGGTGCAAAATGACAATTATTTAGTTCTAAAATTAAGCCCGACGGCAACACTAAATCAAAAGTTCCTATGGCTTCGACAACCGCACGCTTTCCATTTCCAACGTACAAGTATCTCTCTCCACGGTCGACTTCCTTGCTCCTCTAAGTCCTGCGATGATTACGGATGTAGTACCACATCTTGTATCATATATCCGTGAATTTTGCTTATGAGGAAAAGAAAATAATTCAAACATAAAAATACCGATGAGCTAGGCACCATCTTATTTTTATTCAAGGCACTCATTCGATAAACCGGGCGATTCCCGCCCAATGGCACAGTGAGTTGCGGTGGTGGCAAGTTAAATCCTTCTTAGGATTCTCCTTTTCTTTGCAGGTTCTTCTTAGGAGCTGGTGGGATGACAACTTGTTTCCTTTCCTTTTCCTTTCCCTTTATTACGCTTGCGGCTTTGGCTTATTCACCCTACCACCTTGTATTGCTAGTACAAGTGTGTGGAGCCTTCTTTAGAAATCTCTTCTCGAAGTCTACAAGCATTGCATGTAACTCATTCAATTGTCTTCCCGTGCAATGCATGTTAAAATTTCGGACAAAATCACCAAATCGTTCTCGATTAAGGAGTGATTGATGAGGCCGACACATACATCATTCGAGTAACCACAAATGAAGCTTCTCCAATTGGTCCAAGTGATGTTTCATCTCAGGGCGTGGTCGGAGACAGATTTGCCAACCTCCCGCTGCGCCTATGAACCTTTTCAATCAATTCATACAGTTCAGTGCGGTGGCTTCTCAAACATACGTTTGAGTTCATCTAGCATGCTCATAGGCGGATAGTGCTCAAATTGTTTTGCAATTGAGCGAGACATCCCCGAAAGCATTAGACACGCTACATCATTGTGCTTCTCATATTCAACATGATATGTCTCTTGTTCAAGAGTAGTTGCCGTGTCGAGGAGCATCGTGCGAGGTGTTGATGCGCAGTTTTACTAACCGTGTCTTAATATTTATAGTGTCTCGCTATACCTATGGTTTACCCTAATGCACTAACGGGCAGTGTACCCGGTCGTGTGTAGTGTAGTAAATGGTAAAGCCGAGGTCGTCCCAAGAGCTATGTGTGTCGGATAATTACTAAGTCTAATTGTCACAGAATATAAATGGTTTGATAGGGTTTTAATTAATTAAACTACGAATGCATAATATAAAAGCAATTAAATGGTAGAAAGGAAATCAATAGAGGAATAGTGGTGCTAACCTAGTTAATCCTCCTAACTAGTTATGTCTACGTCTACCTACTTCCAATTACTTCTGTGGGGTCAAATTCGAGAGGACAACATTTGGTCAATTCGCCTAACCTATCAAGAAAGATGCCACCACAGAGAAATCAGGTACCGTCATAAGTCCTGTTGTTCCCTGGTCCCTAAGCCGAGTCATTAAACCGCTACATGCTAGATTCTAAATAGTGAGTGCCCGACCGTTAGGAACTTAGACACTACACCCCAATTCTTAAGTTCATCCAAACGATAGGTGATCATTGGTCAAATCGCACAAGTAGAAAGGGTCGTCATTGGTCATATCTTACCTTCTCGTCTCACTCCGCTCACCTAGGGTCGGTTGGTCATATCTCCTAGGAAATTGGCCTCACCGCCATTCAAAACTACCGAACCGGGGTGACTACCAAAGAACTATGCATGCATACACTTAGAAATAATTGTACGGAAGTAAAGGTAAACGCAAATGAACAATTAAGGAATCATAACTAGGCTAGCACCAAGGGTGCTTAGCAGCTCATGTTAATCATGCACATCAATTCAATATTCAAATGTATGAAATACATGAATCGAAAGTAAAAGAAATAATAAACGCTAAAGCTTATCGTAATGGTGTGACTTCTCCTCGAAGCAACTCCGTATGCTTCCCTAGACCTTCTTGAGTATTTTCCCACGTTCTCGTAATATTGTGTGTGGAATGGGATGATTAGAAATGCCGGAATTCGTGGGGTATTTATAGGCCGTGTCTAGGTTACGGCATAACCAATAGATGAGTTACGCCGTAACCTTCTATTCCGCCGTAAAAGCACTAGATCTCTAGTTACTACAGAACCTTATAAGTGGTTACTGTTGTAGTCTTCAATAAACTTGGTTACGTAGTAAGTGATGCAATAGTTACGGCGTGAAGTATCGGTGATGGAACCTCTTTTGACCTAATGGAGTTACGTCGTAATATTTGGAAGGAGTTACGCCGTAACCTCTTGATGAGTTGGACTTGTGGTCACGCAATAGTTACTACGTAATGCGAGAGACGAGTTACGCCAGAACCTCTTCAAAATAAGCATAATGTGATAAATCCTTAGTAATGTTTCTATTTCCGCGTCTCTTTAGCTCCAATGCTCGCAATTTACCTGAAAGTGTAAAACAATGGAAAACAAGCGTAAATCCATATAAATGATATAAATAACGAGCATTAACGGGGGAAATTGACACTTAATATTCAGGACTATTTGATGTTATCAGGTGTAGTAAAAATATCAAGTCTTTTGGCCACACGAAGGATGATCCTAAGTGCACGATGCCAATCATTGAAATTAGGGCCACCACTTGTCTCTTCCAATCATATCTTTGAAAGCGTAACTCATTAAGCTCATAGTGTTTCGGGTTGATGAGCCATCTATGTAAAAAGTTCAAAAACCATAATTAGTATTTTGATAATTTTCCTTTTCAATAAACAATTAAATACCCAAGGTTCATATTCATATAACCAATTAATTATTATTGAAAACTAGGATCCAAATTGTCATAATTTCATCACGTCAGTTGATCTCGCTAGTAATGAACCTTATACAAAGTGGTAGAGCTATTGCTCAACCGCCAATTTCAATTGCAATTCCTATATTATGGGATTTACATATAGCCAATTTCAATTGCCATGTAAACATGTTTTATCCATCTTATGCCTTGAGTTGCCGCTCACCGCCTAACTCAATTAAGTTGTCCAACTTAAGCGCAAAATCGTCCATGCTCGTTCTCACGACACGTGGACATTTTACCTTTGATTACAATCTAAGTCACGTTCTCACGCAAATAAAAAGTAATCTTAGGTGTTTCCGCTTGCTGGATGGCATATAACTTAAATTTAAAGGGTAATAATTTTGATGTCAAATTAAATATGTACAAAGATGTCATGCATTCATCTTCGTAGCATAGTTTTATTAAAACATTTATATGCTTGTTTTAATGATTTAAGCTTTTCATCATCAAACTTTAATCGAGGTATTGGATAACCAATTAAAGAATCACCTTAATAACCACTATATCCTACTACCGCATGAGTCATAAGACCCAAGTTATTCGGATAATTACCACAAAGTGGCGCGTAGAGATTAAAGTAATTCACCCTTAAGATTTAATGCACATATAGGAATACTTGGTAGCTCCATTAAGACGCACAAACGAGCGGAGAATCGGTCGTGTGAAGCATATTAAAACCCTCATCTTTAGGCGCCACAATTTAATGCGTTCCTCCTTGTACCCATCACACGCTTTGTCATTAATGGGTGAGCCGTTCTAACTATTTTGTGCAAAAATCAATCAATTAAACGATTATGATTACTATGCTTAAAATACATGTTTCACCATTGTTTAGGTCAGTTTATTTTCTTGTAAAATACCCTTGTTACACATAACAAACAAGCAAGTATTTAGAAAATAAACAAATAAACAATGAATGCATAACAAATAAGTCATGCATATCAAATAGCCACATGCAAACCTTTTGATAAATCCTATTAATAATCAATTATAGATCTGTCAATATGTATATATTTAATTAAGACTTTCACCCGTTTTTCATCTATGTACAAGGTGAGCCACGCATCGATTCATCGATCACGTAAGTCAAAATTAAACATATACCACATAGCACATAATTGATTAAATAATAATTATTGAGGTCTTCCCCAATTTTAGATCTATCAAAATATTTAGTGTATATCACTTAAGCAAGTAAAACATACAATAAAAGCAGATCCATGATAAAACATGCATGTAATTATCATGGATATAAATCACACTTAACAATTAATGCAATTAAACAGAGTTACGCTATACACAATTAAAACTTAAGTTTACAAAACCATAATTAGGGCATCATAAAAAACGCCCCCCCCTAAAAAATTAGGGTTTAGGTTTTGCAAACCCTAGATCTACGCATACAAATAATAACACAATCTTGTTTATTTTATTTATGTGTTTCAGTAATTAATTACTTGTTAAACCTGGCTCGTGATGCCACTGTTGAGTTTATAATACATGACATACAATAAAACATGTAGACATCAAGAGTACACAACGGAAGACTTAAGATTATAACAAATAAATAATTAACTGAATTAAAAGGGTAACATACCTCTTGCGAATGTCAGATCTCTTGAACAAAGCAGAAGAAGTGGTTTAAAGAGTTATCCTCACCGCTTTACAACTCAAACAAATTAGGTGTAAGAATAGTGTCTTACTACCACGCTTTGTACACACGAATTAACCAATGAATCAATCGATTGCTACATCTAACACAAGTCCTTGTTTTATGAAAAACAAAACCAAAACACCCTGGAGGAGGGTTCGGCGAACAAGAGCAAGAGAGGAAGAGGAGAGATCTAGGGTTAATTCAATGCACAAAGTAATGGAAACCCTAAACCCTATCCTCTCAGATATATAGTGGATACAAACCTTTGGGAACAAGTTAGGGTTTGGGCTTGTGAAGCCCCCATGGCCGGCCACTATAGAGCCCCAAAGGGTTTCCCAAATCTTTCCATTTTAAGATTTTACACTACAAGTCCTTCTTTTTACGCTTAACGGTCGTTAGTTATTTTCCGTTAAATACTTAACGGTCGTTAAATGGACTTTATGTGCGATAATTAATCGTAAACATTAACATTAATTATTTAACTTTAATTCTCATTCGCTAATGTGCAATCCCGTGGTCACGAGTTCGAATCCGCACATTTACGTGATTTGTAAATATATACATTTCAACATCTTCACAGTTCTTGAGTGTTCTTTGCTTTTGTGATTAGGCGAGTTGAAGGCTCTTTGTGTTAACCATGGGCATGAAATCGAACTTTTGTTCTTTGTTTTGTGATTGCATATCATATTGAGTTTGGATTAATGAATCAAGGCTTGTAGAAGAAAATTAAAATGTCAAAGTTCCCTGTGGATCCCACATCGGTGGAGTTAAGAATACAAAGGTGAAGAAGCGACCTATAAAACAAAGGCCCAAGTTGATACAAGGCATACCTTTCTCGGCCTTTTGGCTAAGATCAAGTGTAGTATCTGTTTTATCCGCTTAATATCGATATGAGCCATCGGCTCACTCGATATTAATCTTATTTTTATGGGAGAAGAACCCATCACAAGTAGCTTCTTTGGGGTTCTTCACGTGTAAACAAGCGTTGCACCATCGCCTTGGTGGCGCACCCTCCAATTCTTAGTTCTAAATTGAATACTTACTAAGTTTGATTTTCTTGCTTTGTTCTAATATTATTTCCGATCCTTCGAGTGTTGCTTATGCTTGGCGAAGGTCGACCCAAGTTGGTTGAACCTAAACCTATGTCATAGTTTGTGTTAATGAAGGTCGTCACCGCCCCTACCAATATGTAGTCAAAAGTGGAGAATAATGTTATTGTGTGGCCCCGAACTTTTAGAAACTGTTGACATACTTTGGCTAAAGCCATTGTCATGTTAATAAAACTAGTCAAAGCCTTTGTATTGAAATAATGCCTCGAACCTGAATACTCAAAACAGCAAATGGTGATCGATCTTAATCTATTTGAGAACCAAAAACAGAATGAGGGTAAGATAGCGCCAAAAAGCTTAAGCGGCTTTGCTCTATGTATTTCTTATTAGTCTGCAGAAAAATCTTGGTTGAAGGTAATGGCTAAGAAAAACAATCCTAGTATCTATTTTAGCTATATTTTACTTTCTATTTTACTATAAAAAAGACACAAGAATTTACAGACTTCCAGCTTAACTATATATAGCTCAAAAGTCAAAACTTTCATGTTGACATGACACATTTTGTGTTAATAACGCGCAAACAAAGAATAGGGTTATTTTCTTTTTCAATTCATTGTTGGCTGTTTCCTGTTGCCTTGTTGGGTCCGAAACTTCGAATCTCTTGTTCTAGCAGAGGTCATCTACAATATCATTTGTCTTAGTCAATGATAAAGAAGTTCCATAACAATGATATAAATAACTAGTCAAAGATATCTTAAACTATTTTTCATGATCTTCTGAAGTACTTTTACTCTGGGATGCGACCCTCTTTAATCACATGGAAAAACTGTGAGAGTCGATGGCTTTTTTTGAGAGAAACACAAACTTTCCTAAAATTGAACCTACAATTCTTTGTTGGTTTTATGGATATAAATTAATAGACGTGAGTTAGGATCGAACTCGAGACTATGGGATTGCACACTTTACGTATGAGAATTTAAAGTTAATAATTAAATATAAATGTTATATTTATTTATTTATTAAACGAAATAACTAACGGACGTTAAGTAATTAATGTAATGGATTAACGGTCGTTAAATGTTTATGGAAAAGGACTAAATTGCAAAAGTTGGGAAGGTTCCGAATCCCTTTGGGGAATCCTACACCGATCGCCAAGGATCAAAACAAGGAAAGAAAACCCAACTTGTTCACCAAGTTTAGTTGGATATATAAACAAGGCTTGGGGTTTTATTTTTCTAGATCTCTTGTGCTCATTGCTTAAACCCTAAAATTGTTTTGTGTGTGTTTTGTTCTTAAACCGATCGTACATCACCTTTAGGGTGTCGATCCATTCTTTTCCACACATCAAGTTATTTGTTTGATAAAACTAGCATTACTTTAATTCGGTTTAGTACGTGTGTACAAGAACATAGTAATAACATACTTTTGTTATTATCTTGGATTGAATTACAAAACGGTAAGGGTAATTTTATAATCCTATAAACCCTAATTAGGGTTCATCCTAATTGCTAGTTTGTGGATTTGATTCTTGTTCGGCTAGAATCAAGAAAGGTACGATACTTTATTCTTTAGTTAATTAATTATTCATTATATGTTCCTATACGCCCGCACTTACTTTGATGTTTATTGTTTATATTTATGATTAGTCATGTTATATAATTCCAACAGTGGCATCACGAGTCATTGGTTTTAATGAGTAATTAATTACTAAACACGTAAAAAACGGATATTGTATTGTGTTTGATATGATTTATTCTAGGGTTTTGGTTATGATTATATAAACCCTAATTTTAGGGTTAAGGATTTTGCCCTAATTTGGTTTTAAAAATCTATTATGGATCGAAATTTTTTTTATGGGTGGAAACCCTAAAATTTTTTAGTCGATTTCCTAAATTTTTTTAGGGTTTATATTAATTGTTATGTTATCAATATCGAAACCTAGATTTAATATATTTGTTACGTGATAAATTCATGAATAAAGTGTTATGTGACATGGAATTGTATGCGATCTTGTGACTTAATTGAATAATTGTTATGTTATATCCATGATGATACATGCATGTTTGTCATGGATAGTTGCTTGTATTATTATTTAATTGTTAAGATTGGATTAATTGTTAAGTTTTATACACATGTATATTTATGATAAATCTTGAATTGGGAAGACTCAATTATATACATTAATGAATCAATTATGTGCAATTTGGTATATCATTAATTATGGGTTTACGTAATCGATTCGTCGATGTATGTGGCTCACTTTCAATTGAGAGAGTGAAAGCCCTAATTAATATATACGTTAATTTAACCTAGACATTGATTATTAATAGGGTTTTATCGAATAAGTTGCATGTGGCTACTTGTTTACACGTATAAATTGTTTATTATGCGCATTGTTTTTAGTTGTTTATATTTTTATTGGTATTACTTGTTTGTTTATTATGTGCGACGCTTTTAAGCAAAGGGTAATTTTGAATAGAAAAATAATACGGACTAAACAATGGTGAAATTTGATTTGTTTTGGAAGAGTTAAGTTTTCAATAGTTTAATTGATTGGTGACTTTGGTACAATGACCGAACGGCTCACCCATTCGAATGAACTATAAAGGGTTATTTAAGAAGTGCGCACAACACACCGAATGGATGTCTAAGGTTATGCGCTTGCGCCACCGGTCCTCTCGCCCTCAGAAGTTCGAATGGAGCTACTTAGTAAGCCATAAAAGTACAAGCTCATCTTAGTGGCTAATTAGTTTTAATTCCATGCGCCACTTCGGTGGTAATTATCCAAACACTAAGTGTTTACACTTATGCAAAAGTACGGTATAATGGATGATAATTAACACTAAATTCCTTGATTGGTGAACCCAATACCTCAATCAAAACTTTGATAATTTGATCTTTATGAATTGGTAATAAAAGTTTTTATTAAAATTATGCTACAAGATGAATGCATGACATCTTTGTACATATTTGATTTGACCACATAAAATCAAAACTAGTACCCTTTTAAATTAAGGTATATGCCATCTAATTAAAAGGAACACTTGAAGTTGCAATTTAAGTCATGAGAGTACTTGGCTAGATTGTGATGGAGAGGTAAATCTCTATGTTAAGTGAGACCTTACATGGACATATTTGCGCTCTTTAAGTTAGACACTTAAGTTGAGTAGGAAGTGAGATCTTGGACTCAATGGCATAAGATGGGATAAAACATGTTTATATTTGCAATAGCGTTGGAAAATATAAATCCCATAATGATCTAGGAATTGGAAATTGTTTGCCAATTAATGTTCGATGATTACCTTATTATATGTTCGTTGCTAGCGGATCAACTCGATGTAATGAACCTATGATAATTTGGATCCTAGTTTTCGAGAAAATTCTATGGTTATATGAATATTACCTTGGGTATTTTATTTTCTTGAAAAGTTTAATTATCAAAAATACTAAAATTGAATTTTGCTAATTCTTTAAATGTATTAATGCAACATTAAATCGTAAACGTAGGTTATTCTTGTATTGGTAAATTGATCTACACCTGTAAGGGTTTTTGGTAGAGTCCACTTTGCTAAGAGAATAAACCTAGTCCTCTTTTCACGCGAAAGAGTGAGATTCAATCCTATTCCTTTTCATGAATGAAGAAAGGTATGATAGGACAATTAGAATTGTCTAAATTCTAAATACATAACTCGTAAGCAAATTTTAATAGTTAAGAAAATTGCATATTTTCGAGTTATTAAATTAGAAGCTAGACTAATTATCGTATAATTGGTAAAAGACAAACTAGCATATTTTATCTAGTTGTTGTGCTTTGACCATTTAAAAGTACTACTTACAATTGTTGGAATAGTAGAACTATTAAGAAAGAAATTGCATGCCCAATTTTTCAAGTTAATAGCATTGATGGATAGTTCATCATCTACATAGTAGAATACATTCTTTAAGTACATTTGTAATTGTTATGTATGGACTTTCTCAAAGGTGTAGGAAGTAAATAGAACACTATTTTCTTTTCATCGGTTAATGAAACACTTACAATGTTGTCAAATCCAGTGGGAGTATGTTGTTCTTATTATCGAATAAGGAATTAATGTAATGATCTCTTATTCAGTGGGAGTTACAAGCTTTGTCATCTTGGTAGTAACTCGATTATCTCTAGAATGTCTTAAGATAATTACTTTCCACTTGTAGACACTTATGTTTTCAAGGATAGTCATGTACGCTTCCTTATTAGACAATGAAGTGGTTCTACATCTACTAGTTATGCTAATATCAATGACACAATCATATTAGTCACATAAACAAACATATGTCGTGTTGTTTATTCGCTACATGATGTTGTTCCATGCACAAGTGGGAGAAATCTATATTGTGTGCAAGGTACAACATATAAGTATATGATTTAACGGATTCTCTTGATCGCAAGGTAAGAGACTAACGTTCTAATATAACTTGTACATATCTAATTCAAGAAACACTTGGTGTTACAATTTACGCATGTGAGAACTTGGCGAGATTGCAACAACAAAGTAAATCTCTATGTAAAGTGAGATCTTGCATGGACATATTTACGCTTTCTAAATTAGACAAGTATTTAGAACATGTGTCAAAATGATATATAAGACTACTTCAAATTAAATATTTATGTATTATTAGAATGACATAAAATAAATGAAGTAATCTAATACTACTTTAATTTGTTTATTTATGAATTTTTGAATGACATAAATGAAAAATAATGTAGTCCTACATTATTGTGAAGTAAAATAAATTAACTTGAAATTACTATTGAAACCAAGAGTTGTGTTCATAATTACTTTAGTTAAACATGTTTATGATTCATTGTAAAGACATAAACATAAAGTCTTTTAAGACTTATAATAAAGTAAGACGTTAACTTGTTATGTTTTTTAATTAAGACATATACAAGAAGTCATTGAGTTGATCAATGATTTATAACGTATAATGGGATTATAACAGTTTATGTTTCTTGTTGAAACATGAATATGAAGTGACTTGGTTAAAATGTACTTGTGTTATAAAACATGTAATTGGCTTGGAAAGTCTATTATACCATTAAGTTGACTTAGTTGGTAAATAGGTAAACCAAAAGGAATATGTTTATCTTATATATTGTTAGGTTGCCTTACAATATTAAATTCTAATGAATACCACAAGTTGATGGCATGTTCAGTTAGGAGAATCAAAGTATATTTGATTTGTTTGATTCAAGATAACCATAACTTCTTTCTTAAATAGTAACAAGGTTAGAATATTGAGTATGGATTGAATATACTCAATATGACTCCAACCTAGAAGATTAATAAAACACCATTTCATTATGGAATGTGATGAATCACATTAAGTTTTAAAATTGAAGATTCTCGAATTTGTTAAACTACTTATGAATAGGTTATTAACAAACTAATGTCAAGAATTATCAATGTGTATTTGTAATGTCCCAAATAGAGAACAATGTAGTTTTGCTCTAATTGCTAAGTATATATAGATAGTCTATATATTACAAAAGGCAAGTGGGAGTTTTTATCTTGAAAGATAAAATTACAAGATACATAATCTTCTAAAACACACTAGTAAATATCATGATGAGGTTAGACATGTAATTGATAGACCTCATGATGATGGAATTTTCATTCATAGATCTGCAAGGATATCTCGATATTTGACTTATATGTCGAGAAATATGAGTTACAGGATTATAGTAAACCCGATAATCATTATGATGGATTACCAAATATTGAATTGGGTAAATTACTCATACTATGAATGTTAAAGATGTTGTCCATAAAGATAATCAATTTTGGAAATTTGGTTTATCTTAATAGTTAGACTAGAGAATGGAAATGAGTTTCTTCAAAGAGATGAAAACCCTAGTGGTTTGAATTTCTATGTAGAAATCATATGGACAATATTGTACACATATTTAATGCATGTTTTATGACAAGATTATTAATCATACTTAAGCAATTAATTGTGATTGAATATTCTTTTCTAGACACATTAAATATATAAAGATGATAATTGTCATACTTGTTTTCATTAATATGAAATATGACAATGGAATATCAAAACTCTTTCTTGAGAAATTACTTGAGCGAGGACGGTAAGTAATTGAAAGGTTTTTGAATTCATATAATCTTTGAAAGTGTACGAAGTGCAATAATTCATGAATGGATAAATGCATGCATCTATGAAATTATTCTTATGTTTAATTATTAAATCCATTTTCGATTTATAATTAAAATAAGATAAATTTTAAGTATTCCCGAAAGCTAGTGGGAGTATTATGTTAAGGTTTTAAATCTTATATGTTGTATAACATATGAGAAGTAACATTCCTTGTAAGCTAAATGTTAAGTCTTAGATTGAATGAAACTTCACTTGTAAGATTTAAGAATTAAAACATACAACCTTGGAATATATGTTTATTATTAATAAACATGTGCAAGAAAATAAATGATTCTAATAAAACATGATATATCATTTGGGAAATGGATAAATATTTTTGACAAGATAGAACGTGAATGAAGTCTAAGTTTGACATGTAGATTCATCATGTACATCATGTAGTGTATTAAAATTGTTGTATCATTCTTGAATAAGAAGTGATTTGACAACATTGATATCTAATTAAAAGTTATTAGATAACTTGTGTAATGAATATTCTAATAGAATTACATCCTTAAAACCCGGAATTGCTCCTAGATTCTATGGATGAACAATATGTCAATTGTTGTGCAAATTGTCATCGCCTTTAAACTTGAAAGTTAGGAAAGCATCAAACATTACACAATAAGATATTAAAGTTTACGGAGTTTTAATGAGCATATTGTTGTTTGTATACAATGATGTCGGTTTAATTGAGATGACACTCAATACTAGTCATGGTAGGATTTCATCCTTGTTAATGGCCATGTGAACTAGTTGTGCTTATCTAAGAGCACAGCTTGCATTATACATTAAAAGAATAAGAATACTTTAAACTTTGAAATGTTTGAAAGTTTAAATTGTCATAAATTGGTGATAGAGGATGTCACACACTTTATGAATTATTATGTGGATTGGTGAATGCACACATACAAGGACTTCATTAATTGAATTCTTGAAATAAGTATTCTCAAAATTATGATAGATCAAGTTGGTTGATTTATGCTTGTCAACAAGTATGATTGTCATTACTTGAGGCATAATTCATCAAACCGAATTTTCATGCATTGATCTATTTGGTATTTGGATAAGGGATGTTAAACAATTGTTATAATAAATCAAATACTTGGTATGTTTGATTTTATAATATATTGTATCCTATATTTGCATGTTTAATCCGTGAATAAATTTATTTATTCTAAATCGTCCATTGTCGATTAATGATATGGGAGTATCATTAAACTAAGACAAATCGAGAGATATGGTAGAATATACTTGAAAGTATATTGATGAGAATGCATACCAATTTCGATGATATTCAATGAATTGAATATAGGACTTATCCCAACTACATAATTTACTTTGTGGATATTGTTATAAGTAAATTATGAATAGTTATCCTCGACTTGAGATACCGATAAGTGTCATGAATGTAGTGCACTTCGTGGAACAACTTAACGCTATACGTGAATCGGTAGTCATAAGGGTTGTTTTCAAGTGTTGCAAAGTTTGTGGGTTATTCTCGTAGTCAAGATAGAATTTGTTCCTTCAAATTTATTTTGAGTTTAATATCACTGGGCCCTCGTAGGGTTGACAAGATGTTTGCATGGCCATGCCCAAAGTTCTCCCCGAATATGTTCGTAAGATTTGGTAATCTTGCTCAATCACTAACAACGAGAAATGAATGGTTGAATAAAGAATGACTTAATTCCATATCTTTATTTAACATGGTATTAGAAACAAAAGGATAATAATAATGAGAAATCATTAAAAGGTTTTCCAGAGCCTTGCTCGAGTTGTACTAGAGGCATCAAGTGTTGCTAGACGCTAACCGAATGTGATCACTCTATTAAGATATATCCAAGTGGGAGTGTTGGTTTTATGGACAATAAATTAATAGACGTGAGTTAGGATCGAACTCGAGACTATGGGATTGCACACTTTACGTATGAGAATTTAAAGTTAATAATTAAATATAAATGTTATATTTATTTATTTATTAAACGAAATAACTAACGGACGTTAAGTAATTAATGTAATGGATTAACGGTCGTTAAATGTTTATGGAAAAGGACTAAATTGCAAAGTTGGGAAGGTTCCGAATCCCTTTGGGGAATCCTACACCGATCGCCAAGGATCAAAACAAGGAAAGAAAACCCAACTTGTTCACCAAGTTTAGTTGGATATATAAACAAGGCTTGGGGTTTTATTTTTCTAGATCTCTTGTGCACATTGCTTAAACCCTAAAATTGTTTTGTGTGTGTTTTGTTCTTAAACCGATCGTACATCCCTTAGGGTGTCGATCATCAAACCTTTTCCACAATCAAGTTATTTGTTTGATAAAACTAGCATTACTTTAATTCGGTTTAGTACGTGTGTACAAGAACATAGTAATAACATACTTTTGTTATTATCTTGGATTGAATTACAAAACGGTAAGGGTAATTTTATAATCCTATAAACCCTAATTAGGGTTCATCCTAATTGCTAGTTTGTGGATTTGATTCTTGTTCGCTAGAATCAAGAAAGGTACGATACTTTATTCTTTAGTTAATTAATTATTCATTATATGTTCCTATACGCCCGCACTTACTTTGATGTTTATTGTTTATATTTATGATTAGTCATGTTATATAATTCCAACAGAGTCGCCTTGGCGTTGCACTAGTGCCTTGGCTTGGCTCACCCCTCCAATTCTAGTTTGAAATTTGATCTTGCTTTCTTAAAATTTTGTTTCTGTTTTAACTAACTTCTAAAGAAACTTTACTCCCATTATCAAAATGACATCATGATCATGGTCAAAATTGAGCAGATTAAGCATGTCAAAACAAACTTATTGCTTATGAAAATCTTAGCGTAAACTTGATACACCCACGTCGAAGATCATTTTCTGTGAAAAAACAAATTCTAATACTTGTTGACCATAATGCAAATCTTGTAGGATGAAGTGAGGTTTCTAAAACACCTAAATGAAACCAAACATGTATCCTAACAATATTATTCAAAAGTTGAAAATCTTAAATCCATTTTATGAGGTTAAAAAGAAAATAGACATCAGAAAAGATATCGATGATCATGTGATGGTTTGAGTTTGAGTCGAACCATGCCTAAAATGATATTCAAAACAACTAGATTTACATGGCAAAAATTTCAACATGTTAAAAATGATATTCAACTTTCAATGGATTTAGAATCAATTTCGTACATGAAAATTTAAACTAATGGCATACTATAACATTTTTCAATCAGTATAACAAAAAAGAAAAACCATACTAGCTAGTAGCTTGTCAAGTAATATCACATGATCACAAATAAATAAGGAATTGAATAGTGGTATCTGTATCTAACTCTAAGCAACATAAATCTTTAATACGAAGAAGACTGGTCGTTTTTAGGTGAGTTAAGAGGAAACAAAACTAATAGTTGTGGTTGTGATCCTTTCATCGGACTCGGGTGCAAGTAATATCCCTTTTCAGCAATGGCTCTCTCTTCTTCCTCAGTCGGAGTCCCGGGGCTCCTTCTTCCACAACCATCTAACGTGGACACTGGCGACCCCATCAGCCTCCCTTCTCTTGCTGCAGGCGTAGCTAGATTGATCTCTAGCTTCATGCCAGTTTTCATTCGTTCATGAAGCTTATAGCTCGATCTCTGGTTTCCAACTTTGGAAATGCTAGGTTTTCTTACGAGCTTGTGCGTTGAAGTAGAGGCTTGTACATGTGGATGTGTATGTGCTCCAGTGAGTAACTGGACGACGGCTCGGAAGTTAGAAGGGTCGGCTTCGACAAAGGTGGTGGAGAGTTTAGGGTTCGGGTTGGACCCTTCATTGTTGTCCTTAAATGAAGAAGCCATGAAAATGAAAAAATGTTGTGTTGATATATATATAAGAAAGCTACAAAGTAACAAACTACACGTATAGATGAAAAACGGTTCGGGTTTTAGTATGATCATTTTATTCTTTCTTGTACGTTACTAGTAGCTAGTATATATATTTAGCAAGTCAAGTAGCTAGAATCATGTTCAAACCACAGTTTCTTCTTAGGGTTTTGGTCAACATATCAAAAGATTTCAAGTTAAAGTTCAAAAGGTTTGACTTCAAATTCAACAAATTTCTTGATCAAATTTTAATTGCAAATATGCTAGTCAATGTAACTGGTATTCAAGTATTGAATTATGAATGTTGTAATCCAGGTATGGAAAGTGAAATTTCAACAATGTTGCTGGCAAAAAAAATTTCAAAGATAAATCGAAATTGACAATTTTATGTGATCCAAATAAATACTCCCTCCGTTATACCGTCCACTTTCAATTTTTGCGCTTCATTTCTAACTTCGACCTTAAATATTTTTAATTGTGTTATATTTGAACAAAAATCGAATTGATTGAGTTTTAAATGTATTTTTTATGTATAATTTTTATTAAATATTATATAAACAAATAAAATACTGTCTTGCAAAATAATACAATTAATATGGGACGTATTTAAAATGTAAGTCAATTTTTATTTTTAAAAAGTATTTTTTTTTTTAAAGATTTTTTTTGACCTTAATTATTATTTTTCGTGTTATATAATACTTGATAAAAAATATATCAATGAAAATACATTTATAACACAAATCCATTTATATATTTTGCATCAAAGATTATATAATACGAAAAAAATAAATAAGGTTAAAGTTGGAACAAAAAGACTTTAAAAAAGTTTAATAAACTTATATTTTAAGACGGAGGGAGTAGCTAGTTAATCTAATTAGAGTGTTGCTTTATATTTTTCTACTTAATCTTATAACTTATCATTCACCCATACATATCATACGTCATGTGTCATGCACTAAATGTCTTAGTCGAGAGGGAAAATAGCCACATATAGTAAAAAAGATATATCATTCTCGGTATAAAGATGCTTCACGACATGGACATTGGATGTGAGGTCAGTTGTTTTGGCAAAAGTGCCAAACCTGAATGGTAATGAGCATACGTGTCAAGTTTATAGTTTTGGATGGTGTTTAGAATGAGGTTTGGTTGGATTGCTTTTGCTTGTATTGAAACACTTTGTTACTTCACAGCCACGGGAGCTAGCTTGTCTTGTTGTTTAAGCCACTTAACAGCTTTTGTTTCAAAGTGCAATCATACGTACCCTTTGAAATTTGATGCCACTACAATGATGTAAGAGGAGACAAAAGCATGTGGAAAGGTGTAGAAAGAGCTTAAAGCGTATGGTAAACCATATATAGAGTTTTGTGCAAATTGATTTTCACATTTGCATTTTTTATTGTTATTGGTGAATTTTGCTTATAGGGAACGCTATAAATCGAAAAAATCGAATCGAAATATAAAGTTTATCTAAGCTGCAAACGATTTTTATATACTGGACAGCCGAATACGAAATAGGATGGAAAAAAGCGTGTTGTCTAATTGATGCAGACGAAGGGGACAAATCGAAATAGGGGAAAAAGGGGTAAAAATAGATTCCCGGCATGATAAACCAAATATAGAGTTTTGTGCAAATTGATTTTCGGAAACATTTGCATTTTAATTATTATTGTTGACGTCTCTGTGTCGAAAGACACTGCACGAAAGACACGTGTTGAAAGACAAATGCACTCACGTGTCCGAAAAAACATTAATCAGATGGTGATGTATTATTTTGTTCAAAAGATCTTTTATCCAAGATTTGAACCAAGGATTGTACATGAGCCGCCTAACTCGGATATTGCGGGATATTGTATCTTACGTGGATACAATGCATAGCACCTAGGCTACGTATAACTCGGCTCGCCACTTCTTTATGTTGTCAGATAGAGTAGTTGACGTAGTATAAATACCCCAACCTCATTCAATGTTGAACCAACTCATCTACTACGCATTTACTCTCACACTTATTATCCAACCTTCCGGTTTAAGCCTATACTTACACTTGCGTTGGAGCTTGTTTTGGGGTCACACCCAGAACGAAGCAACGTGTTTCATTCATCCGTGCTAGCTGCTTGACCAAGTCAGAAGAAACCTAACTACGCTTAACCCGAACCGATTATTTACAACATTACATTATATATTTTGTTATATACTTTGATTTAACTGTTTGTACATTAGTGTGTACAAATCAAAAAATGCTATGTGTAAATCACTTGTCTTTCTAAATATATCATATCATGTTAGCTTTTCCGTTTTAAACTATATATTCATTTTCAAATTATATACATTTTTTTTAGAAAAGTAAGACAATTACATGATATACCAATAAACTATTTACTTTAACCTTTTTAAAAGGAACAAATTGATTGATTGAAATTTGAAAGTTCCCACGTATTTGAATCAAATTTAAATAGATACGTGGACGGTAAATATAAATTAGATATTTGGTGTAACAAAATGTCAAAATGAATATGTTGTGAATTTGAAAATGACTTTTCTTATCAAAATTCAAGAAAGTGATGGGCATAGTTTTCCTTTTTAAAGGGGTTGTGGTGATCCGATTAGTTTAAAATTTAAAACCAATGATTTTTTAGTCCATTGGTAAGAACTTTCAGAACTTGGGTCAGGCTCAAATCTTTTACCAAGACTAAAGATCGTTTGGTATTTTCTCCATCGCAATCTTTCCGATTGACCCACAATGAGGCCCAATGGAGAAAATGGTGGGATTCAAAGCCCACTCCGATAAGTATAACACCTGAGACAGTCTTTCGTTCTTGGTACGGTCCTGGGGAGGTCCGGTTGACATCCTTGGGATCGTGGGACTGCGTGATCCCACCGATCTTCACCTGAGTTTAAAATTTAAAATTTTGATAGTTTAAAATTTATAATTTTGATATTTTTCTTTTATTGTGTCAATGTTATTTAGTTTCATATTTAAATTTTTACTTTTATGGGAGATAAGGAATGGGCCTGGGATCAAAAGATTCGTGTGGGGTGTTATTTATCTAAGATTTGTTTTATCCTGTAATGACCAATTGGGTGTCTTGAATTAGTTATTCACAGGCACGCATCTCTAGGGATAGAATCGTGGCTTGTCACTTTTAACTTTACCCCATACAACAAAACTAAAAGTTACAAGAACTAATCTTTACCTTATCATCTTTATTAGCTCAAACCAAAATGACAATGTGTATATGATATACATCGTGTCTCTCTTTATTGCAATTAATGAGCATATAAACAGGCCTCTAAACATTTGAATGCTTACTTGCCTTTTGCTTTCAAAATGCTTTAAATATACCTGCCAAAAGTCTTACAAACAAACTCAAAAATGATATGTTAACTCTAACTTGACCCATGCGTTTATGTACTACGTTTGAAAGAAAAAGAAAAAATGTAAACGATAACATCCTAATATTATATCTTAAGCTAATCAAAGATAATAAAAATCACAAACACAACTACGACTAGTTTATATTATGTTAATTGTCATGTAATCCAGATCTAACTTTTTAGATTGAGTTTATACATTAAATTATTTCTATAAAGGATAAGTTATTGGTAATTTTAAAATGATTGTAATATTCGTGTAATCTTTTACTTTTATTTATTTATATATTTTTTATTATCAAACTGCGAAACTAAAATCTAAAAGTACGGAACATAAAAAATACAGAGCAAAAAATCATAAAAAAACTGTCTTGTCATGTTAATAAAGTGCGTAAAACTGTCAGAAAAATACGAAACATAAAATATAAAATTTTACAAGTCAAAAGTAGTAAAAGATAAAAAATACGAAATAAAAAGGTACTAATACTGTTACTATTTCTATAAACTTTGTTTAACTTACTAGCTAAAATAACTGAAACAACATTAAAAAACACAAAGAAAGAACAAAATCCAAAACTCCCACAAAGCATCTCTTCCTTAATGCCTATTACATAAATTAACCTTAACACTCAGTTCTCGAGTTGAAAAGGAAGAGGAAATTAAAGGAAATGGAAAGTTTTTTGTGTTCTTGAGTCTTTTTTAAAGGAGGAAAGGGAAACAGAAAGGAAATAGAGAGGAAGATTTGATAAGTAAATCTTCCTCCCACTTTGTAGGAGGAAAGGAAAGGAAACTCAACCATATGTCATGAAAGACTAATATACCCTTTTAAAACATTTGACATTAATAATTAAAGGCGATATATGTAATTTGATGAAGTTATTTTCCTTTTCCTTTCACTCAAAACGTGATTATGATTCTTTCCTTTTCCTTTCCTCCATCTCGTTAATATAACAACTAACATTTACTTTCCTCTTCCATTTCTTTTCCCTTTCCTATTCTTTACCATTTCTCTTCCATAAAAACTCAAAAACTGAGCGTAAAACATAATCTAACCAAACTACTTCAACTCATTTCCTTAAACAACACTTGAAGAAACCCTAGAATCCAATATTTACCATTTACCCCCTTCCACTTATATAAATAAACACACACACGAACACACTCTTTGTCTCACCACCTTATCATCACTTCACTCACTCACTCTTTCGTGTCTCTAATATTTCAGTTAATGAACATATAAACAGGCTCTAAACATTTGAATTGATATTCCTTCACCTAAATATTGGAAGGTTTTTAACGTATGATTGGCGCGTATTAGCAAGAAAAAGGCGGCGGGGCCACAAAGGACGTCCGGACCCACAAAAATACACTTTTAAATAAAGATGCGGCCCTGACGTCCTTTTCGTCGAGGCCCGCCATTCTTTATGCATGCGTATCTTGGCAGGAATGCTTAGTTGCCTTTTGCTTTCAAAATGCTTTGAACATACTACCTGCCAAATGTCTTACAAACAAACTCAAAAATGATATGTTAACTCTAACTTGACCCATGCATTAATGTACTACGTTTGAAAGAAAAAGAAAAAAATGTAGACGATAACATCCTAATATTATATCTTAAGTTTATCAAAGATAAAAAAAAAATCACAAATACAACTACTAGTTTCTATTATGTTAATTGTCATGTAATCCAGATCTAACTTTTTAGATTGAGTTTATACATTAAATCATTTCTATAAAGGATAAGTTATTGGTAATTTTAAAATGATTGTAATATCCACGTAGTTTCTTTTATTTATTTATTTATTTTATAATTTTGTTTTATTATAAAACTGTAAAACTAAAATCTAAAATAATATAAAGTTTAAAAATACAAAAAGAAAAAACATACAAAATACTGAGCAAAGAACCATAAAAATTAGTCACGTTAATAAAGTTGGAAAAATACTACAATCTGATATAAAATTTTCTGAGTCAATAAAATAAGTAAAAGATAAAAATGAAGAATAAATGGATACCAATACTTTACCATTTCTATAAACTTTGTTTAACTTACTAGCTAAAATAATGCGACAACATTAAAAAACACAAAGACTTAAGAACAAAATTAATAAATGTATATATGCATCTCTTCCTTAAAATGCCTATTACATAAATTAACCTCGAAGGATCAGTTCTCGAGTTGAACATTTAAAATTAAAGGAATAGGAAAGTTATTGTGTTTAAAGTTTTTTAAAGGATCTTGAAACAAAGGAAATAGAGAGAAGATTTGATAAGTTATCTTCATCATAACTTTTGGAGGAAAAAAAAAGAAACTGAATATATGTTGTGCAGAAAATGTAATTCCTTTTTAAAACATTTGACATTAATAATTAAAGGCATATAACACAAGTTAGAAAATCATTTTTTTATGTAACACTTGCTACAACATGACACTATTCATACCCCACTTTCAATATATAATATAACTAGCTAAAATAACTAAAACAACATTAAAAACACAAAGAAAGAACAAAATCTTTCCTCACAAAGCACCAGTTTCTAATGCCTATTACCTAAATTAACCTTAGAACACAATCTAACCAAACTACTTCAACTCAGTTCCTTAAACAACACTTGAAGAAACCCTAGAATCCAATATTTACCATTTACCCCTTCCACTTATATAAATACACACACACACTCTTTGTCTCACCACCTTATCATCACTTCACTCACTCACTCTTTGCACCAACAATGACGTCAGCATTGCTGTCAGATCTAGCTACTGAGATAATAATCCCAGTATGTGCAGTTATTGGCATTGTGTTTTCATTGGTTCAATGGTTTTTGGTTTCAAGAGTCAAGATGACACCTGGACCTCCTCCTCCTTTAAATAGTAGTCATAATAAAAATGGAGGAGGGTTTAATGACTCTTTGATTGAGGAAGAAGAAGGTGTTAATGATCATAATGTTGTTGTTAAGTGTGCTGAGATACAGAATGCCATTTCTGAAGGTAGTTTTTTTTTTTTTTTTTTTTTTTTTTTTTTTTTTATTATTATTATTTTTTGGTTGTGTTTTTGATGTTGAGATCTGTTGAAAATGATGGTTGGAAATGTTGGTAGTGTAGGGTGGATGTTTGTTTTGGCTTATATAGCCGGCTTATGGCTTATTTGGTTATGGGCTTATGTTTCATAAGCTTACTTTTTGTGGCTTGGTTTTTTGTCTTATATAAGCTTATTATGACATAATAAGCTTATATGAGCTGAAAAGTTTCAAAATAAGCCACAAAAAGTGAGCTTATGAAACATAAGCTCATAACCAAATAAGCCATAAGTTAGCTATATAAGCCGAAACAAACATCCCCTTAAAATATTGGAAAAATTGGTGAGATTATTTTTTTGGGTTAAGAGTAGAGACTAGAGTGATAAGATTATAAGCTAAAAAAGTGAGTTTATTGGTTTTTTTATATGGTAATAAGCGAATAAGGGCGTAAATAATCTAATTCAAAACAAACTTATGTAGAGATGTTGAGAAACTTATAGTGTAAGATGGGTGTTTGTTTTGGCTTATATAGCTGGCTTATGGCTTATTTGGTTACGGGCTTATGTTTTCATAACCTCACTTTTGTGGCTTATTTTGAATCTTATATAAACATTATGACATAATAAGTTTATATGAACGAAAAGTTTCAAAATAAGCCACAAAAGTGAGCTTATGAAGCATAAGCCCATACCCAAATAAGCCATAAGCTAGCTAATATAAGCCGAAACAAACACCCCTTAAAATAATGGAAAATTTGCGAGATTGTTTTTGGGTTAAGAGTAGAGTGATATAGGTTATAAGCTAAAAAGGTGAGCTTATTGGTTTTATAATTATGGTAATAAGCGAATAAGGGTGTAAATAAGTTAGTAATTCAAAACAAACTTATGTAGAGATGTTGATAGTTTATTTTGTTATGTGCCCATCTTGATAATGATGGGTGAAAATGATGGATGAAATGTTGATAGTTTAAAAGGGTGTGTTTGGATTAGTATCTCTAGGTGGCTTATTGGTTTATATTTGGTGTTTGTTTTAGCTTTTTTCATTGGCTCTTTTTTGTTTTATGAAACTGAAAAATATTTATAGTTTTAACTTGGATAACCTGAAAAATATTTATAGGGTGTGGTTTTTGAGCTTACTCACTTATTAAAGTAACAAATGAAACCGATATGCTCACCTTATGTGTGTGTGCCTAAGCTCATAATTTTGCTAAAAGTGAGCTTATTGGTTTCTTTATATCTTTAATAAGCCAATAAGCCATAAAATAAGCTATTCTAAACACCTTATGTTGAGTTTATTGGCTTATATTTTAGAACACAATAAGATTAAAAATGAGTTTATTGGTTTATTTATGTATAATAAAGTGTTTGAGCTTTTGAAACAGTTTAAATAAACTAATTTGAACACTTACTAAGTTTATTAAGTGTGCATTTCATTTAATTTTATATTGATAAATCTGTTAACATGTCCTTAAAAGTTTAAAGTGATTCATGCTACTGCCTTTAAGGATATTTAATTAGAATATAACTGATTTTTGATTATAAGAGATGTTTAACTCTCGAGTTTCAAGTGTGATACAATAATATGCTGTTTGAGTTAGGTTCAGGTGTAAATGGAACAAAACTATGAAAATGTAAAACTGAACAAATACAGAGTTATAGAAAAAATCTGGGTTCGTATATCAAGACTGAAGACTTAGTGCTTGCCATATTTAAACGTTATAGTGAAATATTTAGGCTTAAACCACTAGCTCAAGATTGAGTCTGTTGCATACCCCTGATTAGAGTGTTTGACATATTCTGATCTATGAAGGACTCACATGTCAAAACCTCTTTAAGCAGACCAGTTCTGTTGCATCTATACATACACTGGGTATCTATCACTATATAAACGCTTCACTATTCCCAAAGACTAATAACTGATTATGTACAACTTGAAAACATAATAATCAGATAATCACTCTCATAACACAAGGCCAAACATCTGAAAAGTCCTGCTTATTATTTTTGTATTTTCTGCTAACTTGTAATTTGTTTCTTGGTTCGTTTCAAAACAGGTGCAACATCCTTCTTATTTACCGAGTACCAGTATGTCGGTATTTTCATGGTTGTTTTGCAATCTTGATCTTTCTGTTTCTTGGTTCCGTCAAGGATTCAGCACCCAGAGCCAACAATGTACGACGATGTTCACAGCATGTGCAAACCTGCACTCGCTACTGCTTTATTCAGCACCATATCCTTCTTAC
Source organism: Chrysanthemum lavandulifolium (assembly GCA_022545495.1). Classification (NCBI taxonomy): domain Eukaryota; kingdom Viridiplantae; phylum Streptophyta; class Magnoliopsida; order Asterales; family Asteraceae; genus Chrysanthemum; species Chrysanthemum lavandulifolium. The sequence continues at coordinate 264,111,699 of CM040244.1, read as the reverse complement.
TCGGTGCCATTACCTCTGTCCTCTCGGGTTTCCTCGGGATGAAGATAGCCACCTACGCAAATGCAAGAACGACACTTGAAGCAAGAAAGAGTGTCGGAAAAGCTTTTATTGTTGCATTCAGATCCGGTGCTGTCATGGGTTTCTCCTTGCTGCAAACGGTCTTTTGGTTCTATACATCACAATCAATCTTTTCCAGATGTATTACGGTGATGACTGGGAAGGCCTTTTCGAGGCTATAACTGGTTACGGTCTCGTGGATCTTCAATGGCCCTGTTTGGTAGAGTTGGTGGTGGTATTTACACTAAAGCCGCTGATGTCGGTGCTGACCTTGTTGGGAAGGTCGAAAGGAACATTCCAGAAGATGATCCTAGAAATCCCGCTGTAAGTTATGGCAAGACCTTTAAGAGGGTGTTTGGGATTGCTTATTTAAGTGCTTGTGTGCTTATTATATAAGCAGATACACAGTTTTAAATGTTTGGATCAAAATACTTTACTTGCTTTTGTTATTGCATATAACCACTTAAAATTAAGCAATCCCAAACACCCTGGCATTCAAGTTTTCTTGTCTTTTGTGTCTTTAATTGTATATCCTCGTTTTCAGGTGATTGCTGACAATGTCGGGGATAATGTTGGTGACATTGCTGGTATGGGATCTGATCTTTTCGGTTCTTATGCCGAGTCATCTTGTGCTGCACTCGTTGTTGCTTCCATCTCTTCGTTTGGGATCAACCACGAGTTCACTGCTATGTGCTACCCGTTGCTTGTGAGCTCTGTTGGAATTATTGTTTGTTTGATAACGACACTTTTCGCTACTGATTTCTTCGAAATCAAGGCTGTTAAAGATATCGAGCCAGCACTAAAGAATCAGCTCATTATATCTACCGTTCTTATGACTGTTGGAGTTGCGATTGTTAGTTTTATCGCATTGCCTTCATCCTTCACCATTTTCAACTTTGGTGTACAGAAAGTTGTGCATAACTGGTAAAACCAAATCTTACTTTATATCTTTTCAAGATGTAGTTATTGAACTCAAAGATAGAAAACTTAAAAATACAATTTATTTGCAGGCAACTTTTCTTGTGCGTGTGTGTCGGTCTATGGGCTGGTCTCATCATTGGTTTTGTGACCGAGTATTACACCAGCAATGCATACAGGTATGTTGTGCTATAGCAAATGTGTCGTGACTCATTATCCAAATTGATTCAGTATTAATTATTTTTTTCTTTTATTTTTTTGTGCAGCCCGGTGCAAGATGTTGCTGATTCGTGCAGAACTGGAGCTGCAACAAATGTTATTTTCGGCCTTGCTTTGGGATACAAATCGGTCATTATTCCTATTTTTGCAATAGCGGTCAGCATCTTTGTGAGCTTCACCTTTGCTGCTATGTACGGTGTTGCAGTTGCTGCTCTTGGAATGCTTAGTACTATCGCCACTGGACTGGCTATAGACGCTTACGGTCCAATCAGTGACAACGCTGGAGGCATAGCTGAGATGGCTGGTATGAGCCACAGAATCCGTGAGAGAACCGATGCTCTTGATGCTGCTGGAAACACCACTGCTGCAATTGGAAAGGTAGTTTTATTATTTAGAGTAAATTACATTTATGGTCCCTGAGTAATGCCGTCTCTTCTGCTGTCCAAACTATTTAAGAATTTCGTTCTTACTTTCAATTTTGATTGCTAAACCCAATGCCAACTCTGTTGAACTTCAAAAGAAATGCACATACTTATCTTTTTGGAACTCGCCCTTTTTGGTTCCGCATACTTGTAACTATTTTAGCTTTTACTTACATTTTTGAGGTGGAAAACGTGAGTTTCAAAAAGGGTAAAATGGTCCATGTTTTTTTGTTCAGCAGAGTTGAGCTCAATGGTCATTGTTGCTAGAAAACACTGCAAGTACATCACTTTCACGTTACTCAAAAGGGTAAAAAATGTAATTTAGGTGGTGTTTGGGATCGCATATTTTAAAGTACTAATTATGTTATGTAAGCACAGTTAACACCTTTGAGTGTTTGGATTGAGCAACAACTTTTGCTGAAATAAGCAATTTATTTTAAGTACCAATGGAGATGCTCTATTTCATTGCCATTTGCTCAAATGCGCAATCCCAAACACCCCGTTACTCTATTATATTCAAGTAATTTTATGATTATCACTGCACTCTCTTCATATATTTTTGTATGTTTTTTAATAGGGATTTGCTATTGGGTCGGCTGCTCTAGTTTCACTAGCACTGTTCGGCGCGTTTGTGAGCCGTGCCGGAATTCAAGTGGTTGATGTCTTGACACCGAAAGTATTTATTGGTCTATTAGTTGGTGCCATGCTCCCATACTGGTTCTCAGCCATGACCATGAAGAGTGTCGGCAGTGCAGCACTGAAAATGGTGGAGGAAGTTCGTAGACAGTTCAACACCATCCCTGGTCTAATGGAAGGCCTTGCCAAGCCAGATTACGCAACCTGTGTCAAAATCTCGACTGATGCATCTATCAAGGAAATGATCCCACCTGGTGCTCTTGTTATGCTAACTCCCCTCATTGTTGGGACTTTATTTGGAGTTGAGACTCTTTCGGGAGTTCTTGCTGGTTCTCTAGTATCTGGTGTCCAAGTGGCGATTTCTGCATCAAACACTGGTGGTGCATGGGACAACGCCAAGAAGTACATTGAGGTGATTTTTTATTTTTTAACTAATAGAGTTAATAATGGTAAAATCACTAAGCATTGTTCATTTGGCAGTTTAATCTTTAATACTTCCTTTCACAGTGGTTTGTCACCTTGTTTTTTACGTTTTTAACCAACTGCTATCATATTTAGTTTATTCAAGTCTCGTAACTCTAAATATTGGCATGTTGTGATCCCTAAACCGTTGTTTTTACTCGCAGTAAGTTGCAAAAAAATGACCCAAAAAATGTTAGGGACTAAACCATGTGAAAAAAATGTTTGGTTAAACCGGCTAAAGCTGAAAATTATGTTGGTTTTACCATTATTAACCATATGTTAAGTGTGCAAACACTATGTTATGTTCTAGTGCTAAAAAGGCTAACTTTTTGTTTATGAATGTGAACCAGGCTGGTGCATCGGAACATGCAAGGACACTTGGACCAAAGGGGTCTGACCCACACAAGGCAGCTGTGATTGGTGACACTATTGGTGACCCATTGAAGGACACATCAGGTCCATCTCTCAACATTCTCATCAAGCTCATGGCCGTGGAATCACTCGTCTTTGCACCCTTCTTTGCTGCTCACGGTGGTGTGCTTTTCAAGCTTTTTTAAGGGCAAGGATGGACCGAGGTTTGCCTCTTTTGTAGCAGTATGTCTTAGATTCCCCTGCAGATTGATATCTGATTTGCTCCATCTTAGAGTTAGTCGAGTAGTATTTTTTGATGGTGATGATTAATAGTGCGGTAAGCGTATGAGATGAGAGTTTAGATTCCAAAACAGTGTGTTAGTTTTGCTGTAAGGATTGTTACTTTTTCCAGAATTTTGTGTTTTATCATCTGCTTCTTGCTTATGAGAAGTCTTTATTTCCTGATACTTGAGTGCGTAGCATACACAAAGTCTTTATCACTAATACGACAGTATTACTAAACTAAATAAGCATCTTTAGCGATATATGTCCCTAATGGGTTATGCCAAACACAAAATTCTGTAGAAAGTTGCAAAAGTTGCGGAAATTTTGAAGGCAATGTTAAGATGTAGTGCTTTTGTTGCGCTGGTTGTTTGAGTCATGGTCTCATGGCGATAGTGTAGGACTACGATCTGGATTTTGTGGGCTATGTTGTGCAAGCATACGACGCGTGAAGCCTTAAGTAGGGAACAAGGATGTTCGTAGCTGCGTGTTACTATAAATTCGATAATAAAAAGAAGTTTGATTGAATCAAAGTGATTTGTTGAAACTGGAGTATATGCCATGTTGTTTTCGGAACATGTGTTATGTGATCACATGTGATGTCCTTTTGCACAACCATATTCGGTTATACACATGTAAGTCTTTTGGTATACCGTACACATAATACATGTCACGATGATAAGCTTCAAGCTTGCTTGAAGATTAAAGTTATAGACCTAGTTTATTTGTCTCAAACATTTGCGGCGTAGTGTTAATTTTTGTAAAAAAACTCGATTTTTCTTAAATGAACATAGTCAAAAAGAAATTGCATTCCTCGTTTTGTATAATTTTTCGTAAATGCACCTAATCAAATTATATTATGTCCCTAGATGTATACTTAGGTAACTTGTATAACTTAGTCTAGTGTTTTATTAAATGTTATAACCGGTTGCTTTCGGCTTCGGTACACATTTTTTTTATTAAAAGTTGTGTGTATATTTTGATGTGTGATGTAACCAAATATACGAAGGAACGAAGACTTCAAAGATGGTTGTTTATAAAATCGAGTACATTTTCATTTTCAACATAACCAAATATTCTAAGGTTGAACATAAGTACAATGGTAGGTTATTGAAAGTTTGGTATGATTTGTGATGTAACCAAATATCTACGTAAGTTAACCAAAATTTCTACATGGCTTGTTTATTGTAAGTTGGATGTAACACATATACCAAATCAATATCAAGTATTTATTTATTTGTATAATATGGGGCCGGGTGTTTCACACCCCATTTTGCGTCCAAAGTGTAAATTTTGATAAAATGTGTCGTTTTGCGCGTGTTGAACCTCGTTTTTTCGGATAAATTCTTCATCTGACAACTTTAAGACTTATAATCATAAAAGAAAAAATTGTGCAACACCGCGCGCGGGTTCCCTCTCAATAATAATCTCTAGTACTTCTATTCCAATCAATTATTATTATTATTTTTATCTCGATATCAAGTATTTATTTATTTATTATTATAAAGTATAATCTCTAGTACTTCTATTCCAATCAATTTTATTTATTTATTTATTTTTTGATTGGGCCTCTTATTAGTTTTAAAACATTGGTTTTCGCCTGAGACCTTCAAATTCATTTGCGGGCACTGTGTATAAATACAAACATTTCACAAATTATCATCATTTAAGAAAATAAAACCTTACTCTTTTATTTATGGGTTTTGATAATATAAAGTTATATAACTCCATCACAACCATGTGGTGGTTATATATCTATTTCTTGGTCATTATCATCTTATAAAATAGTCGCATGAAATTAATACATACGAGTACCTTTAAAAACGTTCACATTTACCTAACTTGTTTAAACCATTTTGGCTTGACCTACTCTTCCTCATTGTTTGACAAGTTCTAACGTGTTGATCTAAATTAAAGCCATTTGTCCATGTTAAATAAACACATGAGATTAACTAACTTTAGCTCCAAAAAGGTTACTTATTTATTGGATACACGCTAAATAAACACATGAAATAAACTTCTTTCTCCCGTTCAAAAATTATTGTCAAAGTCAAAAGAAAAAAAGTTAAAAACACACATTAGGAAAGTGAAAGGCTTCTTGATTGGTTGGATCCAATGTGAACCTATTTAATAATATAATAGACAACAAATATAAGATGAAGTGTGAATAAGACGAAGTTATTAGAATTTGGATGTGTGTGAATGCCAATAATCAAACAATGTGGACCTTATCAACAAGAGGCTCTGCCTTTGGACCTCGTGATAAGGCCTTGTCCTCTTGACCTTCTTGTGACGACATCAAGCTAACTAGAATGATTGTGTACTCTGCACCTCTTAAATCACAATTACACAAAAGTATAAGTGATGACACTAAAATCACCAACAAAGGTTATGCTCACGTGTGGTTGCGTTAGGTGGCTCCACCATAACGCGTTACAAACCACCACACCTAATAAGTTTCACGTGTGGTTTAGGGATTTTGTAGATGGTTTTGTCATAAACTTGACCAAACAAAATTTTTATTATTTGTGTTAATGTATTGTGAGATATGTTTGTGTTTGACTATGTGTGTTAGTGAAGTGCACGAATGTTGATGTGGAGTTGAGATCTGACGACTAGTTTGATCACCACTACATCTAGTCTAAGTATTTGGAAATTAAAAAAAAAAAAAAAAAAAATCTTAGTTTAATTGTGATTAGAACATTCTTCATGTAACTCTTGTAGATTTAGTAAATCAAAAGTTTGCCTAATAATAAAACTAATTCTAATGATATTTTTGTTGATTTGTATTATGTACAAGATTAACTCGGTATCAGAATGTTTCCTATAGCCTATTTATAGGCTTGATGTAATTGTAATCAAATCAATAAAACATAATATTCGGCATTCAATATTCAGTATTCTCTTACATGGTATCAGGCCTAATCGGTCATACCTCAAAACCCTAAACTCAACTGCTTCCGCCGCCTCCGGCCGCCGGCTACACGCCGGAGGTTCGGAGGCTCCCTTTAACCCTCCCTCACCCAATAAAACACCGCTCTAAAAAAAAAAAAAAGTTACTTAAGTGTCCTTTGATAAAGGCAGATAGAGTCAAAAAGCAAACAACATATGGTTGGATAGAAATAGGCAATGGTTACTTGATGTCCGTCACATACTTGAAAAGAAAAAAAATATATAAATCTTTATGTTTTCTAGAGAAAACACGCACCGCTTGTTCGGAAGATTCTTCGAGGTTGAAGTTTTTAAACCAACTTTCGCTTCCTCATCTTTTCTTTTATTTGTTTTAGTTGTGGGGATACTTTGGGTTATCCCGTTTTAGTTTGTGTTGGTGATTTGTGCTAAGGTCACAAATCCACACACATTAATATTGTGTTGTTCGTGTTTTAGGTAAAGACATGTGTGTTGGTGATTTGTCTAAGGTCACAAATTCACACATTATTATGTTAATGTTTTGTTTTCTTTTCTTCTACAGTTACTCCAATCAGAAACTTTAGCGATTTTTGCATTCGGATCATGGAGGAGGTGTTAGCACTCAGATATGTAATGGGCTGGCAGTGTCAGAATGTTCCTTATGGCTATTTATAGGCTTGATGTAATATAATCAAATCAATCAAATCGATAAAACATAATATTCGGCATTCAATATTGTACAAGATTAAAATTTAGAGTATATTTCTTTTGAAAATAACTGGGTGGCCTAGTCTTGCGACTAAATTTATTTCTAAATTTAAAAGTGTTTCTTTCCTACTTAATGATCGAAATTCAACCTTTATATCCTGTTATTAGAAGTTAAATAAAAACTTCACTCTCAATTAAAAGCTTAATAGATATTTGTCTAAACCCTTAAATTTTAAAACCAACCACAATTATGACGACACGGACATACCAATGAATTAAGAGTAAATTGCATAATCGTCTCGAACTTTAGAAAATGATGTTTCGTCCCAACCATTACAAAAGTCTGAATCGTCCCATGAGAAGCTTTTGAGCAAATTTCCGTCCCAGTTGGGACGAAAATTGCATGTTTGAAAGTCTTAATTAAATGTTTCGTCCCAATCGAGGACGGAAATTTCTTCGAGGTTTTCACAAAGACGATTTCTGCACTTTCGAAATTGTTGGGACGAAACATCAATTTGACCAAAGTTCAGGAACGATTTATGCAATTAACTCATGAATTAATGTTGTTTCTTTTTATCCAAAGACTAAAATTCGGTTACTAACTAGACAATAGTACTAATAAGTTGGTCAACTAACTAAAGATCCCAAACACCCCCTTATTAAAACACAAGACAAATCCAAACAACAAAACAAAAGATAAGAACCAACAACATACGAAGTAAATTTTAAGGAGATAACACATCAGTTTCCCGTCATCTCATCATTTCATTTCGATAAATCCAACCCTTTTTTCTTCCCATTATTATTTTAAACCCCACCCTCATCTTATCATCAAACAAAATAAAAAACTTGATCAGTTTTTATAAAAACACAAACACAAACATGGGTAGTGCTTCATCTACTTTAACTCAATATGATATCGAAGATGTGCAAGAACACTGTAACCATTTATGTAAGTATTATATCAATATTTTTTTTTGGCTTATTTTAAGACTTATGGAATTTAATAAGCTTATATAGCGGGCTTACGGGCTTATTTAGTTTTCGGCTTATGTTTTATAAGCTCACTTTTTTTTGGCTTATTTTGACACTTATATAATAAGCTTATATAAGCCGAAAACTTTAAAAATAAGCCGAAAAAGGTGAGCTTATAAAACATAAGACGAAAACCATATAAGCCCATGAGCCCACTATATGAGGTTAAACATAGGGGTGAGCGAAAAGACCGAATAAACCGAATAAACCGAAAACCGAAATCGAACCAACCGAAAATAATGGAATCTAACTAATAACCGAACCGAATTTGCTAAAACCAAACCGAACCGAACTACTAATTCGGTTCTCGGTTTGGATATGGGTTTGGCAGTTTGAACCGAAAACCGAATTCATATAAATATATATATTATTTTATATATTTATATATTTTAAGTATATTTATATATAAATAAATAAATAATATTAAAAGGTTATCATAATATAATAAAACACTTTTATGCTTTAAATATATTTTTTGCTAAATATACATGTAATTATTAATTTTTTTAAAATAGTGAAATTCGGTTATTCGAGTTAATCAAAACCGAACCGAATTAAATTCAACCGAATATAAAAACCGAATTTGAATTTGGTTTGGTTCGGTTCTCGTTGACCTAATTTTTTTAACCAATTAACCGAACCGAACTAACCGAACAACCCGATAACCGAACCGATCAAGACCCTAGTTAAACAGACACCCCTGTAAAAGCTTGAATATCAAAATAAGCCGGAAAATTTGGACTTATGAAAATATAAGCCCAAATCAAATAAGCTAGTAAGCCAAAAAAATAAGCTTAAACATTTTCCCATTTTTTCTGGCTTATTTTAAAAGTGGTTATGTCGTAATAAGCTTTATATAAGCCCATAAGTCACAAATTAAGCTGGAGAAAAATGAGCTTATAAAACATAAGCCGAAATCACGTGACCCAAAAATAAGCTTAAACAAACACCCCCTTAGCATCAACTTATGTTATATTTGTTTTGATTTTAGTTTCACAGCAAGAAATAGTATCATTGTACCAAAGATTCTGCCAGCTTGATCGAACCGCAAAAGGTTTCATTTCTGCTGATGAGTTCTTATCTGTACCTGAATTTGCAATGAACCCTTTATCACAAGTATGCTGCTTCTTTTTTTTCTTCTTATTTTGGGTTGTTTTGATCAAGTTCAGTAGGATGCATACAAGTGTTTGATTTGGTGTTTTTTTGTGTGTACAGAGGTTGCTTAAGATGGTGGATGGTTTGAACTTTAAGGATTTTGTGATATTCTTGTCTGCGTTTAATCCTAAAGCAACTATGCCTCAGAAGATTGAACGTAAGTTTTTACGAGTTGTTATGACCAATGTAAGCGTGATTAAATGAAAGTAGGAAATATTTGGTATGCATCTAATGGTCAAAGAAGGTTTTGGATTTAGTATCTTGTGTTGTGTGTTAGTGAGTCGCTTAGCTTTCTTAAGTTTGTGATGTTTGTCATGGACTCATGGAGTCCGTGTGAGACTGTGAGTAGCTATTGATATTGACTAACCCTTGTACACACATAATATCTCAGTTATCTTCAAAGTATATGATTCTGATTACAATGGGAAGGTGACGTTTGATGACATAATGGAGATTTTACGGGATTTGAGTGGCTCGTTCATGTCAGATAAGCAAAGAGAGGTATGCTCTATAAACCGTTAGCCTTGTACTATCACTTGTGGTCTATCCCTATGTAACGTGATCTGATATTCTGCTAAAATTTGCAGGAAGTTTTGATCAAAGTTATGCAAGAAGCTGGTTACAGTAAAGATTCATCTCTGTTGTTAGATGATTTTGTTAAGGTTGTATTCATCACAAAAAAAATTGTCCTCTGAAATTTCAAAAGGCTTTCAGTTGATAGAAAATGATTGTTCTTTTGCATTTGTTTCAGATTCTTGACCATCCGGGATTGAAGATGGAGGTTGAAGTACCGGTTGACTAAATTGAGCGCAAAAGCACAAAACTGACCATTTAAACATCCATTTTCTGCAAGAATATGTTCCTCTTTACAACGGTTTTCAGTGCCACAAAGCTGCTACAGTTGTGATTAAGGACAAGCTATGTGCATAAATAAGATTGAGAATGTGTATAATTTATGAACCTCTGTGTCTTTATTTGTAAATCGGTGATCAGTAAAATCTGATGTTTTGTTGTGTCCTTATGCTCCTTTTCCTTGAACGATATTAATAGTCTACTAATCATTTAACAAACTAAAACAAAGTTGTAGCAATATAATAGAGAAGTAATGTTATTACAATACTAAAATAGTAGTCTTATTGATTGTGCTCAGTTATTATACTCTATGCGTAAATAGTTTGACACTGTAGTTTCAGAAGCACTAGGAGCCGCCACTGAATTTGCTCCCGAACCTCCTCTGATGACCACTGATGGGTTCGGATCTTCGTATAAAACTTGAAACAGACCATCTGACCTCATTCCCTGTTTCTGGCAGAAAACAAGTTATTTGTTTATTTATATAAACGTTGTATGCCGGAAATCGGAATATACAAGTGTTAAGGAGAAGATAACTAATATTACCTTACATAATTTGTGTCCCGGGGTTTGGTTTTCAGAGTGAAGAGAGGACTGTAAGAGTTTCAACTGGGCATACACGTCGTTCATCAATTTCTTTCTTTCTGCTGTGCTGTGGGACAATTCTTGCTTCATCATGTTTGTTTCTTGTTCAAGATCTCTTAGCTTCTTCTTAAGCTGCATAACTTCATATGGGTGAAACTTTTTTTTGGTTTCAGAGCTCAATTTTACTTCACTTCTACAGATCATTGCTTTTGCGTTCTGATATCTTTTAGGTACTTCGAGTCTTTTAAGTACCTTAAAAGTGGCAGTTGGTAAAATATATTGATTGGCATTGATGGTTTCTTATACAAGAGAGTTGCAGAGATGCCATAGAAGTTAGCAACACCCACTTTTTATTGGTTCACTTCATTTGTTTCACATGTGAGTGGCAGAATAATTAGGCGCCGTCTTTAGTTTAGAAAAAAGACTCATATAACTCCAAATGGCACCAGAGCTTGAGGCAAACTTTGGCTGCATTTGTTCATAGGCCAGGACTGAATTCCAAAGTTTGAGCATGAAGACGGAACAAAGAAACACACATCGGATACAGGAAGCATAGGGATGCGTAATCATCACAAGGTATCTTATCTAGATTAAGATAACTAATTCACAAGTGTAGATGCTAATAACAGTTGTAGTGGAGTGTATTTTTGCATTCAAATACTGTATAACACCAAAAGAAAAAGTGAACAAGATCCACAAACTGATAATTGCACTTTATTTAAAATGAGGTGTGAAACTTAAGTTTTCATCATCTGGGGCATGTTTGCTTTAGTATTCAAAGCTAACAACGTTATTACAATTGGCATAGTTCTTAAAGTTGAAGCCATCCACCATCTTAAGCAATCTGTAATTCTACATAAAGAAGAAAAAGCAAAAGCAGCCATTTTATCAAACATAGGACAGTATCAAGCGTCAAGGAGTATAATAGACCTACAATGGTGAATGTGACTGCAAAATGTGTTACTTCCGTTTTGCTTTAGTTTCGTACCATTTAACTAGTACAATGTTTGATAACAAGATAGTCAGACATGTTTTCTTGCTTCTGGATGGAGTAGTAGTACTAGTATCGTCGATTGCTTTCGAACAAAACCCACCTCCAAGACATGATGATAAAGGATATATGCAATCGTAAGTAAGCTAGAACATTCGGTTCCCCTGCAAAAAAATATATCATATATTTGCAAAATGGAATTTAAAATGATATCATTCGGTTCCTGCAAAACCCTTGTAGCAGCAGCCACAACTTTAAAGACAGCCATCGATTTTAAGGTAAATAAATTCTTGGGTTTCAAGATGATTATCAAATTCTTAGAAGGCTTTTTAGATCATAGTTGCAAAATCGTTATGATACCTAAAGAGATAGGTGAAGAAGACACTATAAGCATCACACCACAATTAGAATATGTTCCGATTGAGTTGATTCATCATATACAATCGTTGTTGCCTGCAAAAGATGCCGCCCGCCCATGTGTCTTGTCCAAGTCACGGCTACACGCTTGGTCTACCATCCCTACCCTCAGGTTTCTACATGTGCACCTGATGATCATCTCACCAAAAAAGAACTGCAGTACATTAAGTTGATTGATCGTACTCTCGACGGTATCTCAACGAAAACTTGTCAATCAACAGTATTCAGCTTCACTTGGACATAGAGAAATTGTCATTGCCTTATCCGGTTGAAAATTGGTTTCAAGTACTAGCTTCTGAAATTGTCTCAAGGAGCTTTCTCTAACAATATGTGGTAAGAAGCTTAATAAAAAGAGGTTGGTTGGCTTATGATTCCGGATGTGACATTCTCTTGCGAAAAACTAAATACTATAAGTTTAAGATCTGATAAAATAGAGCTCTATAAGGTTAGGATGAATATAAATCATGTGATCAAATGTTTGTTCCTACGCATACTCAAGTTGGAAAATGTGTGCATAAGAAGGGGGACTCCATAACTTATTCTCTTCTTGTAGCTTACTTGAGAAGATAATAATTTGTTATTGCCAGCAAATGGAGATTATTAAAGTAAAAAACCTTCGTTTTCTTCGTGAACTGAAAGTTTCCTTTACTCGAGACTTTGTACCTTATAATGCCCGAATGCACGCTAGAAACCTTTGAAATTACTTGTGTTTCCTTAAAGAGAGTGACACTTAATTATCGGTTCTCGGACAAGCAAATGAACATACACATTTATGCTTCAAAGTTACATTATTTCTCAAATGAAGGCTGGAAAATGCCAAGTCTCTAGCTTGTTTCCAAATAATACTCCTGCACATATTGAGCTCGTACTAAGGCTTCATAAATACCATCCCATTGATCTGTCCTTTTTTCTTAAGGTGAGATAAACACTTGATTTATCAAGCAACTTCGATATTAAAATAAAGGATAATTTTGTTCCATTGAACATCGAACTTGACGATCTAAGAAGAATGAGACGAAAAGTCTATTTTGTGATGTTTCATGTTACAAAAAAATCGAAAAATCATCTTAAATTACTTTTAGAGCATTAGAGTAAATAAAAAGTGAATCTAATACAATTATGTAAATGGCATTTGTTTCACTTGGGAGAAAGGGTTTCTAGATTTATATTTGGAAAAGATTGCATTAGCTATTTATGTTAAGATACATCCATCTTTTTAAGAAAAGATTTCTCAAATAAAATCTAATATATGTAAAAAAAAAGCTTATAAAGGATTTCATTCGTTTATCCACCAAAACCCTTGTAAGGAGTTCGTTATTCTAGCGACGACATTGAAGAAAGTTCGTTTTTTCTAGCCATTGATTTTTAAGGTAATTAAACTTTTAAGTTTGCAAAGAATGATTATCAAATTCTTAGAAGGGTGTTTTCATCATAGTTGCAAAATCGTTGAGGAAGAAGAGACTATAAGCATCGCGCCACAATTCAAACATGTTCCTTTAGAATTAATCCAACATATACAGTCACTGTTGCCCGCAAAAGATGCTGCCCGCACATGTGTCTTGTCCAAGTCATGGCTACACGCTTGGTCTACCATCCCGGCCCTCAGGTTTACTAAATGTTTATCTCGTGATTCTCTAACCGAAAAAGAAGTAATAGACTATACTAACTTGATTGATCGCACTATTTTACGGTATCTCAACAACAACTTGTCCATCGAATCTTTTCATCTTCACTTGGACATCTACAACTGGCCATCTTTAGCTGATAAATGGATTCAAGCACTAACTTCACGAAATGGTCTCAAGGAGCTTTGCCTAACAATATGTTGTAAGAAAATTGCTAGGGATGATTATAGTATTGCTTGCGTTACAATTTCTGGTGAGATAGATTGTGAAAGCCTAACAACTATAAGTATAATAGTTGATTACTTCTGGCTCTATCCCGAATCGCCGGTGAATGTGAATCTTTTGATCAATTGTTCGATCCTACGAGTACTCGAGTTGGTGAATGTCTGCATTAGTAGTGAAGAGGCACTTAATAACTTAATTTGTTCTTGTAGCTTACTTGAGAGGATAAACATTATTTTATTCTACCAAGACTTTAAGATTATTAAGGTTAAAAACCTACGTTGTCTTCGCGAATTGAGAATAGAATTAGTAAAAACCCGAAGTAACAACATTTTGGAAATTTATGATGTCCCAAGTCTTCGGGTGTTTCATTACCACGCTTCACCGGAGTATACATTCAAAATGAATTCATTAGGGAGCGTGCGAGAATTAGTTTTATCACGCAATGTCGTAGATGATGCATTTACCGACATGATCAAATCAAAATTTCCTTTTCTTGAGAGTTTGACCCTTACAATGTTTAGCTGTAAACTGAAAACCCTTGACATCACTTGTGATACCTTAAAGAGATTGACTCTAAAGTTGTGCGACAAGGAGCAAATCAACATACAAGTTCACGCTTCAAGGCTACTTTTTTTCTCCTACGATGGCCAGGAAATGCCTAGTCTAATGTTTCCAACTAATACTCCCGAGCATATTACACTCATACTAAACTTTAATAATTCCTGTTCTATTGATCTTTCGTTCTTTCTGAAAATGAGAGAAGCACTCAGTTTATCAAGCAACTTTGACATTGAAATAAACGATCTTTCTGTGTGGTCATTGAACATCGACCTTGATGATCTCAGAAGAAGGGTTATGTTTCCAACTAGGAACGTGCAACAGCTATTGTTTAAACAAATACTCATATGGGAGCACTCAACTCTTCTTGATTTATTTTTTCGATTTGCTATCCACGTTATGTTAAGGCTAATTATAGGCAGTTGTCCGAAGATGATGTCTACTCTAAGAAGATGTTAAGGGGGATGATGAAAAAGAAAAGACATGCGATTAAAGATGTTCAAATAAAAAATCTGCGTACTGAAAATTGGGAAACGCTGGCTAATTCTTGGAGTAGTATTCCTGACGAGTACGATGGCTACAATTCAGATGATCAGTTCAGGTTAAGTTGGTGTTCTTGCAAGAACTTAAAGTGCTTAGTTTGTCATCTTCTTTTCCATTATTAAATTTAATGTTTTAGATTTTTGCATTATTATTCATGGAATGTGGTTTTCTATACTTTTATTTTAGCTATCACACTACAATATTTAAAGCGAACATTCATGGGTTGATTTACAACATATTATGTGAAATAGGCGCCTAATGATACACAGATGAATGTCTTTTCATGTTACTTATTGAATAGATTCAGGATGAGTAAGTCATTAGATTCATATAGTGTTATCTGGAATACCTTTAACAGTCTGACATTAAGGTGTACCTATGTCGCTATAAGAGCATAAATGCCGATTTTAGGATTGCTGATTGCTCTAATAGGAGATCGAGCTTAACAAGCAAAGCATGTTTGTGATGCATCAAATTAGAAAATAAACTCCAAAATTGAATACCAAAAGATGTAATGTATGTTTGACCAAACAATCGCACTTCGTGTAATAGCTTATAGGCATCCCCTCTAGTTTGTATCCAACGATTTGGGATTGTTCCCTTTGAGCTGTAAGTCAATTAATCCTGTGTTCTTTTTGGACGATTGGTGTACCATGGATGGGATAATGTCGATTAGAGAACAACTAGTCACTAAAGATTAGAAATTCAAATCAAAACTCATTCATCAACTATGATTCTCGACAAATTTAAAACCTGCATCTATATATCAACTATTCGGAACTGAAAAAGTTTATTGCAAACTCTTTACCAAGAGACCCAGGATTTATGATATTCCTTCAAATGTTTCTTCATTTATTGCATTAAGATTTAGTAGGAATATCTTAATTCCAAGATATGGAAAATGCGACTGTAATCATGACAATGTTTTTCAATGAGGTGCTGTCTATGCCTTGGGCACTTGTGTTCCAAACCTATTTTTTGCTAATATGCCACACAAGTTGCTAAAGTTTACTCGCGAGCTACACTTTCTCACCTAGTACTCGCCATATTCATGTAAACGAGTAAAAGTTGTCCTTCACATGGTTAACAAGACTGGATATCCTTACAAGTTCTAATCGCAGTTGGTAACTCGTTTAGCTCCAAATCAACTAAATACTTTGTTGGTAATAGCGCATGATGTTTTTTAACACATTATGTTGGTTCTCTTCAGAGTGGTAACTATACTTTCAGTGACATAAATCAGACAATTAATATAAAGATCAACATAGTTTCCTATAAGCCAAATCTGTATGAGCTACAAGTCTGACTAAAACTTTAAACTAGGTTTGGAGGGTTGCGCCAGGCCAAGGCAGTAGTGCAACACCAAGGCGACGCGTGAAGGACCCAAAGCAGAAGCTACTATGGTGGGTTCTTCCATAAAAATAAGATTAATATCGAGTGGTAGATGACTCACATATCGATATTAAACGATAAGAACAGATACTACACTTGATCTTAGCCAAAAGGCCGAGAAAGGTATGCTTTGTTCCTCCTCATGCCTTGGTTTTTATAGGTAGTTCCTTTCCTTTTGTATCCTTCAATCAGCCGATGTGGGATTGTCCTTCACTTTTTAACTCTTTCAGAATATATCTCGACTTTTTGTTGCATCACTTATTCATTGACACCATTTTAAATTAATCTCTACACTCGAATATCGACACAGTCAACGGATATTCTACAAATCTATAATAAAACATGGAGATATCTGCATAAGTAGTCCTCAGTTTCGAGCATAAAGTTGAATCTAGTAGTGAGTAAACTTTTGCAACTAGATACCAAGTATCAAGATTATGATCATCATTACCTAACTTTCATCTCAAGAAACCTCTTTAAAGTCTTATTAAGATATGCCACCCTTAACGCATCAACAGTAAGTTGCCGTTGAAGAGGTGAGCCATGCCTCAAACATGTTGGCAGAGCTTGAGAGGCCAGTTGCAAGCTACAATGTCGGAATCTTATACAAAAGTTAAGATTTACATCTATTGACTTTAAACTGAAATGTTCATTTGGGACATATCTTAGCCAGAGAGATCTGTTGTAGCCTTGTTTTAAAACCGTTTCGTTTCATAGTCCATCCTTAGTTATTGATTAGAACATCCATAAAACCTCTACTGATAACAAAAGTCCGCCAAATAGAACTTTTTACACAACATGATCTTTAAGCACGCAGAAGTAGCAGGTAATGAATGAACTGTTTCAAGTCACATCCAATAACTAGATAGCGTGGAACTGATCATATACTCTAGTTTGTCATACAGCAAAAATCACCTTGAAGGTAGTAAAACTATAGATATCAAGTTCAAAGATTTCGTCCCGAATCATAATGTATGACTTTGTCTATTAGCTCACAGTACACATGTCTTAAACCCCTTCTCTAGTTCTTCGGCATCAAGATTCTTTCCTATAAACACAATCTTGTTTACTCTTGGTTCATCAGGGTTCCACGGCCGATCTGGTGAGCCTTGAAATATGTCATGAACTCCCTGATCAAAAGACACATATGAATCATATTTAGAATCAACATGCCTAAGTGTAAGCTTGCAGGAAAAAATATCACTTAAATAAAAAACCAAGTGAATAAAAGTATACGAATGGTGTTTGTGGATGACTTAAATAAAAAGTAGTCCACCAGAAAACCAAGTTATGGACTTAATAATGTGTTAAATTTAGATGGTACAGAAAATAATCACCTGGAAGACAAATCTCTCATCCATCCCGTCGATAGATAGAAGCCCCTTCATGCGATATATATCATCACTTCTATCCATTAATAATGTGCCAAGCCAGAAGTTAGCCTGCATAACAAAGCACGTTGTTGATCAATCCATTAGTGAAAAGAGATCTTGGACACCATTATACAATAAAGAGTACTGCAATTTATATAAAAGAGCCACATCACCAACCTTTTCAAGATCCAGGGTCCCTTCACAAACTATGCTGACTGAAGAAACTCCAGGGTCGTGAGTGTGATCATGATGTTCTGAACAAACAAAAATAAATCACTTATTAAAACGGAAACAAAGGCCAGCTATTAAAGATGCTTCTTGGAAAATGATAAGTGTTAATTGGTCATAGATGTTTCTTATGTCGCACATAATAGTATACATTGTCATTTGGTGTTGAATGAATATGAAAGAATAATTAAACGGGTAAAATATAATTTGAGTGGGTTACATATGCCCTTGGTTTTGAGCTTACAGTGTACCCGTTTTATTGGTAGAAAATATCTACTGCAACCATTATGGCTCATAATAAATTAATAACCCACCATTGTTTTTACTAATAGAAATTTGTACCCTATAGATTGTTACATAAATATTGTAGCAATTATGTGGGCGTGCATACATGCAAATGATTAATTATGTTTGAGTTACCGTGTTTATGGTCATGATGGTGATTGTGGGTAGGATCAGTACAAGTCTCATGGTCATGATCGTGTTCATGGTCATGATGGTGTTCATGGCCGTGATGGTGCTCATCTTCCTTTCTAGCTTCAACCTCAACAGCATCATCAATTCTAACAAAGAATAAAAATCGTTAGTTAACAATCCCATTAACCAAATGAAGTATAATATAACATTCACTGTACAGCAAATAAAGTAAGATTAGCTAAATAGTTCTACAATTTTAGGCCCACACGTAAGAAGTATGCAGAAACTATTCAGCCAAATAACACTATTTACACACTATGTATACGAATAGAGAAATAACCTTTCTAAATCAAAGCCTCCAATCCCAAGAACATAATCCAAATCCACTTTTCCATATTCAGTACGTTTTAACTCGGCCATACGGTTTATTCCCTGTATTATAGCGTCAATAAGGTGAAATATTAGCATGTAAACTAAACCAGTGCAAAAAAAGAGATTCAATCAATTATATCAGAGACGGTGTACCTTTATCCGCTGAACCAAAGCAGAAAGTTCTCCACTTCCAACAAGGTCGGTCTAACAATCAGCATTAAGAAAACTTCAGTTATACTATGAATCTAGATGCCTCACTCACCACTTTATAGTACGACTAACCAAGATGCAAACTCTGAAATTTCACTAATTAATAAACATGATACCTTATTGACTATTATACGATCAGCGTAAGCAATTTGCTCTACTGCCTCATTGACAACTCCTTCCGGCTTAATATCATCAAGATGGATATTAGCATGCTTCGCGTCTACTAAGGTGACAACACCGTCCAGCTTAACATCATTAAAAATCTGATCTTCAGCATAAAACGTCTGTATAATTGGTGCTGGATTTGCTAGCCCTGCAAAATTTCAAAAAACAAGTACAAATTTTAATCCACAAAGGCATATTTACGATTACATAAACCTCAAATCAAATCAAACCACTGATTTGTACCTGTAGTCTCTATGACAATATGATCAAATTTCCCTTTCTTCTTACTCACCAACTCTCCTATCATTCTAACAAGATCACCCCTAACCGTACAGCATAGACAACCATTGTTAAGCATCACAATATCCTCCACTCCCGCAGCTTTTGCAGCAACTAATGACCCATCGATATCCACCTCCCCATACTGCAAGTATAACACAGAATCATTATAACCTCGACTAAATGAGCCATGAACGATCAAACAACTATAAAACTTCACCTAGGCAAATGACTAATTTCTTACCATTTAATGCAACATATTTTGAATTCATACCAATTTTTGCAAAATTTTACCTATAAAAAAGTTATCCAGCCTCAAGTTATTTTGCAGTGTTCCCATATTGATTTCTGTTTCAGTAGTCTTAATTAACTCTCGAGTGATGTATATAGAAGACAATAACAGATCAGATGTGTCTTACTGTCTTTGACCTAATGTGCAGATCAGTTTACATCAGTTGACTTTTGGAACATTACGATTTGCATACAAATTGGTACTTTGGTAAAATGTTACTGTATGATTTATGAATCATGTATAACTCGGTAATCAACAAACAACATATTAATGTTCTCTAAGTAACATAGTTTACGGTTGTTTTTCAAAATTTGGTTCTCTTTCAGAGTATGCGTGCAGAAGATATTACAATGTCTGTCAACTCAAGCATGGAAATCTTAGTCTTTTACGGTTCTGCTTAAGCCACATATACATGTTTATATAAGCAGGAAAGAATGCCCCAATCGTTGCAACCTTATCGATTTGTTTCTTTCAAACTTAAATACACGACCTCGGAAGCTGACATCGAGAAAATAAACACAAAAGAAAACTGTATCCGCTAGTCCATCTAAGCATATTTTTTGGGGTAACCATGGTTAATCCACGGGTTTAAACCCATCGCCACATATATTCAAACATGGTAAAGCCCTCCCTTTCCAGGAGGTTGGTGTGGCTACTTCAGGGTTGTTTTGCCACTAGGCCACCCCACCCCTGAGTGGTCTAAAACGTATCATGTGAAATCTTGCAGAAACCGGTATCAGGTTCAAACTTTTCGCATAAATGAAAAGCAATGAGCATAGTTGCATAAATTGTCACTTGGCCATGTTCTAAAACAAATAAAATACGAAGTCGTTACCTCATTTTCGATAACTGCAATCCGTTTACCATGATCAGCTGTAAGTATATGGTTCAACAAAGTCGTCTGTTCAAATAACACAATAAAATTGTCAGTTACTTTAACTAAAGGGGTGTTTGTTTAAGCTTATTTTTCCGGCTTAATTTGAAACTTATAGGCTATATAAGCTTATTATGACATAATAACCTTATACGAAAGTTTCAAAATAAGCAGGAAAAATTGGGTTTATAAAACATAAGCCGATTAGCCGAAAAATAACCTTAAGGGGTGTTTGTTTAGCTTATATGCGGGCTTATGGGCTTATTTGATTTCTGCCTATATTTCACAAGCCTTAATTTTGTGGCTTATTTTGAGACTTGTGGGCTTATATGTTTATTATAAAATAAGCTGCCATACATAAACAAGTCACAAAATAAAAGGCTTATGAAATATAAGCCGAAATCAAACAAGCCCATAAGCCCACATATAAGCTTAAACAAACACCCCCTTAAGGTTATTTTTCGGCTAATCGGCTTATGTTTTATAAACCCATTTTTTCGGGCTTATTTGAAACTTTCATATTAGCTTATTATGTCATAATAAGCTTATTTAGGCCCATAAGTTTCAAATTAAGCCTGAAAAAATTGGGCTTATAAAACATAAGCCGAAACCAAATAAGCTAGTAAGCCGAAAAATAAGCTTAACAAAAAAACACCCACTATATCAAAAACCAATAAGAAATGATGATAACCTTGCCGGAACCCAAGAACCCGGTAATAATAGTAGCCGGGATACGATCATCAGGGGGTATCTTAGTTAACACGTCAGCATCTTGGTCTTGCTGAGGTGACGTGGCAGTTGTTGCTTTAACAGTGAAGGTACGAGAGAATCTGTTGTTGAGTTTAAGAGAACGTGAAGGAAAAGGTTGGTGGCGTCGGAAAGTGATGATGTTTGAGAAGAAACGGGTGGTGGGTTTGTGGAGTTTGGAAAGTCCGATGAAGGTTGTCGTTAGGTTTAATGATGACATGGCGGCTGTTGGTGGTGGTGAAAGTACACAAAGGGCTTATCCTGTTTTCTGATATATTGGCTTGTAACTTCCTACAAAGGCATGAAAATGGTTATGAGAAACTTATAATTATTTTTTAACCTTTAAAATTTTATATTAAATAAAAGTACTCTTATCACATTAAACATGACAAAAAAACCATTACAAGAACCTATTCTTAAAACACGATTCTTGGTTTTGTGTCGTTGGTCTGTGGTTATAATTTACAAAGTTGAACAAGAACAAAAACAAGAATCGTCAAGATTAAACCCTACCCGAGACCTATTAAAT
This sequence comes from Chrysanthemum lavandulifolium, assembly GCA_022545495.1. Lineage (NCBI taxonomy): Eukaryota > Viridiplantae > Streptophyta > Magnoliopsida > Asterales > Asteraceae > Chrysanthemum > Chrysanthemum lavandulifolium. Next base: position 264,089,870 of record CM040244.1, on the reverse strand, counting down.
GATCTTAGCCGAGCCATCAAAGATAAAAAGGGTATGTGGTTTATAATATATCGTGGGTTACAAATGCTTCGGATTTGAGAAGCACACAAGAAAACAAACACCACTCAAAAATTAATACATAAGGGTGTTCTTGTGGTTTATGTTTCCTGTGATAAAAAGGAGAGAACAAAAATATTGGTGGCTGTGTTTTTTAAGAGAGAAAAAAAGAAAAGGGAGGCGTTGTTTTAGGGCAACTAACTTGTGTGATATATACTTAGGTTTAGTATTGTTGGTGTTATTGATTGTGTGGGCCAAGTAGTGAAAAGTGTAAGACATGTTTGGGCCTGAATATAGTCATGCTAGTGTTGTTTTATCATTTGATATTACATTGTATTTAGAATTAATAAGTGTACTAAATTATTGTCGTGAGAAATTTTTAGGTGAATAATGGCGGTTGCAGTATCGTGACATCTTGAGAGATGAGTGTATGGATGGTTTTGAAAAGGAATATGTTTTGTAAAGAAAATGGGAGCAAACGAAACGTCAAACTTATGTTTTATTCTATGAGAATTCGTGTGAATAGCTTTTTAACTATGTTAAATTTAGGATATGTATAGAGATAATTTATTTAATGGTTTATTACTGTGTTAAATTTTATGATAAAAATGTTTTGTTTCATGTTTACACAAGCTCCTTGTTCATCGTATTGATATTGTTTAATATAGACTTAAAAGGACAATTAAAATCATTCAGACAATTATAGAAAACAAACAACATTATTTCATTCAGATTCAGACTTTATAGCCACATCTTACTAGTAAGATGTGGTAATCAGATTCAGACCCAAAACATCTTAATGAAACAAACACACCCTAAGTCATAATTAATTAATAAAGGCTGAAAATCATCAAATAGTAACCAAGTTTGAGATCTGCTCAAACTTAAACTTATATCAACCATAAAATCATCAAAGTTTCAAATGTCACATTTTTATGTAATTTTATGTTAGAGTGAACCGAATGGAACACTTCTCAAACTTGGTTATTATTTTGTGGTTATTTTTTATGTTTGGTCATGCATTAACGGGTTGTACATAAAGTTGGTTAAGATTAGTTGAATTCAGGGGGTTGGTGTTTAAAATTAATGTACAACATGTTAATGCATAAATTGGTACTTTAAGCACAGTAATTTTAGAAAATTACATAAGAATGAAACACTTTTGAAACTCTGATGTTTTTTGTGATTAGTAGAAAGTTTGAGGTATCAAATTAGAACACTCATGAAACTTGATTAGTATTAGGTGACATATTCCCATTAATAAATGATTTAATGAATTCAATCATTTTTTCAAATTAATTTTATTAAATTAAATTACAAACAAATATTTTTTATATGATTTAATGAATTCAATATTTTTCAAATTAAGAAAATTAAGTTGAACTCAAACATCACTAAAGCTACCTAAACTATAAATTTTGTTTCTTATATAAAACTTATTAGAAATTTTAAAGAAATAATCTTTCTTAATATTTAAAAATCAAATGCTACTTAATATAGCTTATAAAAATTTAATCTTAATTTTAATCTTTCGCTTCATTTTCATCTATAGCTATATTTTTGGTTTCAACAACAATTAGTTTCGTCAAATATACTCAAGTGTGTGTAGGGTTGAGCATCTTATACGACCAGTTTGGAGTAGTATCGATAGTATGCACCTTTCAAGCGTGTGCGGGCTCCTTAACAGTAGAATAAGAAGAAAAGAACTTGTTGACATGAAAACTTGAAACTTTCATTCTTGACAATCGAATATAAATACTAGTAATGGGATAATCCCATATTGACTCAAACACTTATCCAATTACGACTCCAACACATATCCTAAACAATTACTTAATGACACTTATCCTAACACCTAAACATAAGATAAGCATGATGGTTATCTCATCACGTATTCCCTGCACCAAACCGGGGCTGTTGTTATCCTATTGGCTCGTTCCATCCCTTGAACCGCGGGTGTGTAACATTCCTCTTTCCTTCAAAAATTACATTGTCCTCAAGGTTATAATCTGAATTGGCAGTTTCTACTGCTTTCTCTTCATCCGCGGTCGTCACCTGCCCGGGGTTGTTACCCTATTCTGACATTAATAACAAGAACTGACCGGGACACTTATGACCTCTCATCCACTTGTTATCACAATTGAAACATAACCCTTTGTCCAGGCGCTCTTGACGTTCAACTGGTGAAATCCACTTGATATCAAGCGGTTTAGTGTTAGTGTTGGTGGAAGTGTTGGTTGGCATAGGAAGTAATGGTGGTTTCAATGGTTCCGATCAAAATGAGGACTTGATTAACCACAGTTGGTTTTGAACGCGGTGGTGATAGTGTTTCCGATGTTGGAATGGCGGTTGAAACCACTAATCCTCAAACGGGCTTATGTTATGTGGGCAAGGAGAAGCCGCCTAAAGTAGTTGGCTTGGAGACCAGAGTTCCGTTGTAGGTTCGGGCTTAATGCCCGATATATAAAAATATATGAGTAAGGCTTCTGAGATATCTGTCACCTGATTCATGTGTTTTTCAAACTCACTTTGATATCGCGCCACTGTCCCTGTTTGCAGAAGCTTTGATAAGGTTCCTTGAGGATCCTCATACTTAGAAGGACCAAAACGATTCCTGACACTTTCCAAAAACCCATCCCAGACAGTGACCAGCTTGTTGTGTGTCATCCATCGAAACTAGTCTATTGCGTCCCCATCAAGATTGAACCCCACAACCTTTAATCGTTGCTCATATGGTGTTGCGAGAAGTTCAAAGTATTCGTTAATGGAGAATATCCAACTCTCACGATCGACTCCATTGAATTTGGGAACATCTAATCGCATTGATCGCGGTAGCAGACCTTGGTCACCACCTGACCCCATCCTATGACGTGATAAAGCCAATGTTTTGGCCGCCTGCAATTCCTGGTTTAACGCAGCAATTTGGCTCATGAAGGCATATGATTGCTCCTTCAAAAGTAATCGTATGGCTTGCGTTCATCGTAAAACAATGAAAGCACCAATTGATACGACCAGTTTGGAGTAGTATTGATAATATTCTCCCTTCAAGCGTGTGCGGGCTCCTTAAGCAGTAGAATAAGAAGAAAAGAACTTGTTGACAGAAAAATTTGAAACTTTTATTATTGACAATCTAATATAAATACTAGTAATGGGATAATCCCATATTGACTTAAACACTTATCCAATTACGACTCCAATACATATCCTAAACAATGACTCAGTGACACTTATCCTAACACCTAAACAAAAGATAAGTGTGATGGTTATCTCATCATGTATTCCCTGCGCCAAACTGGGGCTGTTGTTATCCAATTGGCTTGTTCCATCCCCTGAACCGCGGGTGTGTAACAACATTGCAGACCCAAGACTGACCGAGACCGAGGAAACCGACCGAACCGAAAGACCATCGTACAGTCTAGGTCCCCAACATTTTCCTTATTTTGATCTCGATCTAGTTCGGACCGGTCTTACATAAAAACCGACCATTATGCCTTCTTGGACTGGACCGGACCAGACCAACCCGGACCGGACCGAACACATTTGGTCCGGTCCTAGGTCTAGGGTTTTGGTCAAATTCGGTCTCGATCCGATCCGATTTTGGTTGGTCCAGTCCGGTTTTGAACCGATGCTCACTCTTAAACGTGTGTGATGAATAAAGAGATTATTGACTTGTCATAGTTTAACCATGATATGTTTTTTTTAAATGAGTCGATCTTGAGTTTATAAAAGTATGGTGAACTCGTGATAAAGACCGAGTTCAAGCTATCTATTAATTAAAGTTCGAGCTTAGTCTAAAGTCAATTGGTTGATTTTGCAATATTTGTATTTCAAAATATATTTTTTTTGTGCAAATGGTGAATATTATATATATCTCCAACCAATGTACATGATAAAGATATGAAGAATTGATTTGGACAGTCCCCAAATCAAAAACTATACTGCTAAAATACATTCAAATTCATATCAGAAAAGACTACAAACAAAAGTATCCACTGATCTTTGATAAGACCAGTTCACAGAAGCTTTTGCAAATCCAACTGTCACAACTATTCTTCTACCATACTTTCAATCCTGAAATTCACCATTATGAAGCGCCATACCATCTAGCTATTTTTTCCTTCCTCTCCCCACCTAGACCACTCAACCTGCCACCACACTGATCAAGGGAGGAAGGAGGAAAGGCATCACTAGGAACCCATAACCCTTCCTATCAAGGGCTATGCTAATCAACCTAAATTTCCATATCTATGAATGGCTTCAGATGATTAGGAACGTACTTCTTGATGGAAGACCAACCATTACCTCCTGTGACAGTGAATTGGGTGGACCAAGAAGGTTCATCTTTCACACACTCTCTATTCCACCCAACATTCACTGTCCTCCTAGGCCATATACCCTACACAAAGAGGAGCCCTACTTTATGGTACATCTTATCCTGTTAGACCTCATTTTCATCCAAAACAGGTACTAGTTTCCTCCCAAGGCCAAACTAGCATAGCTATTAGGATTACTAAGGTACAGTCATACATGAATAGACTCCAAGATACAAGGAACTACCTCAATGTTATGGCCTGAAAAGATGATCTTTGATAAGGCAAAGAATCATTATATAAGAATTGTGATTCATCAGGCCCCATAAGACCATGAACAATAAGAATCTCTCTATACCAGACATTCCTTTAGATCCTTAAGAACATCAACATTCTTGAGTTTATCTTTTTAAGCAGATCATTCATCCAGGATCCATTTGCTCCTTTAAGAAACCATACGTCCAAAACACCCATCGACACAATCACTTTATATCAGTGAATGTTTTCATCAAACATGTTCTCCTCTCCAAACTGCATATTCATCTGAACTTTCCATTTATTAGCCATGTCCAACACCTGAATTGAATGCTTAACTTTAAGACTAGACATTTTGAGTCTAACTTCATTCGTGATAACCTTTACCAGTTTCTTCCCATTTTCTTTCTTTGCACATCAGTAAAAAAGCCTTTTATTTCTCTCTTGCCAAATGTGATAGACACAAGCAGCCAAAACCAGTCTTCTTATTATACTTTTGATGTTGTTGTTGCACCTCATAGAACACATTTTCATGATAATGCTTTCCCATTCAAAGCCAAAATTACCTTGATCTAACCTAGCCATTAGACTGTCCCAGACTTTCATTGAGTATTGACAGTCAAAAAACATATGATTGTAACTATCAGAGCAAACCTTGCATAAAGAGCACTTCAGATCACTATTTGGGAACCACTTGCATACCCTGTCCTGAGTATCCAACCTACCATTTATAGCAAGCCACAAGATGAAGGAGTGTTTGGGAATGCAGTGTGAGAACCAAATAAGACCATTCCATATAGTTTCTGTATCATTATCTCTAATATCATGCCAAACTTTACTGATGGAGTAAGTAACACAGTCACCTTTATTTGTGATCCACATAGTAATGTCCTTCATCTCCTCTGTTAGGCTAGGAATTTTCACATTCTCACACATACTATTATCTTTAGCCCACAAAGGCCACTTCCATCCCTTATAACTAATCATTCCATTTACTTTCACTTTGCACTCTTCTTTATTTTGAATAGAATTCTCCACATCAAACTTTCCACTTAAGGGGCTCTGCTCACACCATGTATCATACCAGAAAAAAGACGAAATGCCATTTCCTAGTTTTTTGAAAATGTGAGGTCTCATAGTATCTCTTAAAGCTAGAATTTGTTTCCACCCACAACTAGTGTTAGGCTCAACTTTTACTGCCCATACACTTTGACCCTTTAACCTTACAGTATTGATCCATTTAACCCAAATAGACTCCTTATTACTTGCAATGTTCCATAAATGCTTTGACATGAGAACTTCATTCCATTTTCCCAAATCCTTGAGCCCAAGAACACCCTGAGATTTAGGCTTGAAGACTTGCTTCCAAGAGATTTTAGCCCTTCCTTTTAAACTGTCACTTTGGCTCCATAAAAGACCTTTTAAAATTTTGTCAATTTCTTTCACAATCATCTTAGGAATGATGAATAATGATGCCCAATAGACATGCATTGAAGAAAGAACAACTGCAATAAGTTGTAATCTGCCTGCATAAGTAAGCATCTTATTCTTGCAGTTGAAAATCTTGTTGCTGACCTTGTCCACCAAGCATTTTCAATCATTAATACCAATTTTCTTTGATATGAGGGGGACTCCCAAGTAAGTGACAGGTAATTTACCAACTTTCAAAGGCATAATTGATAATATATCATTCTTGACTTGGTCCTTTAAACTTCGAAAGAAGAAAGTACTTTTACCCAGATTAGGAATTAGACTAGATATTTGACTAAATAACTCCATAACATCTTTAACCACTTTCACATAAGCCACATCACCATGGCACAAAACCATCAAATCATCAGCAAAACACAAGTGAGAAATCTTCAGCTCTTTACATCCCTAGTGGTATCTGAACTGTCTGCTCTTACTTATTTTTTGTTGCATAATGATGTTAAAAACCTCCATAACAATAGTGAAAAGATAGGGTGAGAAGGGGTCACCTTGTCTTAAACCCCTACCAGCTTTGAAGTATCCATGCCTATCCCCATTCACACAAATAGAAAACCTTGCAGTCCTTACACAAGTCATGATCCATTGGATCATTTTGCTGTGGAACCCAAACTTAATAAGCACTTTTTCCAGAAAATCCCAATTTACAGTATCATATGCCTTATGTATATCTATCTTACAAGCAATTCTTTTCGCACCATTCTTCCAATCATACCCTCTTAACAACTCTTGGGTTAAAAGAATATTATCAGTGATTTGTCTGTCAGGGATAAAGGCACTTTGATTAGAGCTAATGACTTTACAAAGGGATCACTTTAACCTGTTTGTAATGATCTTGCTAATACACTTGTAGACCGCATTGCAGCATGCAATGGGCCTAAAGTCAGAGACTTTTTTAGGGGCATTCATTTTAGGGACCAAAGTAATGAGAGTATAGTTTACTTCTCCTATCAGCTTACTTGTATCAAAGAACTCTTTAATGGCTTTGCAAACATCTCTTCCAATAATATCCCATGCTTCTTTAAAGAATTTAGAAGTGTAACCATCTGGACCAGGAGCTTTAGTATCTTCAATATCAAACATGGCCTCTTTAATATCTTCATCAGTGATTGCTCTAACCATCCAATCAGCCTCATTAGTACTTACTCTAGTATCAATTCTGAGATCAGTTTCATCCATGTCCTGCACTTGAAAACTATACCCAAGGAAATTTTGGAAGTGGTTCACAAATTGAATAGGCACTTGAGCTCCTTCAAACACTTTACCATCTTCATTACTGATCACTGCAATCCTGGTTCTATGCTTCTTTTCCTTGAGAATGCTATGAAAAAATTTTGTATTCTTATCACCATCTCTTAGCCAATCCACTTTGCTTGTCGACATAGGAAGCTTTCTTCATCTTTAATTGTTGCACTATACTCTTTTAAAATATCGACCAAGATTCTCAAAGCGTAATCATGAGGTCTCGCATCAACTTTAACTTGAATATCTTGAAGCTTTGATCTCCAAATGATAACTCTATCATGCAAATTTCCACTTTTCCAAATTTTAACTTCTTCATATAGTACTTTAAAGCTCGAGTTTCTTAACAATCTTAAACATCTCACAACCTTCAATATCAATCTGCCATTCTTTTGTAACAGTCTGTACAAAATCAAGATTGTTAGTTACAAAATTAGCAAATCTAAAAGCTTTCTTCTTGCCTGGAATAGAATGAGGAATGGTTAGGACACCAGGGCAATGGTCTGCAGTAAGATGAGGAAGAAAATTAGCATGGGCATTGGAGTAGAGGCTCACAAACTCATTACTACCAATGATTCTATCAATCTTCTTAAGAATACCATTAGAAGGGTTCAATCTACTTTGTACACAAGTAAAGTGACACCCAGTATAGTTCAGATCTTCAACTTCAATAACATCAACACATTCTTGAAAATCCACCATGTCTGCAGCTTTACAGAGCCACCAATGAGTGATCTTCAACATTTAAACCGACATTCCAATCTCCCATAAGGACCCATGGCTCTCTGCTAACAATGTTTTGCGCCTTCCAAAATTTTCCATAAAATTTTCCTCTCTTTACCGTAATTAGAAGCATAGATGAAGCAACAAAGAATCTATGCTTATGGTCCATGAGCCTCAACAAGGCACAACATAGATTGATTAGTAGCATATACAGCATAATCATACTACATTAGCATTCCAACCCACAGTAATTCTACATCCTCTAGAACTTTGCTGAATATTAGATACCCATTCCCAACTACCATACACATAATCACAAATCTTTTTCATTCTGTTTTCTTTAACATGAGTTTCAAGAAGAGCACAAACACTAAACTGACTTTCAGCAATAAATCTCTTGACTTCTTTTTATTTTTCTCTATTACACATTCCCCTAACATTCCAAGCTACAACTTTTAAATTTGTTTTTGTGTTATCCATATTAATTTTGACCATCCTCATTTAGTAACTGACTATTCATTCCATTCACTTCATCTGCTAGAATATTCCTTTCCATATCAGTTCCTTCTTCAATAACATTCTCCACACTTTCTGCATCAATTACATACCTCTTTTCCCATTGATCTTTCCAATATTTAATCATCTTTTTAGACCATTTCTCAGTGACATCAACACCAGGCTGCTGTTTATTTTCCACAAAACTGTTAACCACTTCTATATCTTCTGTACTTAAGCCATCATTAGTATCAACTGTTGTGTTTTCATCAAGAACAGAGAACTTGTTTGCACTCCTTCTCAACTCTTCCATAACAATTTTATCTACATTCCAAACTTTCTTAGGACTTTTTCCATTTTCTTGACTCTTCTTCCCTTTATCATTGTTCATTGTGTTGCTTTCCTTATTGCTTTCCTTATTACTTTCATTCTGCACAATCTTCTGTCTAAACTCCATTTGCTTTCTAGTGAATTCCTTCCTAGTGTTTCCATTTTTAAACCCCTCATTTCTGGTCTTTTGATTCTGATGATCATATTGTTTCTTATTATTTCCATTATACTTGACACCCTCTTGTTCTTTCCTTCCTTCAATAGGTGCTACATTATTGTATTTCTTTAGTTCTTCTTCACTCCTAGGTCTTACATTACAAGTAGCATGAGAATGACCAAATACCTTGCAGTGTGAGCATTTAGGAGGCTTCCAAGCATACTCAACATTGACAAATTTTTGACAATAAGGAACATTTTTATTATCAGTATAGCAGAGTTCAATTTTGTCCTTGAAATCCTTCTCAGCATTAATTTCAACCAATACCCTAGCATACCCCAATCTGCCAGAGCCTTCATTACACATTTTACCAGTCATCTGATCCATTATCAAAGACTTACCTATACTACTAGTCACTGCACCAATCCCCTTAACACTTCATGCTTCCAGAGGCAAATTAATCACCACCCAAATTGGTACAATAGCAGGATCCTGTTTCTCAATGGATGCACTAGGTCCCATTTATGCACTAACAAAGGCTTATCTCACCATCCAAGTACCACTTTCTAACACCGATTCATGCCCTCTTTATTCTTAAATTTGAACAAGTATACACCATTATGCATGATGATGTCCTTTAACCCAAATTTGCCCCACATCCTCCCAATGTTATACCTAATTTCAAAGATATTGCATTTTATATCCCACAAAATAACCACACAAAGTATACTCCCACTCTTACTTCCTTCCCGAACTAACTCTTCTTCAAAAATCACTACATCTCTTCCATCTTTCTCAAGAGTAGGAATTAAACACGCTTTATTATCAAACATGCTATTAATTTTACAAGATTAGCAAAGCTCATGCCTCCTCCACTTTTCTTACTCTTATTAGTATTATTCAAGGTATAATCGGTTTCATTTCACAATTCTTATTATCAATACCATCACACTGATTAACCATATCACCTGTAGTAGTATCAAAGTTTGAAGCACTTACAATATTAGGAAAAGCGACAAGAGAAGAGGAAATCTTCACTATTTTGTTCCACAATTCCTACATCAACAACCACATCCTTATTATGCTCCCCATTCTCTTTTCCTTCCTTCAACACATCCTCATCCCAAAGACCATCGAATCCACCATATAAACCCAAGTTTGGTCCGTAATCTCATCGACATCTTCATTATTTCTACTTTGACTCAAATTTTCAACTACATGATCCTTATACTTAACCGATATTTTGACTATTCTTTTAGAAGACCTTTTCTTCTTATTCGACATAATAGCAAAGAAAAGATTGAGATAGACTCAATCAATAGCAATTTCTACTTTAGAATAAGAAAGATGAGTCACTTTTGGCGCCAAAATTGATTTTTGATAAAAAAAACACTGAAAATAAAAAATTCAACCGGATAGAACGATGCGTAATAGGAAAATGAAGCTTTTGATTGGATTGGAATTGAAAAATTGGTCAGAATTGATACAGAAATGAAGGTTTTAATGGAATATTAATGGCATATTTTGGCGGGAAAGTGGGTGGGAGTTTGTTAGAGGAGAGAGAAAAATAAATCCTGTTTCTTTCTCAAGTATAGATAAAGGGCATTTCAAAATATTATTTACCATACATATAAAGCATGAATTACATTTCAAATTAAATTTTGTTAGATATTCGTTAATACATTTTTTAGTAATATAAGTGTAAATGTATCATGTACACACTACAAATTCTTTTACTAAATGGAGCATTAGTCTAACGGTTGGAGCACTTGTACTTTAGTCAATTGACCCAGGTTCAAGTCATATCTTTGGCATTTGCTTCATATAGGTACCCACCTACGCAAAACCTATGGGCACACTGGAGAGACATTGTGGAATAAGAGCTCGGGGTCCGAATCTTGGCTCGTGCTCACTCCGGTTGGTGCCCACCAGCCGTGAGAGTTCACGGAGCTATTACTTGTGGGTGGACAATGGTGGTGTCAAAGGCACCCGAGGTCGGATGTTCCCGCTAATCTACACTTTTTTCGTGGATCTTTTATAATATTTAAATACCCCATTTAATATTTATTTAGAATTTATATAACTTTTTATGCAAATATATACAAATAAATCGATAGGATTGTAAACTGTTAAAATGAGTTATAAAGTATTAAAAATATGATTTAATCGTGAAAGTGTCATCGAGAACCAATCAAGACGCCATTTGAAAATTTCGGACAAAATCAACTCACACAAAAAAAATGTTTGGGGTGAATTTATTGAAGGCAAATGATACAACATGACAAAGGTAGGGTGTGTTTGGCAAAAGTAGCTGTGAAGCGATAGTAGTGAGCGATGTGGTTGTGAGCGGTAAGTCGTGAAGCTCACAACTCACATTCATGACTTCTTAAAGAACATTGGAAAATTGAGCATTCCTAAAAATAAGAAAGCTCACCGCTCCTTTGCCAAACTACTACTAAAAATCAAAATGCTCATTGCTCACCGCTCATAGCTCCAAAAAGCTTCACACCGCTCTGTGCCAAACATAGCCGTAATCTACAACTTAATTTAACATAAGTTAGTTTTAAGCCGCTTAAAATTATCCAATTCTATAATTGTAGTCATTTGTAAAGTTATTACATCGTAAAATATAAAATTGAAAACACTTTTTCTAAAAATTTAATTGCAAAGTATTCGTCATTACAACGTGGATATATACCAGTGTTCTTTATATATGGTACAAGTATCGATTTAGAAAATGAAATGCATACATGTTTTTACAATTAAGCATTTAATGCTCTTTAATCAAGTTACAATGCCAACACGTATACATAAATCTCGACTAAAGGTGTCATGTAACGGGAAACATGTGAATGTAATCTATTGAAAGTTAGAACGACTTACAAAGTTTAAAAAATATGATTTAATAGTAAGAGTGTCATTGAAAAATAATCAAGGCACTTTTTGAAAATTTTGAACAAAATTAAACCAAAAAAAAAGTTAAAAAATAAAATAAAATAAATGTTTGTTTGAGATGAGTTATTGAAGGCAAAGAATGCAAATGCAACATCATAGAGGTAATCCACAACTTAATTTAAGATGAGTTAGTTTGAAGTTGCTTAAAATTATCCAAACCTATCATTGTAGTCATTTATAAAGTTATTATATCGCAAACCATAAAATTGAAAACCATTTTTTTTAGAAAATTTAGTTGAAGGTATGTTGCAACGCACAAATTCGTGCTAGTAGGGTTGATCATCGAGGTAATCCACAACTTAATTTAAGATGAGTTAGTTTGAAGTTGCTTAAAATTATCCAAACCTATCATTGTAGTCATTTATAAAGTTATTATATCGCAAACCATAAAATTGAAAACCATTTTTTTTAGAAAATTTAGTTGAAGGTATGTTGCAACGCACAAATTCCTGCTAGTAGGGTTGATCATCGGTCTAAGACCGGACCGGACCAACAAAAAATGAGACCGAAATAACCTACAAACCTAGACTAAGAACTGGACCAAATGTGGTCGGTTCGGTACGGGTTGATCCGGTTCGCTCCGGTCCATCGATCGGTCCGGTCCTAAAAAGCAAAATGGCTGGTTTGTACGCCAGACCGGACCGGACCGGACCGAGACCGAATTCGCCCAAAAACCTAGACTGAGGACTGGACCGAATGTGGTCGGTCCGGTCTGGGTTGGTCTGGTTCGATCCGTCAGTCGATCCGGTCCGTTAGTCGGTCCGGTTCGTTCGATCCGTCAGTCGATTTGGGTTAGTTGGTTTGCTCAGCCCTACTTGCTAGTGTTCTTTATATACGGTGCAACTATCGATTTACAAAATGAAATGCATACATACATGTGGTTACAATTAAGCATTAAATGTTCTTTAATCAAGTTACAATGCGGGCACGTATACATAAATCTCGACTAAAGGTGTCATGTAACGGAAAACATTGTGAATGTACGATGAAATCAAGCTAGTCCTCGACAAGATTTAGAATCAAATTTAACTTAGATTGAATAGAAATAAGTATCGATTTTATTGAACAGTGCATGATAGGAGGTGAACAATGTAATAATACTCTTTATTTGTCATATTTAGCAACCTAAACTTTTTAGAGTGATGACGGTTTTACAGCGAGTAACAAGTTTCAAGCCCTTGTGGAGGTTCATGACTCGTACTCGAGGGTACCAAGCTAGTAAGTTGAGAATGAGTGTGGTGAAATGAATTTCACCCATGAAAGTAGGATATAAACGATAATGTTGTAACTGTTCAAGTGCTGAAGACGGGCAAGTCAGCTGGTGTGCAAAGTTGAATGATAGTCTAGCACCGTATCGGCTTTTAGAGCTTTACATGTGCTCATGTAAGCTCAGGAACACTAATTGATATATCTAAGAATACGAATGAGCTTTCATGTATGTTATCTTATGTAGAATTGCACAACGACCTGTAAAAAGTCTCAGTCCAAAATCAATAAAGGTTTTCTTTTCATAAAAATTATCAGCTTTTAATAGAAAACCAATACTCCGTATGATTTTTCTTCATTTTTCATGATTTCCTAAAGGGCGGTCAATTCGGACTTTTGTAGGATCGGTTTTCCCATAAATATAAACTTATGAGAACAAATGAACAATTAGAATACAAAAGTTAAAGAGCAAATAAAGAAAGATGGTTTTAACTTTTAAGAAAATAAACAAGTCAAACACTTAGAGCACACGGTGCTGCAGTGTCACGCTGGCAAGCTCGCCGTGACATCGCCCTCCCTCGCCATCGCTCGCTATCAACCACCTCGCCATCTGCACAATGAAGCAAATGCACGTACTTTTTTCTGATTTGTTACCGTTGGGTAACGTTAGTTTTTTGTTTCTTTTAAACACACTTATTTAACACACTATAAACATTACACATTTCAATCAAAATTTACACATTTAAATCAAAATCTACATTTTTCAAAATCTACATATATAAAAAATGAGTGAATCATCTTTTTCCGGTGAAAGTGACATTAAAGAGCTAACGGAGCTAGAGATGATTCTTCAAGAGTTTGAGTTCGAGCAATCGTTGCAACAACAACAAGCCGGCCCTTCATTCCACCGTAGATAGATCCTCCGTGAACGTGAAATTGCTGAAGCACGTCTACTTGCTGACTATTTTGGTGACAACCCAAAATATACGGAAGAAATTTTTAGGCGTCGCTTTCGTATGAGCCGTAAACTATTTTAAGAAATAGTACAAGGTATTGAAACATATATTCAAACTCATGATCCTCTTCCTAAGCATTTTGATTTCTTTAGAGTCCAATCCGATGGTAGGGGTGTAATGAGTTTTAGTTTGATTATGAAATGCACATGTGCCCTACGCCAATTGGCTTACGGGATATCAACTAATGCATTAGATGAGTATTTACAAATAGGTGAATACTGGGAACGCGATTGCCTAAATTTTTTTTACTATGTGCATAATCCATTTATATGCGAAGGAGTTTTTAAGAAAACCAGATGATGATGACATTCATAACTTATACAATGCACATAACATTGTTCATAAGCTACCGGGAATGTTGGGAAGCATCGATTGTATGCACTGGGAATGGAAAAATTGTCCGAAAGAATGGCAAGGCCAATTTCACAGAGGTGACAAAAAGTATCCAACTATAATGCTTGAAGTCGTTGCTTCATACGATTTGTGGATTTGGCATTCATTTTTTGGGGTGGCGGGTACGAATAACGATCTTACCGTTTTAAATAATTCTCCGTTATTCGACGACCTGCTTGATGACATCGCCCTTGAGCTTGAGTTTGAAGTATACTGGCGTAAATTTAACCATGGGTATTATCTAGCTGACGGAATTTACCCGGAGTGGGCATCTTTTGTCAAGTCATTTACAGTTGCAAGTAACCCAAAAAATGCCACATTCAAAGCGAAACAACAAAGTGCTCGAAAAGATATCGAAAGAGCTTTTGATGTCCTCCAAGGACGTTGGCATATCATTGCCCAACTGGCGTGTGCATTTACTGTTGACAAGTTACGGAGAATCATGTAGTCGTGCATCATAATGCATAACATGATTTTGAAAGATCAACAATTTGCGATATTCGACATTGGTGAAATGTATATTTCTCCACAACCAAGTTACAACATACATGGATTGAACGTTGCGCGATGCAAAGAAGAAAAGCCAAAGAACTACATGATAAACGCAAACACGCAAAGCTTCAACGATGTCTCATCGAGCATGTTTGGCAACAACATCAATGGGAACAATTTCAACAATAGAATCCAAATAATTAGTTTCATTATAATTTGATGTATTTCTTAAGTTGCGTATATTTTTTTTACCGTATCTTTATTTTACGTTTCGTATGTTTTTTATTATGTTGTAATGTTTTTTTTATTTTTAATGAAATAAATTTAGTTTATTTGGAAATTTGAATAAACAAAATAAAGTTGTAAGTGGTGGGCCACAATGAGTAAGTTGAGGTTTATTGTGAGTGAGTGGGGTTAGTTGTGGATGTTTGTTATAGTGATGTGGAACCCGTGGGCCTCGAATGAAGAGGTGTGCTTTGTTGTGACACCTAATACTCTTATATTTATAGTGCATAAGCAACATAACTAAATAACTAACGCTATTGTAGTGAAAAAGATTTAAGTGCCATGCAGAATATAAATTAGTCACAATCAAGCCTTTTGGGTTCACACACTTGGTGCATCCATTACGGTTAAATTTTATATAACTTTAAAAATTTAATATTTCATGTCACATCATTATTTTATAAACTTTTTGTGTTAATAAACCTATCTCTACTATGGTACAAACATTTTAAAGCTTTGTAATTTTTTCACATAACACATGCATTTAATATCTTGAGACTATGAAGAGGTCTAAGTTTTTTGGACCTTTTGCATGACACATAGACATGAAATAAAAATTCACTGTGGTTGAAATGAATCATAAACATTTTCAACAATTATAAACCTATTTTTGAACCTCCCATAGTGGATGCTCTTAGAAAAACGCCATTTTGTAGTTACAAACTTGCAATCTTTATATATAATAAAGAGTAAATTACACCGTTCGTCCTTATGGTTTGCGTTGACCAACAAGTTTCGTCCTGACAAAAAATTGACAAAAATTGTTAATGCACCATCCATGTGATAGTAGGGTGGCACCGTGTCGGGTTCGGGTCCTTAAATGCAAAATCATCGTTATGTATTGTTAGTCCTTCTCAGTATATATTAATATGTTAAACGGGTTGAATCGTTAGCGGGTTTAACCATCGTTAGAGTGACCCACGGGTTAGATGATACCCACTCGAGGGTATTCGGGTTTCGGTCTTTGATCACTTTCTTCTTTTTCAATCAACCCATCTTCATCTACCCCTTCTTAACAACCAAACTAACAACACCACTATCATCATCCCACCACCACCACCGTTATCACCATAAATCAACACCAAACAGAAAATCCATTTCCAGATCCCATCTTCATCCGTTACATCAATATCTTCATCCACCCATTCAAGAACATAAATTCAAAAGCATACAAAAAAACCCTTCAAACACCAAAATATTATCTTCATAGCCAATAAAACAAACGAGCACCATTAAAACTAAAAAAGATAACACATCATAACAGTCTTTCTACCTTATAAATATTACTATAAGAAATCACAAAAATCAATTCACAATTCATAAAAACACACAATCAACCCATATAAAATAACCTACTGAACACCCACCTAGTAATCAAACCGAACATTTGAAATTCATATAACATTACCCACTTATAACTCCAATAACTAACATTTTACACACTATGATCAAAATGAAGAGAGATATTCGACGGGTCTGTTGTTGATTTTTTGTAGGTGATTTGTAGGTTTTTTAATTGTCCTGTTGTTGAATTTTTTAGATGATTTGTGGGGTTTTTATATTGTGATTTATGGATTTGTGGGTTTTTTTTTAAATAGTTATGTTGTTGATCCAAGTGTTTGTGGTGGATGAATTGAATAAAGTGATGATGAAGTATGTGTATAAGAGAATGGGCGGTTGATAATTACATAATATGAAGTAATCTTGTAATGCGTATGAGTGTGTGTTTTTAGTGACGGGTTTAACTTTTGGCATAAGAATTTAATAAACATGATGATTGGAGTTTGTGAAGGTGGTAGGAGATGATGAAAGTGAATGTGGGTGAAGATGAAGATTGTAGGTAGTTATTATTTGAAGATGATGTGATAATACAAGGAAGAAGATAAAGTTCAGGTTAAAAAGACCAAAATATCCTCACATGGGTTTCATGTGCTAACACTTAACGAGAGTTAATGTGGTCCGTTAAAGTGAAGGACCAACGATATATAACGTTTCGCAGTTAGGGATGGACGGTGCATTTTTTTTTGGTCAAAGGACGAAACTCGCCGATCAACGCAAACCACAAGGACGAACGATTTAGTTTACTCTATAATAAATGAAAAGTTTTTTGAATGTGCAACAAGTGTTTGTGAAAATGTCTCATTGAATTTACCATTTTTTTTAAATCAAATTTATCCATGGATGTGCTATGTTATGCAGGTCGTTACATTGTGCTAAAACTACTAGACAAGTCTTTGTCGCTCGAGAAAAGATGCTTAGTCAAAGTACAATCCCCAAAATCATATTTATTTGTTCGAATGATGCAAACTCATATGTGATCTATGTGCTTTTGTGTAAAGGTAGCTCTTATTTGGTAAACATAATTCGATAACTTAAATATGTCCCAATTATATTTTTCCGTAACACAGGTAAATATGTCCCGATTATTCTATCTCCACTTAGGATTCCGTGTGTCATTTTGATGTTGGTGATCTTGTAACTTATGCATGTCATTAATAGCTTTTCTTGGATCATAATCTTACCTTTTGACCACTCGATGGTTTGATCTTGGTCATTCGCTTGGAAAACATCCACATTTCATGACCAATTAACTGACACTGAAGAAGGAAGTTTTAACAAAATTATAGAAAATTCCAAACTAAAAATTGATTTAAAGTCGGTGAAATCAAACTTACCACAATAGTTGCTCCATCAGTACTTTTATCAAACACCTTGCGGGCACTAATTCCACCTAGTTCGTCCAACCAACTACAAAGGAACATGTAAATGGAAAATATTATAGCTCATGTTGTTCACGTTCAAAAAATTTCAAATTCACTGTTAAATCAACTTACAAACAAAAAAAATACCTTGAACCAATGCCATCTCCTTGTTAACTTTCTATTCAAATTCACTTTTGAATTCCTCGTCTTTCCTATTACAAAAGATCACAACACAATAGCGATAAATTATTGAAACCCCACAATTGAAAATAACATTAGAACCTTCAAAAGAAATCTATTATAAAAACAAAAGCTATAATCCTAAAACAAAGTTAGAATACAAAATTTTCAGAGTATAATCTTTATAACAACAAAGACATGGATGATATTACCTACTCATTAGCGCATCTAATCACCTTGAACCCATAATCTCTGATACGCACTCAATTCCTGTAAAAACCCAAAACGAATTTAGGGTTTCATTTTTCATTATCTAACATAACAATAAATTAACAGAATTGACCACAAAACACAACAACTAAGTCAATGAAACCCTAAATTGAAATCAAGTATTGTACAAAAAAAAAACTCTAGAACAACAACCACCTCGCGTATATGTGTAATCTGAAAAAACGAAGTGTTTCCCTTATGAAACAAAGACACAAACAAAAAACTTAGAAATGATACATACATACAGATATTAACATGCAAAACATTAGACAAATGGGTCAACTGTAAACCTACCTAAACCTTTCTTAGCAGGACACCGAACCATTTTTTCACGAAGAAGATATGAAATTGGCAGAAAATAGTAGAAGCTGATATATCGTTCTCGTAGTTGTGCTAACTACGAGGATTATGCAAAAACTGACCTAAACCCTTGTTAAGAAGACACCAAACCGTTTTCACGAAGATTTCCGCCTGTGAGAAAAGTAGTAGAAACTGATATATCAGTCTCTTATTTGGGCCAGGAAGAGTGACAGTGGGCTACATGTTGGATCACTACTGCAAACTCACCTAAGAATAAAATACCATTTAAAAACTAATAAAAAACGTCATCGACGTTTGGTTTTATACTATAGATGGAATGTATACAAGGCTAATGGAAAATTGCTATGTAGATTAAATATTATACCTAAAGACATTTCTAACTTTATGTCATTGACATGTGGCAAAATCAAAAGTGCAAGTTATACGAAAAAGCATATTTCACATGATGAGTGATTTAGGCATGAGTTTGATCACATGAGTTAGGTCTCTCTATTACCTTATCACTACTCATTCCCACTTTCCTGCCCAAAAACAAGTCTTTATTTCCCGCTTGATCATCCTGGCCTCTTTGTTTGACCAGCTTTAATTTACGAATAATAGATTAATTTAAAGCCTTTCCACCACCCACCTACCAATATTTATGTTAAGTCCATCCAACAATATTCAAGTCTATTTTATATATACTCTGCTTGATGGTGTTTTAACACACACACCATACCATTATTATTGAATCAATTACTACTCTATATTTTTTTGCAAGATGGATAATGTTTGCTCCAAGTCTCGATCAAAACCTCTCGCTTTTACTTTACGGTACAAGAGCAACACTACCCTTTTCTTCTTGTTGGAATAAGTGGTCTCGGAAAAATAAGGTATAAATGTCATCATCTTTTCTTAGTAACAATGTTTGCTCAAAGTTGCTCGAGTCTTTGATTGTTTGTTTGTGTGAAATTATGTTATATAAGTTCAATCTGTTTATACTTATACTAGCTAGTATTTTGTGTTTTTTTTAGAGAGATCAAGTGTTGTTGAATTTTAAATATCATTAAAAATGAATTTATGATATTTGATTTTTATGTGTTGATAAGGATTTAAAACGTACGCTTTTAGGGGGTCATTTAAGCCCTAAATCGACCACTTTATATCCGTTACTGCTTAATTTTGTTCCTTTTCACATTTTAGGTCTCTTGGAAGCAAAATGCTGGAATGAAGCACATTTGGACGAAAAGGAGCGAATACATGAAGAAAATAGCAAAGTCAAGATCGAAGCCACTCAAGCTGCTCAGACAGAACCTGATGGCGTCCCAATCAAAGGGTGACGTCGTCCCTCTATAAAGACTTGATCAAAACATGCACCAGACGGCTCAGTGGAATTTTTGTTCGTATAACGTCACGGCGTCACGTTGTGAAGAAGAAGGGCGCCACTCAGACTTTTCATCTCAGACGACCCAGATCCAGAATCAAGACGACGTCCCAACTGAAGACTTACGTCGTCACAACTCTAAGGTGACGCCGTCCCATCGATGACTTAGCCAAGACGAAACCCTAATGACGGCGAGCTGACGACGTCCCATCCAAAAGGTGAAGCCGTCGCAAGTGTAAATCTATATATAGAATTCGACTTTTCTGCGTATAGGGAGGTAGACTTTTGGAGAAAAAACCCTAATCGTTTGTAGTCCGATTTGGACAGTATCTTAGGGTCCCAAACCCTATTTTACACATCGAGATAAGTATTTTAATCCAAAGTATCATTATGTATTCAATTGATTGTGTGTATGCTTGCTTGTTTACTATGTCTAGCTAAATTTCTTGTGTGTGCTTAGATCTATGAAACCTAGTTATTGATTATTGTTAGGTTGTTTCTTATCTTAATTGTAAATTGGCTTAGGAAGGCAACTAGGCATAATTCGTTGTGTTTAATGCTTGAGTATTCTTTGTGAAAGTGAGGCTTATGAATGAAATAGCTTAAGGGCTTGCGGATTTCGTATGCTAAACCCAAAAGATAACCTCAAAGAACTAGGTACAACGCATTCCCTACGACCTTAGGAATACAACGCGTTAAGATAAGGTGTGACAATTCAACCGACCAATAAAAGATAACTAGGGAGTAATAGTATCTAGGTAAACACATTTTTAATCATCATACGAGCACACATCAAATAGACATAGCTACCCGTAGTATTAGATAATTAAATAATTAGACAAGTAGAAGTAATCGGTAGAAATACCACCCCCAAATCAATTGCCTCGAGATATTACCTTAGCTTTCTAAAAAACCAATAAAAGATAAAAAAAATAAAGAATCATCCTCAACCCCCACCTTCTCGTAATACATTTCTTGCTAGCATTACTATTCCTCTAGAGAACGATATCAATCCCCGAGGCTTACCCATTACTACACTAGAACTATTAGGTTCACTACCTAAGTGGTTGAAAAACTTGCTCGAAGAAAATGAAGTTCCTTTGACCCCGAACGCGCTTCGTATGCGCATCATGTGTATTTTTAGGTGATAACATATGTAGCAATAGTTGTTTTGAAGCTTATTTGTGTAGCTAAATAATTCTTTCATGACCACATGTATTTGTTGTATATTTGGAGATGATTTCATAAGACTTCTATGTATAGATCTGTCTCGTATGTAACATTGACATCCTTTGTTACTTATTAACATAACCTTAAAGAAATGAATTAATAGTTAGTAATATGTTGACTGATTTAAACATGTTGCTGAATGTAGTTTTTTTTATAACAGAACGTAGTTTCTGTTAACTAGGAGACAACCTTGTGGAAAAACTAGAAGGGGGGGTTGAATAGTTTTACCAATTTAAAACTTTCTTTTAAATATTTAGATCGACTTATGTCAATCTTTTTGGTAGTTTATGTTGGACATTGATAGATAGATATATAAACGTGTAATGAAAGATAAATAGTAAAAAGCACATCACCACGACACAAGTATTTATAGTGGTTCGGCTACAAGGACACCATCCTTGCCCTACTCCACTCCCCGAGTCACCTACTCGAGAGTTCGTAAGCACTACACCAATATCCTTATGGCGGAGAAGCCATCACAACGTCGCTTAACCTTTTTCTGGTACAAAGCTAAATACCGAGTTCTTTCACACCAAGGCGAACCACACCTAACACAACGTCGCCTACCTTTTATACGGTGCTTGGCTAACCATCGAGTTCTTTCACACCAAGGAGAACTAATCCTATCACAACGTCGCCTACCCTTTATTAGGTACTAGGCTAAGCACCTAGTTCCATTACTGTGGAGGAACTACTACCCTTCACAACACCTAATATGAAGGAGATCCACTCCTTGTTACAACACCAACAAGGATATCACCATCCTTGGAAATAAACAAATACTTATATGTATAACGATGCACCTCATCGATTATACGACCTAGGCATTCTTCCCAAATGCTACTTGATTTGATTCTTGACATCCTTCACTAATGCCTTAGACACAACGCTGGCACCCTTCACTAATGCCTTCGTCTTGATACCTTTAGCATTCTTCACTAATTCTTTGACACGGATGATCGGCATATTTCACTAATGCTTTCATCTTGACACTTTCGGCATTCTTCACTAATGCCTTCAACCCAACATCTATGGAGAAAGGAAGAACTATCAACAAGAGAACCTTAGTTATCTTGATGATGATGAAGCATGGCAACTCATGGACTTAAGCTTGCTCGTCTTCAAGAAGTGGTGATCTTGCCTTTAAGAGGAACCTAGAAGATCACACAAAAACAAAAGACAAACTACATATATCACTTGGATCTGAGGTTAGAGGGTTATAATACTTGGGAAGTATGTATGTAAAGTGATAAGTAGAAAGAAAGAAATGGCTATCGATTTATAGAGAAAATTCTCTCTGTTCCCGGATCCCACGGATCCCTTCCACTGGGATCCGCTAGCACAAAGCTAGGGATCCGTGGAACGCCTCTTGCCCACGGGTATTTTTGGTTATGGGTCATGGGTCATGGGTTGATCCATGGGTCTTTAGCTAGATACAATGTATCTCTTGAGTGCTCACAAAGGGTTCAATGTATCTAGACATCTCTCGAGTGCTCACCAAGGCTTCAATGTATCTAGACATTGGGTATGGGTCAATACCATGGGTTATGGATATTATCCATATATGATATAAGCATGATGTCATGCAATGAGTTATGGGTCAAGCTCCATGGGTCATGGGCTTTGGGTTGTACCCAACTACATTCAATGTATTTACCCAATGGGTTATGATACTTAAGTTTCTACCCATTTATATTACCCAATATACTACAAACTATTTATGTGTATATTTTACCCAAATATGTAAATACTAGTTGTTGTACATATGTAATATTAAATCATAAAATCACTTATACTTGTTTTAGTGTTTTATGTGAAAATGTGAATATGTTAGAAACTATTAGTTCAAACCATTTACGTATTTTATTTGTTTCGTTAAAATGATTTTCGTTTGTTATCGACAAAACATTTGAAGATCGTGAAATATAAATAAACGTTTTACGGCTTATTTGTATTAACAATCTCCCTTTTGTTGATGACAAAACATAAAATTATTTTAAGGAAAAGCTAAAATTGTAAAAGTTTGAATTTGTAGTTTTACTTTTTCTCCCCTTTTGTCAAAACAAAAGAGCCTTGAAAGAAAGCAACACATTGTTTTTAAGAAAAACATGTGAAAGAAATAAAAAGAGGTAGAGAGCAAGTAACGGGAAAGGATCTCGTCTTTACTCCCCCTTGACGAGTCCATCCCTAGGTAAGGGCATCAAGAAAGTAATACTAATCTAGTTTGTTTGCAACTAAGTTTGCAAAAGATTTCGTCTAAGTGACGAATGTGCTCCCCCTTGATGATTGCAATTTTGCAAAGGGATGTCGAGAAATGTAATCCTAATATTGCAAGTAATTTGCAATGTATTATTTTGACACAAAGCTCCCCCTAGCTTTAGGGTGTCAAAAGGCTTCAAGTGTAGATTGAATAACTACAAAACAAAGGTTAGAAAACAAGTATAATGCAGAATTTCCTGCATATGTGATCCAAGTTAGTAGAAAAATAGTTTTACGTCTCACGGATCCACAGTTCCCTCCTAGTAGGGATCCGTCTAGGCAATTTTGAGGATCCGTATAGGCGATGATTAAATTCAAGAATGGTGATGTAACAAGTAATGTTAACATCAAAATGAGATATGTATTCAACCAACAAACATATACTCAATGCAATATGACAAGTAAACTATCATTCAATAAAACATAAGAGATGATCAACAAATCTCTAATAAGTGAATGATTTATCCATATTCTACTAATACTAATAAGTGACCAAAGCTTAAGAAGTAACATTGTGCTTGAGTCTAGGGATGAGTAGACTTGTTGATTTGGTCCAATCTTTCAAGAAGATAATTAAACATGAAATGCAACTCATTTCGTACTTCTTGAACAAGTCCTTGGGTGATTAGACAATTAGAGTAATTATTGTCTTGATTAGGAACAATATGTTTTGAGGAGGTTCTACAAATGATGGTGGAGGTACATTGAGTAATTTAGGATGAGGTTCTACTAGGAATGAGAGTGGTGGTAATGGAAATTCCTCCATATGATCAAGTCCTTGGTGGTTCCTTGTTTCCAACGATGGTCTAGTTGGTGATGTAGGTGGTTCCTATTTTAACGAGAAGGTTGGTGAATGGGAAGTTCTTGGTGGTGAATACTCTAATGAATAGAGAGAGGCTCGGTAAAGGAGTGTAGTCCATGCTCTAGGAATGAAGGTTTAGACGTTTTGCTAGAACTAGGTACGTTTGGTTTAGAGCTCGATGATCCCTTTTCTAACCTAAGAGGTTTAATGCTAATTATTGCGGTTCTTTTGGCAATTGTTGATTGGGTTTGTTGAGGTGAGATTCTAGCATTAGTATCTCTTATGGATGATGATTCGGTGGATGGGAAGTCCTACCATTTGTGGGTTTAACCGGAGATGATTCGGTTGAGGAAATTTCGTGTACAACACGAGCAAGTTTCTTGGGTGGTTCTTGGTTGGATGAGTTAGCACAAGGAGCTTTCCTCATGATGAAATGACTAAGGAAAAGGTTTCTAAATGCTGAGAATTATGTTGTGTTTGTTGACTAAGGGATTCTAGCAAGATGACTTATAAAGGGAAGGATTTAGCAAGTGCATTCAAGACTTAAGTCTCTAATATCCTTTGGAATGTGATGATTAGCATGCACAAGGTTGAAGTTCAGAGTTTCACTAATCTAGGAACTCATTTAAGATGAGATGGAGTGTTTGAGTTAGGAAGATGAGTTGAAATGATTGTTTTAGCAATGTTAGACATAAACTGTCACCCGGATCCCACGGTTCCCTCCTTGTATGGATTCGGCTAGGCTAATCACGGGATCCGCTCTCGTAGCTTATGACAGTTTGAAATGAGGTTTCTAGGAGCTAAAGCCTATCTTATTTTGAGTGTTTCAGTTCTTCTAGGTGTTTTAAGATGTGAGGTTACTTGAGTGATCAAAGGTAATAACTGTTTATAGCAAATGATTGCTTATTATGAAAAAGAGATGGGACAAGATGACTACCAATGGATGTCCAAGAATAACACTAAGAGTTTTGGTGGTGTCAAGTCATAATAAATGATCCTAGTGATCAGATAGTGACTTAGGATAATGTCTTGGAGAAGATCCTAAAGGTTTTAAGGTGGAAGAACTAGAATTTGATCCATTTTGACCAATTTTGAGGTAAGGATGATTATGATCAATTTTGACATAATCAAAAGATTTCTAGGTCTAGATGTGAGGGATCATGTAAGAAATAATGAGTGATCTAGAGAGCGGAAGAGTAATGAGTTTAGGTGAAACGATAGATCAAAAAGCACTTTGAGTGTGATCCTTAATGAGTTATGAGTGAGTGTGAAGCTTACTAAGCTTGAGAAGGACTTAAGAGATCCTAAGGTATTAAGTTCAGCTAGTGTGAAGTAGTCTAGGAACATGGTTTGAGGTGTAAAGGATTGAAATTCCACTTCTATTCGCCCGGATCCCACGGATCCTTCACTTGAGGGATCCGGATAGTTACAAACTAGGGATCTGGCATTTGGGACAATTTTACTTAACAGTGAGCGTTTGTTCTAAGTATCGAACTTAGAAGCTAATGATCTCTACAATAAGTATACATGTATACAAGTAAAACATACTAAGAGCATGTAGAAATAACACATAAGCAATTAAATGAGATCTAGCTCACAAGTAACACATAGGTTTATCAAACTTAACAACCGTTATTCAAGAAGCTCAAAATAGATTTACGATCTAGATTAGTAAATCGTTTGTATTAACAATGGCGTGCGAGTAGATGATGGTGTTCAAGACAATAGGGTTGTTTTGCCAACGGAAGCAATGAACTATGTATAGTCATTACGGATGGTGATTAGCATACAATGAACTTCGTCCATGAAGTCATGTAGCTCTTCTCGATCAAAGCAAGATAATCGCTTGATGAGGCATTAGCTCTTCTCCATGAAGTCATTAGCATACAATGAACTATGTATAGTCATTACGGATGGTGATTAGCATACAATGAACTTCGTCCATGAAGTCATGTAGCTCTTCTCGATCAAAGCAAGATAATCGCTTGATGAGGCAAGTGGTTGTGATTAACTAAAAGAAAATTTTATTTTACAACTTGTTTGATTAGTAATCCTAAGACAATGCAAAGTATTTCCATTGTAAACTTACTTTAGGAAAACATAGAGTATAAATTTCCCAAGTGAGAGAATGAATATGAGATCATTACTAGCGGTACTCAATTACGGCTAAACACGACCATTTTACGGGTGATTCCACATACCCAACTTCTATCAAGGAAGCAATTCAACCGTTAGGTCAAATTGAGTTTCTAGTGCAATAAGTTCTCCATTATTCATTCTCAAGTTAGGAAAATTTATATTCCTACAATGGCCTATCGAAGAGTAACAATGATGATACTTAGCTTCGTTTAATATTATACTTGAGACAACTAAGGTGACGAAGGCGTCATATTAAAAATAAGTTTAAAATTTGTCCATATGGTAAACAACAAAAAATGGTTGGATGAGCTAGTTCAACATATGTTGTTGGAAAGCTTTGAGTTTGGACTTTCGGATATGAAAAATTATATTTGCGTTGCAAAATAATTTACTTGAGTATATCGGATGAAATAATCAAGTTGTCAATCCTACTATGAAGCTTGGAGAGCGATCATGAAAAGGAAAATGGGAGAGTACATCATCAACACAAGTGTAGGTTATGATCCGATGTACATTCTTGTTGTTTTAGAAAATGATACAAAACAAAGGAAATCATATAAGCACATATGACAAACTCAATCAAAAATCCATTTAGTGTGTTATATGTTTTAAACATTTTCAACCTATATGACTTATCTAAATATCTAAACTAACATTTTCAACACAACTAGATGTTATCCCAAACACTCCTTCAAATAACACATTGATTAGTAGAATATTACTAAATCGACAAACAAGAGAATGAATAGCAAGGTAAGGAAACCACATATGTTATTCAATCAAACAAGCACAAAAGCTATTTGAGATAAGCAATTAATCAAGTAATGCAAAGAAGACAATTTATTATTTATCATAGCATACAAAAGTTCTTTTCATCGCTTTGTGTTAAATATAAACATGTATACCAAGCTTGATTAGTTTCTTTTATATTTATAAATATGATCAAAACCTTAATTTCAATAGAGGACACATTGTTATTCAAAAGCGAAAAACATCCGTCTCCAATTAGATCAAAAGTTTGTGCAAAAGTTATGACCGAAAAATGACTTTCTATTATAAATTAATGATTCTGTAAATTATTGTTTTGAATTAGTTTATGAAATCATTTTAAATGAAAGTAGACTCAAATACCTTTAAAACGATAGGTGGCACGACTTCTAACGACTTACGGTTAAAAGTTATGAATTTTTAAAATTCGATAAAAACATCTTATGTACCACGGATCCCTTGCTTGAGGATCCGTCCAAAGGTAACTTTGAGGATCCCGGATTAGACACGAATTACAAAATGTACGCTTTGACCCGACTAAAAGGTTTAGTCTTTGTAGACGTTTTAGTGAAGTTATATTATCCATTTTTACCTTTATTCAAGCTTGATTAACAAGATATCTAACAACAAAACTTCAAAAAAAAAAAATCACTAAAACACTTTTCATATTATGCTTATTATAAGATAGAAGCATATATCACCATTTTGTCCACAAGCAATTTAGCACGCTTTTGAAAAAAATGTAACTAAGAAAACATACCTTTGCTATATCCCCTTTTATGGTTTTAGAAACCATAGACGCGAAATACTTCATGATCTTCTAAGATACCCCGATCCTTTGCTATATTCCCTTTTATGGTTTTAGAAACCATAGACGCGAAATACTTCATGATCTTCTAAGATACCCAAATCCTAATATGAAGACTTCTCAAAGGAAAATGTTAGAATGATCTATCACTATCCAACATATGATGATTTCTAAAAACATGACTTTTTGTTTTAAGAAATTCCCTTCTTTGTAGTTTTCATACATACACGGATCGTATCAAGTTTTCAAAGTACAATATACAAAAAAAAACTTGGTAACGAAGCTCTGATGCCAATTGTGGAAAAACTAGAAGAGGGGTTGAATAGTTTTACCAATTTAAAACTTCCTTTTAAATATTTAGATCGACTTATGTCAATCTTTTTGGTTGTTTATGTTGGACGTTGATAGATAGATATATAAACGTGTAATGAAAGATAAAGAGTAAAAAGCACATCACCACGACACAAGTATTTATAGTGGTTCGCCACAAGGACACCTTCCTTGCCCTACTCCACTCCCCGAGTCACCTACTCGAGAGTTCGTAAGCACTACACCAATCTCCTTATGGTGGAGAAGCCTTTACAACGTCGCTTAACCTTTTTCCGGTACAAAGCTAAATACCGAGTTCTTTCACACCAAGGCGAACCACACCTAACACAACGTCACCTACCCTTTATACAGTGCTAGGCTAACCACCGAGTTCTTTCACACCAAGGAGAACTAATCCTATCATAACGTCACTTACCCTTTATTAGGTACTAGGCTAAGCACCTAGTTCCATTACTATGGAGGAACTACTACCCTTCACAACACCTAATATCAAGGAGATCCACTCCTTGTTAATTACAACACCAACAAGGATATCACCATCCTTGGAAATAAACAAATACTTATATGTATAACGATGCACCTCATTGATTATACGACCTAGGCATTCTTCCCAAATGCTACTTGATTTGATTCTTCGGCATCCTTCACTAATGCCTTAGACACAATGCTTGACACCCTTCACTAATGCCTTCGTCTTGACACCTTTAGCATTCTTCACTAATGCTTTGACATGGATGATCGGCATCTTTCACTAATGCTTTCATCTTGACACTTTCGGCATTCTTCACTAATGCCTTCAACCCAACATCTATGGAGAAAGGAAGAACTATCAACAAGAGAACCTTAGTTATCTTGATGATGATGAAGCATGGCAACTTATGGACTTGAGCTTGCTCGTCTTCAAGAAGTGGTGATCTTGCCTTTAAGAGGAACCTAGAAGATCACACAAAAACAAAAGACAAACTACATAGATCACTTGGATCTGAGGTTAGAGGGTTATAATACTTGGGGAAGTATGTATGTAAAGTGATAAGTAGAAAGAAAGAAATGGCTCTCTATTTATAGAGAAAATTTCTCTGTTCTCGGATCCCACGGATCCTTCCACTGGGATCCGCTAGCACAAAGCTAGGGATCCGTGGGAACGCTCCTCTTGCCCATGGTATTTTGGTTATGTTTATGGGTTATGGGTTGATCCATGGGTCTTTAGCTAGATACAATGTATCTCTTGAGTGCTCACAAAGGGTTCAATGTATCTAGACATTCTCTCGAGTGCTCACCAATGGTTCAATGTATCTAGACATTGGGTATGGGTCAATACCATGGGTTATGGATATTATCCATATATGATATAAGCATGATGTCATGCAATGGGTTATGGGTCAAGCTCCATGGGTCATGGGTTTTGGGTTGTACCCAACTACATTCAATGTATTTGCCCAATGGGTTATGATACTTAAGTTTCTACCCATTTATATTACCCAATATACTACAAACTAGTTATGTGTATATTTTACCTAAATATGTAAACACTAGTTGTTGTACATATGTAATATTAAATCATAAAATCACTTATACTTATTTTAGTGTTTTATGTGAAAATGTGAATATGTTAGAAACTATTAGTTCAAACCATTTACGTATTTTATTTGTTTCGTTAAAATGATTTTACGTTTGTTATCGAAAAACATTTGAAGATCGTAAAATATAAATAAACATTTTACGGCTTATTTGTATTAACAAACCTGTTATGCATTTGTATTTTTTGATATTATATAGGAGAGAATGAGGTTTGTATAGGTGTTTTCTTAAACTTAATGTGATGCTAGTTTTCTTTGCATGGTTTTTAGATGCTTGTACTTCTGCTTGTGAATAACTGTAGTAAGAGCACTTAAATTAATCTATATTAGATCAAATATGTGATGTCTAAAAATAAAATTTGGACAAATGTACAAAAATGATCCATGATGATCCAATTCCAAATGAATCCATGTACATTTTATTGATCTTTGTGTAGTTAAGGATGCAAGCGCAATTCAGTTAGGTGATAATGTTAGGAAAATGTTTGTAAACCTTCTTATTTGATTAAGTAAAGTTTTAATGTCTTATCGATGTTTTCAGAGTGTGATATTAAGACAAAGCTATGCAAGCATTTCAAGAACAGAAGGTGCCACCTTGATGTGGCTTCGCTTATGGAGTTGAAGATTTGCAAATCACCAAGCTCCCGTCAAACTACAAGAGTAGGCTTTGTAATAGGGTTGCATGTAAATATGGAACCAAGTGCAACTTCTATCACCGAGTAGTCGAGTTAGGAAAGCTAATTCTAGGGAGATTAGTGATAAACTGTTGTTTCGATGGTGTATGACATGAAGATGTATTTGACCAAATATTAAGAATAGAGCATTGTTAGAATACTAGTGATTACTAAATTGCAACCTTGGAGATCGATGTGACTTCGCTCATGGTGTTGAAGATTTGTGAATCACCAAGCACCTTTCAAACTACAAGAGTAGACTTCGTAATAGCATTAGTCGAGGGGTTGTATGTGAATATGGAATTAACTGCAACTTCCACCACCCGTAGTACCAGTTGAGTTAGGAAAGTTAGTTCGAGGGAGATTAGTGAGATGTTTGTGAAGATTAGTTTAGTACTACTTTGTAAAATGTTGAGAATCAGATACTACCTTTTATTGTTTCACTTTCACTCGAATTTTCAATACATTTTCAACCAAATATCACTAGTGCAATATTCTTGCGTTACTCAAGTATTGTTTCCCAAAGACTGTATAATGTGAAATGTGTAGTTAGAAAAAGTGTTTGTCGATGTCAAACTGAATTACTAGTATATTTTATTGTCGTTATTTTTTTAAAGAAAAGATGTATTCATATTCATTCGTGTGACTGGTTCTTCATCTTCTGCGCATGGGTCGGCTGCCTAATTTGTACTATCGAGTGTCTAAAGTTGAATAATAGTTGATTGTTTTTTTTCTTTATGTCTAAATTAGTATCGATCAACATTTATATAAGCTTTTATAGATATCATATATGAAATCAAAATACTATCCTATCATGACTATCATGACTTTAATGTAATTGAATTGAGAATTATCATACAAATTAGGGGTGTTGATCGGTTCGGTTCGGTTTGTTCGGTTCGGTTAATTCGGTTAAAAACTTTTTTTAAGTCAAACCGAGAATCGAATCAAATCAAATTCAAATTCGGTTTTCGGTTTGGTTCGGTTGAATTGTAATTCGGTTCGGTTCTTGGGTTGACACGAATAATCCGAATTTCACTATTTAAAAAAAAAATTAATAATTACATAGATATTTAGCAAAAAAAATATATTTCAAGCATAAAAAGTGTTTTATTATATTATGATAACATTTTAATAGTATTTATTTATATATAAATATACATAAAATATATAAATAAATATATAAATAAATATATAAATATATAAAATATATATATATATATATGAATTCGGTTTTGGTTCAAACTGCCAAACCATATCCAAACCGAGAACCGAATTAGTAGTTTAGTTCGGTTCGGTTTTAGCAAATTCGGTTCGGTTATTAGTTCTGTTTGGTTGTTTTCGGTTCGGTTCTGTTTCGGTTTTCGGTTTATTCGGTCGTTACGGTGTTTTTGCTCACCCCTAATACATATCACAACAAAAGGGCTCCACATTTATTTTCACCTAACTAACCAATACAAAAAAAAATAAAATAAATAACTTACTTATTTTTACATTCAGTGACCAACTACTCCTTTCATAGTTCTTTTAAAGTTTAAACTACTCACTTTCTATAACATAACATTTCATAACTCCATATTGTTCTTCCAACACGCTTTCATTTATAAACTAGGAAAATGGTTTTGATGATATAATTTGTCAATGTATAGTCACTTCAATTGGTCAAGTAACTTGACTGACAAAATAAACAAAATAAATGAGCACAAGCTATCAGCTAATATTAATAGCTAAAATCGATATGTAAATTATTGTCCAGTGTTAATTTTAAATTTTTTTATTTTGCAACTTTGATCTTAAATGTTTTTTTTTGTGTTATATAATAATTGATGAAAATTATATCAATAAAAGGAGCATTGTACTGATCCTACCCACAATATCCGTGTGATCCATGAGGAACATTATTACTAATATATATTACTCTCTCCGTCTCGAAACTATAGTCCGTATTTTCTTTTCGAAATGTTTCAAAATAGTTGTCCACTTCCTTTTTAAGTAAAAACTAAAGAATTTAGTAAGGGAATATTCTAGTTGAAGATGAGTTTTTTCGAAGGAATGGAAAACCTTAGTGGTTTAAATCTCTGTGTAGAAATTATATGGACATAAATTGTACCCATATTTAATGCATGACTTATGACAAGATTATTAATCATACTTAAGCAATTAATTATGATTGAATATTCTTTCCTAGGCAACATTAAATATATAAAGATGATTATCGATATACATATTTTCATTAATTTGAAAAATGACAATGAATATCAAAACTTTTTCTTGAGAAATTACTTGAGCGAGGACGGTAAGTAATCAAAATGATTTTTGAATTCATATAATATTTGAAAGTGTACAAAGTGCAATAATCTACGAATGGATAAATGCATGCACCTAGGAAATTATTCTTATGTTTAATTATCAAATTCTAGTTTTGATTTATAATTGAAATAAAATAAATTTTAAGTATTCGTGAAAGCTAGTGGGAGTATTATGTTAAGTTTCTTAAATATTATATGTTGTATAACATAGGGAAGTAACATTCCATATAAGTTAAATGTTAAGTCTTAGTTTGGAATGATACTTCACTTATAAGATTTAATAATTAAAACATACAACCTTGGAATATATGTTATTGTTAATAAACATGTGCGGTAAAATAAATAATTATAATAAAACATGATATATCATTTGGGAAATGGATACATATCTTTTGACAAGATAGAACATTATGAAATCTAAGTCCGACTTATAGATTCATCATTTACATCATGTTGTGTATTAAAATTGTTGTATCATGCTTGAATGAAAGATGATTTGACAACATTGATATCTAACTGGAAGTTATTAGATAACTTGTGTAATGAATATTCTAATAGAATATGTTTGAAAATGTTTGAAGAATAAGAATACTTTATAACTTTAAAAATGTTTGAAAGTTAATTGTCATAAATTGGTGGTAGAGGATGTCACACACTTTATGAATTATTTTGTGGATTGTTGAATGCACACATACAAGAACTTCACTAATTGAATTCTTGAAATAAGTATTCTCAAAATTACGATAGATCAAGTTGGTTGATTTATGCCTTGTCAACAAGTATGATTATCATTACTTGAGGCATAATTCATCAACCTGAAATTTTCATGCATTGATCTATTTAGTATTTGGATAAGGGATGTTAAAAATATTATAATGAATTAAAATACTTGGTTTATTTGATTTTATAATATATTGTGTCTTGTATTTGCAAGTTTAATCCGTGAATAATTCATTTATTTTAAATTGTTCGTTGTCAATAAATGATTTGGGAGTATCATTAAATCAAGACAACTGAGTGATTTGGTAAAATATACTTGAATGTATAATGATGTGATGCATGCCAATTTAAGATGATATTCAATTAATTGAATATAGGACTTATCCCAACAACATGATTTTACATGATGGATATTGTTATTAAGTAAATCATTAATAGTTATCCTCAGACTTGAGATACCATATAAGTGTCATGAATGTAGTGCACTTATGTGAAACAATTTAACGCTAAGCGTAACTGGTACTCATAAGGGTTGTTTTCAGAAGTGTTGCAAAGTTTGTGATTTATGCTTGTAGTCAAGATATAATTTGTTTATTCAAATTTATTTTGGAGTTTAATCTTCTTTGGCCCCTCATAGGGTTGACAAGATCTTTCGTGCCACGCCCAAGATCTCCTCAATATGTTCGTAATATTTGGTAATCTTGCTCAATCACTAATAACGAGAAACAAAATAGTTGAATAAAGAATAACTTAGATCCATATCTTTATTTAACATGGTATTAGAAACAAAAGGATAATAATAATGATGAATCATTAAAAGGTTTTTCCAGGAGACCTTACTTGAGTTGTACTAGAGGCATCGACGTGTTGCTAGACGCTAACCGATGTGATCACACTAATAAGATATGTCCAAGTGGGAGCTGTTGGATTAGTGAACATAAATTAGTAGTCGTGTCTTAGGATCGAACTTGAGATCACGGGATTGCACACTTTATGTATGAGAATTAAAGATTAATAATTATTTATAAAACGTTATATATAATTATTTAATAACACAAAATGCATAACGACCGTTAAGTAATTAATGATAATTGACTAACGGTTAAAGGAAAAGGACTAGAATGTAAATTGGAAGTCAAGAAGGTTTCGGAATACCCATTAGGGTATATGGCCGGTTTAGCTGGGATTAGGGTTTCCTAACCCTAATCAAACTTGGACTCCAAGTTTTACACACTATATAAACTAGGTTAGGGGTCATTATTTGTGTCTCTTGTACACTTAACCTAAACCCTAAAATTATTTTCTTGGTTCTTTTTTCCTTTGGCCGATCGAAGCAAAATCCCCACAAAGGATTCGATTGGTGTTTTGCTTAAACAAAATCGTTTGGTTTAATTTTGTGTTCTTTACTAGCATAAATTTAATTTTTATAGTACGTGTGTACAAGAACGTGATTCAATCACACTATTGATTGAATCTTGGATTGAATTACAAAACGGTAAGGGGTAATTCATATAATCTTTATAAACCCTAATTAGGGTTCATCTCAATTGCTTGATTGGAATTGATTCTTGTTTAACTAGAATCAAAGGTATGCATTACTTTTATATTCGGTTAATTAGTTTTCATGTTATATGTTCCTACGCTTCCGCATGTGTACTTGATGTTTATGTGTTTAATTATGATTAGCCATGTTATTAAATTCCAACAGTTATATGTTTATTTCATCAAATTTTGTTTCTTTTATTGTCGTAACTTTTTTAAAGAGAAGATGTATCCATATTCATTCGTGTGACTCTTTTGCGAATGGGTCGGGACGCCTAATTTGTACTATCAAGTTGAAAAATAGTTGATTGTTCATTTCTTTATGTCTAAAT
The DNA here is from genome assembly GCA_022545495.1 of Chrysanthemum lavandulifolium. Lineage (NCBI taxonomy): Eukaryota > Viridiplantae > Streptophyta > Magnoliopsida > Asterales > Asteraceae > Chrysanthemum > Chrysanthemum lavandulifolium. The sequence goes on along the minus strand of CM040244.1, from coordinate 264,054,161 downwards.
ATGGTGTCGAACAACATCTATATAAGTTTTGTAGATATCATATATGAAATCGAAAAACTATCCTATCAAGATTTTAGTTTATTTGAAATGGGAATTTTTTAATCGGCTAAATTTATATAAAACACTAGTAAGAAGTTAGAAAAAACTACAACCGAACAAGCATATGATTTTGTAACCATCCTACCCAATTAATGTTTGCTCTACCTCTAGAATTACACCATTTATAAGATATCGTAACTAAATCATCAAACAATGTCACTGCTTTTACTGTTTTAAACCGAAAACAAACTCATTTAGAAATCGCCAAATTTTCCACCACATTACATAGAAGATGCCTTCCAAAACTTGTTTCACTTTAGCACCAAAATGGAGCTCCTGGAACCATCTCAACCAATTTTTATAATTTGAAACATCCAGAAACCCGATACTCCACCATTGAGTTACCTTTTGAAGAAGAGCTAAGGCCATGGTACAAGAGAAAAATAGATGGTCTACAGTTTCTGTTGGAAATGTATATATTTACAAATACGTAAATGTCCGGATTCGAACTCGTGACCACGGGATTGCACACATTAGCGAATGAGAATTAAAGTTAAATAATTAATGTTAATGTTTACGATTAATTATTGCACATTAAGTCCGTTTAACGATCGTTAAGTATTTAACGGAAAAATGACTAACGACCGTTAAATGAAAAGAGAAAGGACTAGTAATGGAAAATCTTGAAAAGGAAAAGTTATGGGTTTCTCTTGGGCATGTATCATGGCCGGCCAAGGGGAGGGTTCTCAACCCAAGCCCTAACTTGTTCCCAAAGGTTTCCATACACTATATAAACAAAGCTAGGTTCTAGGGTTTTTCATAACTTTGTGCATTGAATTAACCCTAGATCTCTCCTCTCCTCTCTCTTGTCCCTATTCGGCCGAACACCCCATTGTTAGGGAGTTTGGTTTCATTTTTCTTAAAACGAGGACTTGTGTTATATCTAGCAATCGCTTGATTCGTTGGTTAATTCGTGTGTACAAGAACATGGTTGTAAGACACTATTCTTACACCAATTGGTTTGAGTTGTAAAACGGTAAGGGACAACTCTTTAAACCACTTCTTTGTTTTGTCCATGAGATTTGACATTCGCAAGAGGTACGTTACGCATACTTTCACTTAATTAATTTATTTGTTATGATCTTTAGTCTTCCGCTGTGTACTCTTGATGTCTACATGTTTTATTGTATGTCATGTATTATAAACTCAACAGTTTCAGCTTGAAGCCCACAAATGGAACATAAAATACAATTTATGTCCATCCCACGAAAAGAAAGATTAAACCTTGTAGGCAATTTATCCAAACTACTCACTTTCCGATCAAAAACATTTATTTTTATCGGAATAGGCTTTACCAATCGTGTTGGCTCACACACCATAGGTAATCTTTGATCATCCAAACACTTTCGAACCGACGAATCGTGAACTCCCCATTACCCATCAACTCAACTCACTTGCACCATGTAGTTGGGAGCGTGCTCAACTACCAGCGCAACTCACTTGCACCATGACCAAATAGGCATTCAACGCCAAGCATCAGGAATTATCTACCTCAAGAACAACAAGGATACAAATCAGGACATAAGTTTAAATGTGTCACTACTCAAAACTTAATTTTGCTACATTTTAGCATAGGATAGGCGTGATTATAAAGTTTAACATAGGATATATAGCTGTGATTATAAAGTTCATATGTCATGTGTTCTATAAACGTTGGACAATAACATCTATCTAGAATGGATCAGCCTTCTGGTTCAAGAAGAAATGAATAAGCAAACGGAATCCAAAAGAGGGAAACGGAAGTTCAAGTCAACGCTTCGATGAGCTGAGCGATTCAACTTCAAAAAAAATGTTGAACTTCAACCACAACTTTAGATCATTAGGTCACTTATATTTCTTAGGGAATTCTTAGATTATAATCAATATAGAGTATGAACTCTTATTCACAAGTTCATCTTGATGTTAGTTCTATGTTTGTTTCATCAATTTTGTTTTATTTGAGTTTAGTTTGTGTTATTTGTAAGATGTTTGTAAAGATTAGCTAAATACTACTTTGTAAAATGTGGAGAATTTGATAAAACCTTTTTATTGTTTCACTTTCACTCGAATTTTCAATATATTCTTAACCAAAAATAACTAGCGCAACATTATTAACCAAATATAATAATTGTCCAGTTTGACTTTTTTAAGTCTTTATTCTCAACTTTGACTTTAAATTTTTTTGTTTGCGTCATATAATATTTGATGAAAATCATACTAATGAAAATACATTTAAATTCCAATTCATTCATGTACTTTTCATCAAGTGTTATATAACGTAAACACAAATATTTAAGGTTAAAGTTGAAAAAAAATCAAAATTGACAGTTTTTATGGGACGAAAGTAATATTGTAAAATATAAAATGTGTAGTTAAAAAAAAGAGTTTGACTACTATTCCCAAAGGTTGTATTATGTAAAATGTGTAGTTAAAAAAAGGGCTTGCCGATGTCAAACTGAATTGTATTTTATTGTCAGTAACTTTTCTAAAGAAAAGATGCATTCATAATCATTCGCATGACTGGTTCTTCATCTTGTGCGCATGGCTCGGGACGCCTAATTTGTACTATCGAGTGTCTAAAGTTAAAAAATAGTTGATTGATCGTTTCTTTATGACTAAACGTACACTACTACAAAAAAATCTCATTAGGTACGGTTTTAAAGGCCTTTTGGTACGGTTTCAAAACCGTACCAAATACGAGCGTACCAAAAAATGAAATATTTTTTGTGCGGTTTTAAACCGTAGCAAAAAATGATTATTTGGTACGTTTTTTTTTGTAACCGTACCAAATGACAAATAAACAATGAATTTTATTTTTCTTTTTTGGTACGGTTTTTTAATAACCGCACCTAAATATGTTAGTTAACAAAAAAAATACATATTGTTTAGCTTTCCCAATACCTGTAACAAAACATCACCCAAGCAATATCATTTGCAACGGAACCAAACAATATCATTTGCAGCGGATACAAACAATATTTAACAATACAAACTTAGCAATCTGAATTAATTAGACAAATGTGTTATACATTATAGTCACTTATCAAAATTAAAACAATATCTATAAATGTAGATAAAATATCAAAATTTCTAAAAAGATAATCTGATACTATCAAGTAACATAAATTAAAAGTTAGTGATGTCAACATCCTGTTACTTATGCTTGGCGTGAAAATTTTGTGAATCTCTAACTTTAACAACTTCCATGCTTTACTGTTATCCGATTTGGTCTAAAGGGCTGCTACACAAGCTTACGTCTCTCCTACTATTTCCTTAGATCATCTTCAAGAGATTCCAGCACATATTGATACTCTAATATTACTTGCAAGTGACATACCTGAAAATTGTATAAGTTGAGTCCTTACTTGCATGTGACATACATGAACATGATTTAAAAAGAAGACCAACATGACTTCTGTATTTCCTGAGCCTAATATTTAACCAAAAAACAAGCACCTCAAGCGTGAAATTCGTTGTATTGTTTGCACACGAACCCTTCAGACTACCACTCGTGCAAATGCAACAACATCAGGAATCTTCTTTCAAAGTACCAAGAGACTTTATGGATTAAATTTTGTAACGTGTGCACTAACAAAGTCCACTAGGCTACCATAAGGAAACTCGTCAATACACAATAGTTCATCCCTAGAAGTCTGAGACTCCGAAGAGCTTTAGTATTTGAGGAGATCAAGGCTCCGTAACTATAAGACAAACAAAATATTTTGTGGACCCTACACAAGTAATGGTTGTCCTTAATTTTCACTGCAAACAACCGCACATGGGCTCGATCTCCAAGCCTTCATATCGGCTAAAGAGAATTGTCCTCTAACCAACGGTTGAGACATGTGGCAAGCCTAGATCTTTCTTAGGGTTTGCTTATACATACCCACCTCATTGATCCATTTCGTAGCTCATCAAACCGCTCACTATTTTCTATCTCTAAACATTTCCTCATTATCCCGATGACTTATACTCATGTCTCGAGTCGGTTCGCAAATTGTGCTTCAGCTAACCCAAGTGTGCTTTTGTGTATCAGGCCTCCCAAGCTTTAGAATTATCTGATTTGCGTCACTAGTAGGCTCTAATCAAATAGGTGTAATCCGTTATACGAGCAATTATCATGCATATCTTAAACTCTATCTAAATCTAACCTATTGGCATGTCGATTCACGATTAGTTTTCATCTTTGTGCTTGAAAGTATTATTTACATCTCTTTAATAGATTCTAAACAATTCTATGTACCTACATTATTTCCCAAATATATTAATCGCGCGTACACATACACTTAGGGGAGTCATAAAAGCTGACCCGACCCCGAACCCAAATATGGCTACTCGGGTCGATTCAATCGTGTTCAAATTTATATTCGGGTCAACCCGAATTGACCCGAGCTCTAAACAAGGTCGGGTTCGGGTTTAAAATATGTATCTTACTCGGGTTCGGTTCAACCTGAAGGACTCGAGTTTGATTTTTTTTTTTCTTTTCTAATTTTTATGTATTTCAAGTTAGAACACCTAAATTGTATCATTTTTAAACGGCCTAGACCCGAACCCTAGTTGACCCGAACCGGAATTGACCCAACCCGAGTTCTAAACAAGTTCGGGTTCAGGTATTTTTTTTTTCTTTTTGAATCTTGACCCAAATTGACCCAACCCGAATTGACCTAAACCGATTCACCCGAACCCGACCGGGTCAACCAGAATAGCACCTCCTACATACACTAGTGTTAGCAAACTATTTTTTAATAACACCTCCTACATACACTAGTGTTAGGAAACTATTTTTTGAGTATATAGATAGTATACGAATTGAAACTTTTTCAATATAAGGATAGTAAACGAATTGACGTGTCTTTTGAATTTTCTAGCGAACATTTTTGTGCTGAAAAATTGAGATTTTCTACTAATGTTTGAATTTGAAAATGTTCTTTAGTACGGTTGCTAAACAAACCGCACCAATAAAAAGTTATTTAATATAGAGTTATTTAGTACGGTTTTTAAATAAACCGTACCAAATAAAAGTGTTTTGGTACGGTTTTGTGAATAACCGTAGCAAAAAATAAAACTCACGAAAGAACCGTAGCAATTTTAAAACCGTATCAAATAATGTTTTTCTTCAATTTAGGTACAGTTTTCCCATAAACCGTATCTAAAGAGCGTACCAAAAATAGTTGTGTAGTAGCGGTAGTATCGAACAACATTTATATAAGTTTTTATAGATATCATATATGAAATCAAAATGCTATCCTATCATGACTTTAATGTAACTGAATTGAGAATTATCATACAAAACACAACAAAAGGGCTCCACATTTATTTTCACCTAACTAACCAATACAAAAAGAAAAAAATTAAACTTACTTATTCTTACATTCAATGACCAACTACTCCTTTCATAGCTCTTTAAAAGTTTAAACTACTCACTTTCTATAACATAACATTTCATAACTCCATATTGTTCTTCCAACACGCTTTCATTTATAAACAAGGAAAATGGTTTTGATGATATAATTTGTCAATGTATAGTCACTTCCATTGGTCAAGTAACTTGACTGACAAAATAAACAAAATAAATGAGCACAAGCTATCACCTAATATTAATGGCGAAAATCAATACGTAAATTATTGTTCGGTGTTAGACTTTTAAAGTCTTTATTTTACAACTTTAACCTTAAATATTATTATTTGTGTTGTATAGTACTTGATGAAAATTATATCAATAAAAGGAGCATTGTACTGATCCTACCCACAATAACCACGTGATCCAAATTATAGTCCATATTTTCTTTTCGAGATGTCTCAAAATAATTGTCCACTTTTCGTTTTAAGTAAAAACTAAAGAATTTAGTAGGAGAATATTATATTTTAATGGTTGAAAATTAAAATGACATCATTTATTAAGACAATGGCGGGAAACGAGTGAAATGGCGATAATACCCTCGCGAGTGGGTTGACTAATGAGATAAATAACGGTGTTAGCAAAAGTAGCTCTCGATGGTTGTTTGCAAAAATGTAAACATTAGTGGTCTGTTTTACAACAAATTTTCTCTCGATGTGATCCTCAGCATTCGTGTTACTTTAAGGACTGAATTTGCAATTTACCCTTTTTTAAATGTGTGCAATATTAAAGCGAACTAATAATTTGAGACGAGGAAACATCTTAAAGTGATTTTATAAAGATATATAACTTGCCAATGGAATTAAGTGAAAGAATTGATTTAGTTGAGAGTAATGCACATTTTTAAATCACAACCAACCATCAATCGAACCAAGTGAAAGACTTCATTTTGGTTGAGAGCAGTAATGTATGTTTCAGAATCACAGACCAACTACGCATAAAAAGTATACAATGCATTTATGAGCTTTATGATAATTCCATCTACATAAATAAAATACTTACGGGTGTTCAAAAATTTGAAAAACTGACAAACCGAGAGCTGTTCAACTCAATCCAAAATCTAGCAAATAGTTTAGTATAGAGATGAGCATTTGGACCAATCCGATAATCGAATCGAACCATACCAAGATCTGCATCAAACAGTACCGACTTCTATACACGGTACGGGACCGGTACCATGAATTGAGCCAAAAAAAAAATTCGGGACCACTAATACGGTACCGGTACCAAAGCGGGAAGTACCGAAAAAATTCCCGAAATTTGTGTAAAAACCTATGTTTAGCGAAATTATTATTAAATATTAGATAAATAGTAGGAGTAAGAATAATCATAATAATTTGCTTACTGTCTTTTGGATTTTGGATGTGTACAACCTAAGTTATCAACGTTTACAAATTGTTCACTGGGAGATATTGAAACAATTTTTAAGTGTTAGGATATTAAGTAAAGTTTTCTTATTTACAGTATTTTAGAGCAAACTTTTAAGTTAACATTAATGATGCTCTTATTAATGGTTTGTACTATAGTATTACTAATCTTCATGTTGTCATCATGCTCGTAAGTTAAAAATGGCTCCTCACATATTGTTGTTATCTTACAAGACCTTGTCTACAAGAAAATAATAACATTACATTAGAAGTCACATACGACCATCGGTGTTAAGTATTGGTGGCGTTTTGTGTCACGTCATGGTTTAAAATAACTTGAAAATGCATGTTTTGTTCTATTTTTGTTGCATTTTCTTTGAATCTTTTTGTTTAACAAAAACGGGAAGAACCGGATAGGTACCGATTTCCGATCGAGTATCTAAGACGGTTCCGACCAATCCGTCAGACGGTACGGTACCTCCATTTTGCTCGGGAAAAATCGGTACCATCAATTCAGACGGGTTCGGTACCAACTGCACGTGCTCATCCCTAGTTTAGTACAACTAAACTTTTTTAGTAACCATGATTTCGACTTTTGACCGACTAATCTACGACGCTTGAACCCACCATCACACAAACTCAAACCAGGTAAAGCACTCCCTTTTCAGGAGGTTGGCGTGGCCACTTAAGTTTGTTGGCACTTTGTGGAATTGAACTTGAGACTCACACATTTTAGAGTGATAGTCACAAACCCTTTTGCAACTAGGCCACCCTTAAGTGGGTAAAAAAAAAAAAAAAAAAAAAAAGAAAACTCAATCCAAAATCAAAAAAAATTGATAACCGAAAAAACCGAAACCAAGAAAACCCAAAACCGGGTGAAACTGCTATCACTACTGTATGGTTTTGGTTTTTTATTTTTAGTTATCTACGGTTGCTTAAACCAAACCACACATAATATACGTGTAGGTTTTATTGTACTAGTTTTATAGTGTAATGAAGTTTATTTATCTAATGTGAACATTTACTAATGTCTATTTTTACATTTAATTAAAGTAGTCGTAACATATAAAAAATAGTTTTAGTCAATTTGTTATATATGATGATTTGAATTTGAATATTTTTATTGTGATAGAACAACTTTATAATTTTTATATTTTTAATGTTATATAAGTTTACTACAAAACATTTTACGTTCTAGTTTATGTAATTATTCCTCTGGCTTGATTCGATTAGTTATTTACTTTGGTTAAACCGTGACCCGAACCGCAGGTAACTACTCATTTCGGGTATCCGTATGTCCGGTTACTTGCCTAGTATGGTTCAGTTCGGGTAGTAAAATAAACTACCCAATCTCATGATGGATAGTTAAAATTTTCAACCGAACCAAACAGAACCCGCCCATGAACAGTATACATAAGAAAAAGTTTTAACAAATTTGTTCAGGACTAGTTTTTGTCTACTTTCGATTCACTTGAACTTAAAATCACTGTGTCTAACCATGGTGATGAACGACAATTATGTTATTTCACATTTGATATTTTGATTCACGAAAGTACACACATTCTATTTATTCAATGCCCAACTCAACCACCTTCATTACTCCTTACAACTACTCATTTGTGCCTTGCCTGTGTTCAAAACTTCAAAAGTAAATAAACCCCCAACGACACTAACCTACCCACTTTAATAACGTCACCAGTCACCACCATTCATCTATATTATTCATGTCACCTTTTCACACACACACTCATAAACAAATACACCCATCCTTTGAAACAACACCTTCACTATCATGACTTTTGATTTCTTTGAGGAGTTTCTGGCTACTCAGAACACGCTAACCCAGGTAAAAACTCATACCGGGTCAAGTTTATGAATCATGCTTGTTTGTGTTTATTGTAGATAAACTCTCGTGTTTTGATGTTTTGGGTCGGTTAAATGAACATTACTAGTAGTATTTAACAGTAATAAAAACAATAATACTCCAAGATTGTAAAAATGAATTTACTATTTCGGGTCATGCATGTTATATTTAGGGTCTTGTTTGTGTCATGTTTTTATAATGTAACATTCATAATAGAAACAATGTATACAATGCCCAAAAACAAGTCTTTATTTCCTACTTTCCCACTCGATCATCCTAGCATCTTTGTTTGACCACCTTTAATTTAAAGCCTTTCCACCACCCACCTACCAATATTTATGTTAAAGTCCATCTAACAATATTCAAGTCTATTATATATTGTGGTTTGATGGTTTTTAAACACACACACCATACCAATATTACTAAATCAATTACTACTCTATATTTTTTGCAGCAGTGGATAATGTTTGCTCCAAGTGCCGATCAAAACCCTCTGCTTTTACTTTACGATACAAGAGCAACGCTACCCTTTCCTTCTTGTTGGAATAAGTGGTCTCGGAAAAATAAGGTATAAATGTCATCATCTTTTCTTATTAACAATGTTTGCTCAAAGTTGCTCGAGTCTGTTTGTTTGTTTGTTTGTTTGTTTGTGTGAAATTATGTTATATATGTTTGATCTGTTTTCACTTTTACTAGCTAGTATTTTGTGTTTTTTAGAGAGATCAAGTGTTGTTGGATTTTAAATATCATTAAAAATGAATTTATGATATTTGATTTTGTGTGTATTATTTGGTGATAACATATGTAGTAGCAGTAGTGTTGAAGCTTATTTGTGTAGCTAAATAATTCTTTCATATGACCACATGTATTTGTTGTATATTTAGAGATGATTTTATAGACTTTATGTAGATCTGTTTCCTATGTGACACTTGCATTCTTTGTTACTTATTAACATAATTAACCTTAAAGAAATGAATTAATAGTTTCACTTTCACTCAAATTCTTTGTTACTTATTAACATAAGAAGTATATAGCTTATGATGATGTGCAATATACATATTTCTAAATGTAATTCAGTGGTCTTGGACTGAACTTTTGATAATGTATTTGTTTGACATGAGATGTTAGTTTTTGTTGAATCCAGTCTTTGAATCATACTTTGGACTGGGTTAAAATATAGAGAATCTAGCTGAATTGGTTGCCTTTTTATTTCAAATAGGATTATCATACTTAGTAAAAAGTTGGTGGATTTTTTACAATATCCGCCCCAAGTTATATATGACAAGTATTAAAATTGCAAATCTATCATTTCTCTATAAGCAGTTTTTTAGTTTTATTTAAAACTGTTTTTGATAAAAGACTCTCTATCAGTGCTGACAATGAGTGAAACCCGATCCAAACCGACCAAATCCGAAAACCGAATAACGGTAAAAACGTAAACCAATAACCGATCCGAGTAAAAGTTATCGAAACCGAAACCCGAACCGAATAAGGCCGGTTCGGATCGAGTCGGTTAGCTCTTTTGAGCCGAATAAGTGTCTCTTGACCCGAATCAAACCAAATAAAACCGCAAACTGAACCGAATAAGGTCGGTTTGTTTCCGTCGGTTCGGTTCGGTTTTCAGATAATTTACTCGGCCTTAATCTATCATAGTGAAACAACTATGATATAAGCTTAGTCAAATATCCTTTTAATGATGTATCTTGTCACTGTATATTTAAGTATACAATGTATATAAGAGCCCAAAGCCCAAGCCCAAACCAAGGCCCGATTACAATCAATATTTGTAAGCATCCACAAACCCTAATCTCACCAGCAGCTCTTTTAACATTTCTATATTTCATCAGCGCCTCCTTCTCAATTAACCAGATCTGAAAATGTCCTGGCTAGTGTGAGCCGTGAATTGCTTAAGAAGAGTTGCCTCCAATGGATGCAAATGGGTGAGGCGCCGCCGCTCTCCTCCTCCTTCTCCTGCTCATGTAGAGGAGGCTGGTCACCGTTTTCACAAAACTGAAGTAAGTCTATATTTAAACACTTTTTATAATTTTAGTCATTAAATATGTATAGTTATGATAATATATATGAGTTTATTAACTTTTTTTTAACTGATATGTATAGGCTCTTTTTCATGACCACATGTATTTGTTGTATATTTAGAGATGATTTTATAAGACTTCTATGTAGATCTGTTTCCTATGTGACACTTACATTCTTTGTTACTTATTAACATAACCTTAAAGAAATGATATAATAGTTAGTATTATGTTGATTGGTTTTAACACTCCAAGATTGTTTCAATAGAGAAACATCTTCTAGATGTGTAACTGTTACATGTTGTTGAACGTAGTTTTTTTATAACAGAACCTAGTTTCTGTTAACTAGGAGTATTATAGAAGAGAGAATGAGGTTTGTACAGGTACTTTCTTAAACTTAATGTGATGCTAGTTTTCTTTGCATAGTTTTTAGATGCCTGTACTTCTACTTGTGAATAACTGTAGTAAGAGCACTTAAAGTAACCTATATTAGAAGAAAAAAAATGTGATGTTTAAAAGTAAAATTAGGGCAAATGTGCAAAACTGATCAATCCAATTCCGAATGAATCCATGCACATTTTATTGATCATTGTGTAGTTAAGGATGCAAGCGCAATTCAGGTAGGTGATAACGTTAGGAAAATGTTTGTAAACCTTCTTATTTGATTAAGTAAAGTTTTAATGTCTTTTGGATGTTTTCAGATTAAGACAAAGCTATGCAAGCATTTCAAGAACGGAAGGTGCCACTTTGATGTGGCTTGGCTCATGGAGTTGATATTTGCAATAGCATTAGTCAAGGGGTTGCATGTCAATATGGAACCAAGTGCAACTTCTATCACCCGTAGTAGTCGAGTTAGTAAAGCTAATTCTAGGGAGATTAGTGATAAACCGTTGTTTCTCATGGTGTATGAAATGAAGATGTATTTGACTAAATATTAAGAATAGAGCATGTTAGAATACTAGTGATTATTAAATTGCAACCTTGGAGATCGATGTGACTTCGCTCATGGTGTTATACGTTGAAGATTTGCGAATCACCAAGCTCCTTTCAAACTACAAGAGTAGGCTTTGTAATAGCATTAGTCGAGGGGTTGTATTTGAATATGGAATTAACTGCAACTTCCACAACCCGTGGTACCAGTCGAGTTAGGAAAGTTAGTTTGAGGGAGATTAGTGAGATGTTTGTGAAGATTAGTATAGTACTACTTTGTAAAATGATGAGAATCAAATACTACCTTTTATTGTTTCACTTTCACTCGAATTTTCAATACATTTTCAACCAAATATCACCATTCACTAGTGCAATATTCTTGCGTTACTCAAGTATTGTTTCCCAAAGACTGTATAATGTGAAATGTGTAGTTAGAAAAGTGTTTGTCAATGTCAATCTGAATTACTAGTATATTCTATTGTCGTTAATTTTTTAAAAAAAAGATGTATTCATATTCATTCGTGTGACTGGTTCTTCATCTTCTGCGCATGGGTCGGGACGCCTAATTTGTACTATCGAGTGTCTAAAGTTGAATAATAGTTGATTGTTTTTTTCTTTATGTCTAAATTTAGTGTCGAACAACATTTATATAAGTTTTTATACGTCATATATGAAATCGAAATACTATCCTATCATGACTTTAAAGTAATTGAATTGATAATTATCATACAAATCACAACAAAAGAGCTCCACATTTACACCTAACTAAAAAAAAAAAAAAAAAAAACCTTACTTTTCTTACATTCAATGACCAACTACTCCTTTCATAGCTCTTCTAAAGTTTAAACTACTCACTTTGTATAACATAACATTTCATAACTCCATATTGTTCTTCCAACACGCTTTCATTTATAAACTAGGAAAATGGTTTTGATGATATAATTTGTCGATGTATAGTCACTTCAATTGGTGTGTTAGTGAGCTTATATCTTGGGCTTATATGTATTATGTATTTGGCTCATCATGGGCTTAGGGTTTTGGCATTGTATTTTGTATATAAACTCATTGTTCACTGATATTAAAGATACGGAATTCACATAAGTATTGACATCTCACATGGTATCACGACCTAGATCCTAACCTTTCACCTTCCGCACGTTTTATTTTGGTATTAGGTCGACTAAGTTTAGTCGACTCGGACAGATTCTTCGGCTAAGTTTAGCCGTGTATTGTTGACTGTTACGTCGACGTAGGTTTGCGACTACGTTTAGTTGCCTTGCTTGTGTTACATCGCGGCTGTTACGTCGTGCTATTTTGTTTCCGACTGCTACGTCGTTGGCTGAGTTTACCCTTCAAAACAATAAACCCTAAAACATCCCCTACTGCCTATCCATGACTATCGACGCAACACCTCCCCACCAATTGCTACACGGCCCTCACTCTATCCGGCAAGCATGGCAATGAACCATCTCACTCGTTTGTCCACGAAAAGCTTGATGTTGAGTCCATGAACTACACATCGTGGGTTTATTACTTTTACGACTTGTGTGATGGCTATAAGATTCGGATCATCTTGTCGATCCGAATCGGCTCCATCTTCATCCGTTGAACCTCCGTTCCACCAACTAAAGATGATGAATGATACAAGATTGATTTTATTATTCGGTCTTGGATTCTATCTACCCTTGCTCCTACTCTTGCAAAGCGTGTTGTTGACCTCAACCCACCCTTGCTAAAGATGCATGGAAATTTCTTGCGACCATTTTCAAGATAACAAGCGACCTAGGGCAATGGCTTTGAAAGCTCAACTCGTAACCTAAAGCTTGGGGACCTGTCCATGGATACGTATTTTCAAAAGATAGAATCCATTGTATCGGTTCTTAAAGGTCTTGGCGCACCTCTTGGTCATAATGATATTGTTACTTTTGCCGTTGAAGGCTTACCCTCTACGTATGACATGATCACCACAGTTATTGCTAGTATGGAGCCTTTTCCCGATCTCACAACCGTTCGATCACTCTTGACTACTCATGAGATGTGTAAGATATAACTTTTCACATACACATCAAACCATAACACAAAGTAGCATATAGATGGAATTCTAGAGAGAGAAAGTTAGAGGTTTAGGGAACTTAGTGAGAGAAAGTGAAAGATATTATTGTGAGCTCCAACTCTCTACCTTGGAAGGTAGAGAGTATTTATAGTCTTACATAAATCGCCACACAACAGGTCGTGGATCGGGCATACGGTGGGTAAAGACCCGTCAGTCCTCCACGGTGTTACTTAACTAAATACTACTTAACTTAAAATAACTTCGACTACGAGCTTTCTAACGATTACATATACTTGAGGTGACCGACTCTTTAATACACGGAATTTCTAATTCTAACAATCTCCCCAAGGAGGTCACCTCAATCATGAACCAAAATTACATTGAACACAAATAGATATTACATTAAAATATTGTTCTTGCATTCTTGATGTAGTCCTTTGTTCCTAAGCTCGTAGTCATTGATTCTTCACATTGCATGTTTGGTTACTTCAAGTGGAGGTCTTTTCTTGATCCATGTGATAGTAAATTTGAGCACCGCTATAGAGATCATCGACAATCAAAGATCTCTGTAACATCCTTTGTGGTGTTGGTATTATGTGATGTTGTGACATTCGGACCGACATGCTCACATTACGGATCATGATATCTTCTCATCGAGTAAGCGGAGCTTTTGTTGAATCATGATATTGGCGGCAGTGGCGAAGCATGGAGTGAAAATATCGATTCATTGATGCACTAATCATGATTTCTTTTGAGATGAATGTGTTAAGTGAGCATGCGGCTATGGATTGACCGCTTCATTCGATCACCGCAAGCGTCGGCGACACGCATACAACAGTTAGCAATAAATCGTCGCGAAGTATCTTTGATCACTTTCGTTGAATTGAGGTACACGCCCACGGTTCCCGTTGATCGAGACATGTACCGCCTGTGATCGGTATAATTAGAAGAATTTCCTTGTGAGGGTTTCGCAGGTTGCTCTAGGCGTTCTCAAACCGGAACGTCTCAAAGAAGACAACACAGTGAGTGAACCGGTAATTTAAGTCCAGCGATTGATGAAAAGATATTTGAAAAACAATCGAGTATTGCTCAATAGAAATTGTTTTTGCAATACTGTGAAGGTTTTAATGAAAATCAATTATCAATCATAAAACACCTTTTGATTTGAAATATCCGTTACGGTCGATGTGCTAAAGAAAAGAGTTGTTAGCACAAAGACCGGTTTTCAAAGTATTCGTCAATCCCTAACTCGAACTGTGATTGATTCAAGAAATTGAATCGCCCCATTGTTTCTGTTCGGTTGTCACATGGTTGATCCATATAATAGATCTCACATGCCACCTACCGAGGAGCTTGTTTGATGTTGGCTCGAGGCTTTCCATCTTCATTGTGAGTGTGTAAACACATCACTCGGATATTCAGCAATACCACAAGGATAATCGTGGGACTCAAGATATAATCTCTTCCACATTGTGTGAAGCAGAGAGTCTTCATTGAAAGTGTCCTAATGAGATTTATCGATGATCTCGTGGCTCTAGACTCAATTTGTGCATATTTGGATCCTGTGTGGGAGACTAGGAGAGGGTCTCCTTCTTCAATATCAACAATCTCTAAGAGAAAGTCTATAGATAATGTCGGTTCCCGTGAGAATGAAACAAGTCCTTTTAAGAGGAACTTGGTGGTTTGGAAAGTTGAAGTGCGATGCGTCCACCGGGTCCATGACGTCTTGTCTTCAATACCGATGTTACCATCGATAGCATATGAATTGAACCGGTTTACTAAGGTTGAATAAATGGAGGGTTATTTGTTTTCACCCTATTCTCATTCAATTCTTTTTAATTCTTCAACCCCTTGATGCTTACCGAGACTTCATAACTAGAACCTTGTTGGGTTTATTCCGAGACTAGCTCGGTCTTAGTCCGCACTCTTCCCATATCACACTTTTCTCCTTTTATCATCATACCTAAGGACTTCTACACTAACTAGTGGATTGTCCTCAGGTAGATCCCTCCGGATTACAGCGGATCATGGGAACCAATACCTAACCTTATCATCCTTATATCACCGTACATAAAGTAAAGTTGGTCGGTCTATTTGGTATTGTTCATCCGCCATTGGATCCAATTGAAAACCATTTGAAAATCAATTCGAGATACTTGTGATATATTATCAAAGCATTTTGTACTGAATTGTTTTGATATTTTAGAACGAGAACTCCCCTCAACATGTGCATCAAGTATTTGAAAATGTTTTGCACACGGAGGCAAGAGAGAATTAACTTCTTTGATTACCATTTTCTAAAGATATCAACATCACTTCCTTGATCAACTCAAGTAGATAATGCATTCCTGGGAAGGATGAGGTTTCCATAAATTTGCTCCCCTCAATATGTGCCTCGAGGTTTGAAAAGAGTTTTGCACATACTAGAGGAACCCGCACGATGGGATAAATGATCACGTTTCAAATCAAAGGTTTAAGATAGATGCTCCCTCAACATGTGCATTGAAAATTTGAAATCGTTTGTCACATGTGGGAAGGACGGCATGTACATTCATATAAAACCATTTACCTAATTATCGGTTTAAATCCAATTTAAACCACACATTCTCCCCAATCACAATTATCAAATCATTTGAGATTTGTGATCTCTTATAGATTTAAATTGATTTTGAAAGCTTTTAAGGAGAATTGTGACTTGATTGTGAAAGCGTTTGAATCGATAAGGATCGGATTTTAAGACTTTAAACCCATTGATAAAACATGCATTTATATCTTTTGAAAACAATTTAATGCCAAATAACTTTTAATTTAATTGAAATCATTCTCCCCTCGATCAATGACATAGGTTGTTGATTGAGAGATAGAGATTTTGACAAATAAGTCCTGATGATTATCAAAAATAGAGACCAGAGTTATTTTTCAAAGCGATTAGTTTTCAAGAGATAAGTGTTTATAGAATCGAGCATGGAATTTGAAAACATGGTAAAACATGGCTCGTTCTTTCTTTAAAACCGGGTTATTGCCCGAAAATGACAATAAACCATTTTTTCTTTCTCTCAAAATTTTTTTTTTTTTTTTTTTTTTTTTTTTTTTTTTTAATAAATTGAACAACATCTAAAGTCCCGTGTCATTCTTTGAATGACAACATCAAGACCATAGATATAATCGAATCGAGAGAAACATGAGAATGACAATATTTTTGAAGATTTTTGAATTTTTTAAATTTTATGGATTTTGAAAGTTTTATAATTTTGTATTTTGTTTTTCGAATAAATATTTACAAGAGAATGATGAAGGAAACCTTTACTCCTCGTCTTCCTCCCGAAGGCGTTTAAGAGTTTTCGATTGAAGGCTTTTCAAGCCAAGGCGTGGAAGAATAAACTCAAAACGTTCTCTTGGAAGAGCTTTGGTGAAGATGTCGCTAGCGATATTCGGACCTCACAAAATATAGTTCCACCACACCTTTTCCACTTGATCCACGATGAAATGATGTCGAATGTCGATATGCTTTGCTCTTGAGTGTTGAGCGTTGTTGCATGAGAGCAATAGCACTTTTATTATCACAAGACAGAGGATTTTGTTGAATACAAAGCCATAGTCGATAATTGAGATCTCATCCATAAGATTTGAGCACGGGATGACATGGCTATGTATTCGACCTCTGTAGAGGAAATAAGTACTCATTTGCTTCTTTGAAGACAGCTCTCAAGCTTATCACCCAAAACCGAGCACCTCCGGATGTACTTGACGTGTATCTTGACAACTGCATGATCAAGATCTCGTGATAGGCCGTTAGTGACATACCGTGTCCTTGGCACCATAGTCCCATATTGATGGTTCCTTGGAGATACCGAAGACCCGTTTAATCGCTTCAAGGTGCTTTTTAGTAGGCTTAGCACGGTATCTAGCACACATGCAAACAATGAACAAGATGTCCGGTCTACTAGTCATGAGGTACATCGAGGATCCAATCATACTACGATATTTCGTTTGGTCAATCATGATCCCGAGTGGTCCTCATCTAGTTTGGTTCGATCAATCATGGGGTGTCAGCAGGTCACTTGAATCAAATCTAAATTTCTTTAAAATCTCTGTTGCATATTTAGATTGATTTATGAAAATGCCTCAGGGACTTTGTGAAATTTGTAATCCCAAGAAAATGACATTTGTCCCATCATTGACATTTGAAACTTTGAACTCATTTCATTTGAAAACGATCACATTCCATTGGGTGCAGCCGAGGCAAAAATAATATCATCAACATAAATTTGAACATGAGTTAAATGTTTGCACGACTTCACGGTGAATAAGGTAGGATCAAGCTGCTCCTTCTTTGAATCCGGTTGATAGAAGAAACTTTGTGATGTATCATACCATGCCCTTGGAGCTTGCTTTAAACCGTAAAGAGCCTTCTTGAGACGATAAGCGTGAGTAGGATGCTCTTGATTCACAAATCCTTGAGTTGGGCGGCGTGAGCGACTTCTTTAAGATCTCCGTTCGTAAATGCCGTCTTCACATCCATCGATATACTACCATGTTCTTACTAGCAACATTAGCCGAAAGATTACGATTGCCTCGATTCGAGCAACTGGAGCAAAAGATTCTTCAAAGTCTATACCTCCTCTTGACGATATCCTTTAGCAACTAATCGGCCTTGTTCTTCAACACATCACCATGCTCATCAAGTTTCACTTTGAAGATCCATTTAAGGGCAATAATCATATACGATCTGAGTAGGTACTAACTCCATACATCAAGTCGATCAAACTCATGAATTTCATCTTGCATGGCATTAAACCAATTGTCTTCATTCATGGCGGTTTTAACATCTTTTGGTTCGATCTTAGATAGTACGGAGTTGAAGAAACACCATAAGGCATCGGTTGCAAGTTGTTTCGGGTTGATCACGAGACGAGAGGATTTCCAATGATGTTGTCTAATGGATGATCGTGAGTCCATTTTCTAAGGTGTTCATGTGGCGGTTGTTGAGGAACCGAGGTAGGCGAGTCGATGTCTCTGAAGAAGATGGTTCGATGATGATTCGGGAGTAGCAAATATGTTTTCAAATGGAGCATCTTGAGAGTAGCAAAGGATTAACTTCATCATTGATGCGAAACATTTCCATGATGTACATTTGAAGAATGATGATTTGTTGATGAGGCGAAGGATCGGCAGAGTGCTTCTTGACTTAAAGATATTGAGACGAAGGATTGACTTCATTCACGGGAATATGAGCATCCTTTGTTGTGGGATCAACACCTTATTAGTAATTGAATCATACTGTTCATCAAACATAGGATCAAACAATTTCTTTAAATCATCTTCGGATGGAGGTACATATGAGTTTCTTGAGAAGAGTTTGGAACAAGAGATGAACCAATGGGACTGTTTTGAAGCGGGTCTGGTGGAGTGTCCAGGAGCCATTTGACCGGTCGACTCATCAAGCGAACGTGAATTGTTTCCATGATATTTGGGTTCTTTTGTTGTAGATTCGGTATCCCTTTTGTTTGATGCATATCCTACAAATACTCAATGTCGACTTTAGCCCTAAGTTTCCCTAAGTCTTGACCTCATTAGTTGGATAGCACAATGCCAGAACACACGAAGGAAGAGAGATTAGGTTTTTGTTGTGGAAAAATTCATATGGAGTTTTTCCATATACGATGTGAATTAGGGAGCGATTTTGTGTAGCATGCGGTGGCGATTGCTTGACCGAGAAACATTGGAACCTTTGAGTAAATCAAGCATTGTTCTAGCGGCTTCAACGAGTTCGATTTCGTCTTTCAACTACACCGTTACGTTGAGGAGTTCGTGGAACACTTCTTTGATGGTGATTCCAACGCTTTCATAGAATTCATTAAGTTGTTTGTTGACAAACTCGGTTCCATTGTGCATTACGATAATTCGGCGGTTTTGTTAAGTCGAACTGCGGTGTTTGATGAGTTTGATGATGATATCGGAGTTTCATCCTTTGTCCTTAAGAACTTGACCCGGTGAATCTAGAGTAATCATCAACCACAACTAACACATATTTCTTCCCAAAGATATTACTCGCACCTCATTGGTCCATAAATCCATATGAATCATATGAAGAACACGTGTGAGTTAGTAGGTTTGGGTTTATGGGCATACTTCTTGCTTTTCCCAATTGACATCTTTGAACAAAGATGATCCTTTTCATACTTTAGTCTAGGTAAACCTACAACTAAGTCCTTTACGGAAAGATCGTTGATGGTGCCGAAGTTCAAGTGATTGAGACGACGATGCCATCACCATGACTTTGTTTTGAAGCCTTTGATAACAAGCGATTGGAAGCTCTCATCATGTCATCGATAGAGATGGTGTAAAGATTTGACCCACGAGTTCCTTTGCGGTTCCTTACCATTAAGATCTCTAACAAAGCGGTATGTTTTACAAGGCAACTTCTAGATCGGAATCACGAATTGACCAGAGAGCAGATTATGACCCAAACCTTCTACATAGTAAACTCTAGAGATGACACTATCACCAACAATATAATCTCCATAACCCATAATAGCACCAAAATGATCATTACCAAATCTTGATCCGATGAATTTGCTCGCGAAGTTCATGAGCGCGACCGGTCTCCGGTCATATGCTTGGAACGGCACTGAGTCCGGTACCACGAGCGATTTGAGCGATCTGCGGTTGAACACGACAAGAATGGATAAGCGGATAATTGGGATCCCCATGCAAGAATGGGTTCCATTTGGTTAGTAACAATGTTTGGAACACCAGCATCCGAAATAGAAGCATTCATATCGAAAGTGAGGCAATGGAATCGTTGTGAATAGATGCGGTACTAGTGTCGATATTAGCCACATTCACGGTGTGATCACTTCTTAAGGAATAGTTCTACAGTGGCATCCATTTTCTAGTGGGCATTATCGATTAGTCTTAAGACCAACGGTGTCCAATAAAAGCCTATTTCTTGAATGTTCTTCCCATGGGTTTCCTTTGTTTTCTAACTTTCTTTCGTTTTGCCTTTTAGCCTTCTTAGCATGAATTTTAGCATTAACAATATTAGCTCGGACAATTAACATCATTAGGCGAACATTAACACCACATTCATGATTAGAAACATAATTCAAGGACATCGGTACAAGGTTTGCAAATAGTATCGAATTGAATTAATTACGATGCGCCTATGGCTAATACTAGAATCAACACGATTTGTTTTATTCAATTCAAGCTTAAAGTTCCTAGATTGTTCTTCTACTCTCTTCCGATTGCACATTCTTAGCTTGAGAGGTCCTATCATTCCTTGTATTGTCTTGAGACTTTGACCTGCTCCGTTTAATGTCATGATTACTCTGTAGAGGGAATGGGAACATTAGTTGGTTTAACTACTCTTTGCATCACTGTTTAGATGTCTTGGGTGCGAACTACATGCAGGTGCACTAAGGTTCACTTTCTTAAAACTAAGTCTTGAGATTTGTACTCTAGAAGGCACATGAGTTCTCTTTCTTAGCATTGATGATCCGGAATCGAATTACTTAAAGGCACACTCACGGTTCACATTCAAAACATTGGGAATCGAATGCATATCATACTTAGCATTAGGCATCGAGCATGGAATCAAAGGATTTACTCTCACCTAATGACTTTGGGCATATTGTGATCAAGCATTCTAAGATTTCTTGAGATCGTTTGGCATATAAGCATGCATGTCCAATTGCATTATCATGAGGTTTCTAACTTATCCTCTTCAACAATCTCACGCGGACATTCTAGGCAATCCTTAAGGGATGAGAAGTATGTTTGAATGGCAAGCTTGTTGTTCCTTAGATGAGGAGGGACATATGTCACGAGATAAAGCATATTTATTACAAGAGTGAACCTTTGATACAACATTCTCCCCATTGGTCATTGGCATTTTCCTTTTACACGACTCTTGATTCTCAATTTTCTTTGCAATGAAGCTATTTGATCGTTATTTTTGTTCTGAGTGACTTTAATTGATTCAAATAACTCATTGAAATGACGTTAACCTTTTCATTTTCTTCTAGAAAACTTTCATTTTCCTTTTGTAAAGCATTTACTAAGTTTTGAAGATGAAACGTTTGAGAATTCGAGAATCTAAAGGAGGAGGTATTTGGGAGCTCGTCATATTGTTCGTTTGACCCTTTAATTGAGAGATTTGGGCTTTCAACTTTACGATCGTGTTGCCGAGCTTGAATCATTCATCACGTTTGTTAATTTGAAAAGCGCATCAAACTCGGAGCATCTGAAGATGTCTTGATATTTGAAGTTTTGACATTTTCTTTGAGATGTTGATATTTTAGTTGTAAATTAAAATACTCAACTTCTAGTTTAGAAAATGTTTAACTAAAGTGTCGTGATCATCCGGTTCAATTTTCTCGTTTAGTTTAGAATTAGTTTTTCAAGCTCAATGACACGATCATGGGAGACTTTCGAGGCAACAGATAGTTCATGAAATTTGGAAGCATTAATAGAGCAATTTGAAGCGATGAAAAAATATCTTGAGCAACACATTCGGTAATAAGAGTCTCATTTAAGGTATGCAAGTTCTTCCTCTCAATCTCATTATATTTTAGTGCACGCTCATAATCACTAACCTCGACTACCATTGCATCAAATTCCTTTTCCATTCCCTTGATATCGGTTTCTATCCCTTTTTAAGACTCTCAAGTGATCTTCGAAGTTTAAAGAAAGGCATGACCTCGATTAAATAACATTCTTTCATTTGCTCAAAACCCTTTCTCCTTACATTATACCGGATGGGTGTGATCCTTTTCTTGCAAGTTTCTCAAAATCAACAAATAGTTGAAATATAACATATTGACTAATTAAGGTCTTGCTTTTAGTGGCAATTTTCTAGGAACAAGATGCATTGGTGTATTAGGAGGATACACAGTCGCTCTAGGCATTTTCCATAAAGGGGTTTGTTTCAACAATATTTTCCGCTTTACGCTTATCTAAATCCTTTTCCGAGAAAACTTGTTCTGGAGTCAACAATGTCGAGGCTTAAACATGTTCAAAGAAATCCAGTTTTCCTTCTTGTAGTCATGGGGAGTGATAATTATTTTTTCTCTTTGCATTTAGGGTCATCTAATTTTTGTTCATCCTTTCCTAGTGACTTCATCTAATTTCTTATCTTCCTCGGTGCACTCAATACAACTAGGTTTACGCCTAGGCTTAAGGATTTCATTACCATCATAAAGCACCTTATGAGCATTTCTAGCCTTTTAATTACCTCCGGATTTGGTTCCTCAACAAGGGAATGCTATGCTTATCGCTTAAGACTCGATGTTTAGTGACCATGTGAAGCGATCGAATGGTGTTTCCTTGTATGTACAACTTGTTTTCAAGTTTGTTTTCAAAGTTTTCAGATTAGAAAAATCTCTCAAGAGTTTTGATTCCTTTGCATTAAATTCTTGCTTAAGCATTTTCACATTTTCTTGAAGTTCTTGTTTTTGTTTATTTGTTTTGGAAAGTTTTTCTTGCAAGGAATTTAATTCTTGTTTCAATACTTCTTCTCTAAACTTACTTTTTCTAATTCTTGTACTCACTTGGTCATCCATTTCCTGCTCACGAGTGGTCAACTCAAACTTAGCACGTTGTTCATATATAGCAACACGTTCTTTATAGGCATTTAGTTCGAAATTACGTAATCATCGGGGCACATGCGGTGTATTCATCAAAAACATAGTCATTGTTGATCGCGGAAGATGCATCACTTGGTACAACTTCACTTTCACTTTGTTTCACATATTGATCATATGGGACAATATCGATACTACCCATATTTTCAATATTTGATTCAATAGTTTCGATTGATTGTACTTTGTCATGCATCCGTTGCACATCGACATCATCGTATAGTTTAATACCTCGAGATGAGCTTGTCATGGGATGGGCCACTAGTGGTGAAGAAGAGACCTTGGGAGAAACCATTGGAGAAATGTTAGCCATAAAAATTGTGTTTGCAGTAGGTCCATCATCCACATCAGTCGTATGCATCACGATCGGCGACTTGAAAGGCATTCGATGATCGTGACCTATCTCTGAATAGTCGCTCATCCACATCGCATCATAGGTCTTGGCATTGCCCTCGGCAAGAAGCGACAATTCCTCTTCATCAAAGCACCATTGTCCCGAGCTTGTGCGGTGAGATCTTATCTACAAGTAATCGGCGTACGTGGGCGCTTTGGAGATGTGCGGTTCCTTGCAATGTGTCCCTCACCACTACGGTTATAACATTTGATGGGCTTAGCTTGACCTTGGTTACCATTCCTTCCTCGATTACGGTTGCCAACATAACCTCTCCCGGCTCCACTTCGTCCACGATCATCTGTCTTTCCTGAATCGGTTGCACCACGATCCTTCCATCTTTAACAGTGGCTTGATTGTGTGGGTTAGATCTTGATTACGAGGTTGTTGTTGGTTTGTGGAGAGTATTCATGTTTTGACTAATGAGAAGAGCTAGTTGATTAATGAAGTTACCACGTGAGCATCGGCATCGACTTGTTTGTACATAGGATCGGGAATGAGTTTGTGATTACCATTACCCAAGGGTATGACTTGTGATGCTTTGGTTGTGATTCCGATGTTTGAGTAGAAAGTTGTAGAGTCATTAGGCGAGCTTGTCTCTCCTCGGTTGGTTTTGGCGATTGAGAATCAATTTTTCAAACATAGCATGTCTCTCATTCAAGGAGGAAGGCATAGAGTTGCTCATAGTTTGTATTCTTCAATCCTTTAGTGAGGTTCACAGTGTAACAAACTTGTGCCATTCGGGATTCATGTTGTTCACAAATTTTGAGTTCAAATTGAATGTTAGGCATAGTCATTCGATGTTCCTCATGTCATTCACTAACTTATGAAATCTCACATAGTACTCATAGACATTCTCATCCGGTTTCATCTTGAAGTGCTCAAATTCGTCATAGGTTGGGATTCTCTGTCTTCCATAGTTAATTCGAACACGAGAGAAGCATCTTAACATTATCCCAAAGCGCCTTAGCATCGGTGTTATGATTGATCGACTTGTAGATGTCTTTAGGAAGACCTTGAAGAACAATGTTTGAAGCCCGATATCGCATCAAATCTCTTTTATCCTTATCATCAAGCTCATCATACATCTTAGGTCCATCCATTCCGTAAAGCAGAGTACCATCTTCATTAGTATCAAGTATGTCTCTAGTCGTCTCAACTCGATATGGTCCTTCATCAATGGATTTGAGAATGTTGACACCATTTTCCTTTCAAGGCAATACAATGATTCGTTGAGCCCAAGAATCGTAGTCGATTCTGTCAAGCATGGGTGG
Organism: Chrysanthemum lavandulifolium; assembly: GCA_022545495.1. NCBI lineage: Eukaryota > Viridiplantae > Streptophyta > Magnoliopsida > Asterales > Asteraceae > Chrysanthemum > Chrysanthemum lavandulifolium. Next base: position 264,029,129 of record CM040244.1, on the reverse strand, counting down.
GCGAGTATCCGAGCCATTGCTTGAACATCCCAGCAACATGGAGATGGCGGTAGGAGCGTTGGTAGACATTTTAACAGATTATCACGAGATTTTATAACTCTATGATTAAACCGGAAATAGATTCTTTCACGGATTTTACTAAATCAAGAGAAAACCGTAAACAATCACTCAAGTCGCTAGAAGATAATGCACTAAGTCGCTAGAAGATAATGCACTAAGTCGCTAACACTTAATTAGCTACACCACTAAGTCGCTAGAGTCCCAAGTCGCTAGACAAATGCAAGTCGCTAAGTAGTAACTCACTGAGCCTCAAGTCGCTAGCAAAATTTTGGCGCAATTAGCTACTCGAGTCACTAAAGATACAAGTCGCTAAAGAGCAACTCGCTACCGACCAAGTCGCTATCACCAAGTCGCTACCGTAGTGGAGAGTCCACTACTTGTATCAGTAAATCGCTAGATCTAAGTCGCTAGGTTTGAACTGTAACTCGCTACAAATTTGTAAAGCAAGTCGCTACGAAGAAACTAATCCGTGAAGTAAGTCGCTAGCATGAAAAAACCACATAAACATCACTTTTCAATCCAAAAACAACCCAACCAAGATGATTTAAGCTTACCAAATGATAACCTACACACTTGTGATGATTCTAAACATAAAAGTACTAACAAAATCCGAACTTTAACCCGAGAAATCAACCAAATGATGCAAAAACCACTAAACTTTTTCAAACTCAAAAACCACCTAAAAACCACTATAAATCCAAAGATGTGCAAGATATGATCTAACCATGGCTCTTGATACCAATTGTAAGATATAACTTTTCACATACACATCAAACCATAACACAAAGTAGCATATAGATGGAATTCTAGAGAGAGAAAGTTAGAGGTTTAGGGAACTTAGTGAGAGAAAGTGAAAGATATTATTATGAGCTCCAACTCTCTACCTTGGAAGGTAGAGTATTTATAGTCTTACATAAATTGCCACACAACGGGTGTGGATCGGGCATACGGTGGGTAAAGACCGTCCGTCCTCCACGGTGTTACTTAACTAAATACTACTTAACTTAAAATAACTACGACTACGAGCTTTCTAACGATTACATATACTTGAGGTGACCGACTCTTTAATACCTGGAATTTCTAATTCCTAACAAGATCGTCTCAAATCACGGGTTCAAGACTCTATTTTGAGGCTACTTGAGTTCTCAAATGGCGTTGTTGGCAAACCTAACTCTAATAATAGGCGGTCTTCGACTTGGTTTCCTTGGAAAAGTACATAGTCCGTGTTGGAGTTTTGCTAATGGTAATTGTAGTTTTGGTGAAGCATGTAGGTACCTTCATAACGGGTCCATGGCAAATCACTGCCATCTCGCTCTTACGGTTCAAATGGGTCGAGTGGGGCGCGTTCCGCCTTAGAGCTTCTTACCAATTTATTAGCCAAATTCGGTTTACAAGCTTCTACCAAAACTACCCAACCTGTTGCTTACTCTGTGTCCACTCCACCAGGCTTCCAGGCCCAATCGGCCCAAACCATTATCCCACCCAACCCTTTCACCTCGATTGTTTATCATGGGGGCTCTTCACTATATGGCACCGGCATTCACCGTAGGGGGGGCAACAGATGCCGGTTCAAGCTTTTCCACAAGGGGTTCAGTATAGCTTGCCAGGGGTTCACTATTTGACTGGGTCACCACAGCAGGTCACTTCTGGCTCGGTTCAGTTTGGGCTTCCATCTGGTTCGACCCAGGGGTCATCGAGACCGTTTCTTTTTGGTCGATTCTGGGACTGATTTTGGAGTACGGTCAGCGACTACCTTGCCACATGCGTTCACTTCTCCTCTGCTCGGGATCCCGGCTAGTGGTGGAATATGGATACAAAAAGCGAGTTCTCATCTTAATAATTACATACCTTTGTCTTAGTGATATTCTTAATGAGTGCATTTATCCATCATTGCAGTTGGTGATGGGCGTTTCATTCCTGTCACCAACTCCGGTCATAGTTTATTGTCCACTCCGTTTCGTCCACTTCATTTAAATAATGTCTTAATCACTCCTCATATTGTAAAAAATTTAATTTAGGTTCGTCAATTTGTTCGTGATAATTATTGCACTGTCGAATTTGATCCTTTTGGTTTTTCTGTGAAGGACTTCATAACACGACGGGAACTCCTCCGATGTGATAGCACGGGTGATCTCTACCCTGTTACGAAGCCCTCTCCTATTCCTCAAGCTTATCTTGTGAGTCAGTCTACGTGGCATCAACGACTTGGACATCCAGGAAGTGAATTGTTGCGGCGTCTTGTGTCTAGTGATTCTATTTCTTGTAATAAAGAGAAGCTTCCCGTTCTTTGCCATGCTTGTCAGCTTGGAAAACATGTGAAGCTTCCATTTGTTAGTTCATCTAGTTCTGTTACTTCACCTTTTGATATTGTGCACTCGGATTTGTGGACTTCCCCAATTTTGAGTCTTTCTGGTTTCAAGTATTATGTTTTGTTTCTGGATCATTATTCCCAGTATGTTTGGGTTTATCCATTATTGAATAAATTTGATGTTTTGTCTAAATTTCTTTTGTTTCGTAACTATGTTCGTACTCAGTTTAAGTGTGAAATTAAGTCATTTCAGTGTGATCATGGTGGTGAGTTTGACAATCATGCTTTCCATAACCTTTTTAATGATAATGGCATCCAATTTAGATTTTCTTGCCCACGTACCTCACAACAAAATGGTAAATCTGAACGAATGATTCACACAATTAATAACCTTATTCGCACCTTATTATTTCAAGCACATTTACCTCCTAACTATTCAATGAGGCGCTAACATGGTTGTTTATCTATTAAACATTTTACCTTCTCGTGCTATCAATAATGAGATACCTTTCACCCGCCTTTTTGATGCCAAACCTGATTATAGTATCCTTCGTGTTTTTGGCTGTCTTTGTTATCCCCATATTGACACCAATCATAAATTAGGACCACGTGCCACCCCTGCCATCTTCTTGGGACACGCTGCCAATCATTTCGGCTATCGTTGTCTTGACCTTAACACCAATAAAATTACAATTTCCCGCCATGTTACCTTTGACGAAACGGTTTTTCCGTTTCACTCTTCCAATACCACTACGCCTAAACCCTCGTATGAATTTTTAGAGGACTCTGTTGATCTCATTTCCACCATTATTCGCACCACACCAATTTCGGCTGAGTCCTCGACTTTGCTACACGGTTGTTATGCACGATCCTCCGTCACCCACACCACCTTTGCCTACACCGGTTGTTCCGCCTGATCCTCCATCACCCACACCACCTACACCGCCTCCACCCACATCACCCACTCCACCTACACCACCTACACCGCCTCCACCTACTGCACCTACTCACCCTATGGTCACACGTTCTCGTGTCGGGACTTTTCATCCCAATCTTAAATATGCAGGTCATGTGTCTGTTGTTTCTCCCTTACCAAAATCGTATAAGGATGCTTTTAATGATCCTAATTGGCGTTCTGCTATCTATGATGAGTATAATGCACTTATTAAAAATAAAACTTGGACTAGTGTACCTCGACACGAGGCGCTAATGTTGTTCGTTGTATGTGGTTATTTCGCCATAAGTATTTGGTGATGGTACTCTTAGTCGATATAAGGCACGTCTTGTTGCCAATGGTAGTACAGATTGAGGTGTCGATGTTGATGAGACTTTTAGTCCGGTTGTTAAGCCGTGCACTATTCGGACGGTTCTTAGTTTAGCTATTTCGACATTGGCGGTTTATCGACTTGATGTCAAGAATGCATTTTACATGGTGATTTGGTGAGACCGTTTATATGCATCGACCTCCGGTTTTGGGATCCCGAGCATCCGGATTATGTTTGTTTATTCTGACGATCTCTTTATGGTCTTAAGCAGCTCCTCGGGCTTGGTTTCATGGTTTGTTGCGTATATTACTCTTTGTTGGTTTTAGTTCTAGTTGGTGTGACTCCTCCTTATTCATTTATCGACGGGTGATGATATCGCCTTTTTGTTACTTTATGTGGATGATATTATTCTTCGCTTCTTTCGATCGCATTACAAGACTTATAGCTTCCCACATGGAGTTCTCATGATGATTTTAGGTGCTCTTAATTATTTTTGGGTATCTCCGTTCTGCGTGACTCTTGAGGATGTTTTGTCACAACGTAAGTATGCTATGGAGATTCTGGAACGTGCACATATGCTTGGGTGTAATCCTTCTCGGACTCCTGTTGATACTGAGTCCGAGTTGGGTGATGATGGTACTCCGGTTGTTGATCCTACATTATACAGGAGTCTTGCAGGTTCTCTTCAGTATCTTACCTTCACTCGACCTGATATTACTTATGTTGTTGATAAGGTTTTAAAAGGTACCATTTTGAGGGGTCGTTTAAGTCCTTATTTGATCACTTTTGTATCCGTTATTGCTTAATATCGTTCCTTTTCACTTTTAGGTCTCGTGAAGGCAAAATCTTTGGAATGGCACTTATTTGGACGAAAAGCGCGAATATATGAAGAAAATGGCCAAAGTCGAAATCGAGACACTCACGATTCTTTGAAAGTAGAAAGCTGACAGCGTCGGGTGCTATTGGCGCGCCGTCCCAAAATTATTGTGACGGGCGAACCCAAAACTCGTGTTTTCAAGTGACGGCGTCCGGTTGTGGAAGAGTAGGCCGTCGCTACTCGCACGGCCTAGATGCAATCGAGCGACGTCAAAAGTCGAAGAGGGCGGCGTCACGGACATAAGGTGACGCCGTCGCAAGGTTAACGTGGCCAGCGAAACCCTAATGGCGGCGACACGGCGTCACTAAACATAAGGTGGCGCCGTCGCAATTGTAATCTTATATATAGAATCCAATTTTCGGTCTTTGTGTGGAGAGTCTTTGGGTAAAAACCTAAACCGAACCTAAGGTGTCTTGTACAGTATTTTAGGGTTTTAAACCCTATCTTACACCAAGATAAGTCTTTACTTCATTAATTCAATTATGTTTTGATTATTTGTGTGTATGCTTGCATGTTCTCCATGTCCGGCTAATTTATTTGTGTGTTTGCTTAGGAAGTATGAAACTTAATTATTAAATATTGATTGGTTGTTTCTTATCTTAGTTGATTAATGATCTAGTAATGCGATAGGTCATTCGTTGTGTGTAATGCTTAATTCATCTTTGTGAACCTTAGAGTATAATTACGAGTAATTGTAGGCTAAACCATCAAAAGCGCCTTAGAGTAGGAGTTTATAATCTCTAGTGGGGTTTGTAGACAAGACCCTTTGGTAAGTTCAAAGAGTTAGAGAGAAGCGCATACCTACAACTTTAGACACACAACGCAACTAGGAATAAGGCGTGACACTCAACCATCAATAGGAGATAATTAAGGGTAATACAAACTAAGTAAACACATTTTAAACTATCATACGAGCACACATTAATTAGACATAGACTCCCACAACCTTAGTTTAGATAATTAGATAATAGTAGAGTAATCGGTAGAAATACCAACCCCCAAATCCAATACCCGAGATTCGTACCTTTCCATTTTTCATAAAATATAAAAGATAAAAATAATCTTCCTCAACCTTAACCTTAGCGTAGTAACTCCTACTAGCATTCCTATTCCCTAGAGAACGATATCAATACCGTGGCTTACCCTAATTACTACACTACAACGATTAGGTTCAACGCCTGGGTGTTATAAAACTTGCTCAAGAAAAGGAAGTTCCTTTGACCCCGAGCAGCGTGTAAGCGTTATCAAGTTTTGGCGCGTGCTACGGGAATAGAATAGCTAGTTAGTAGTCCACCTCGTTTAGGTTTCTTTGCTTGATTCCTATCAAGTAAACTTTTTCTCATTTTTAGCTTTCTCTTAGTCTATCCCCTTCTTCGTGACCTTTGTTCGTAACCTCATCACTTTTCATCATGGAAGGTGATAACCCATTACCATTCATCAACCCACCACCAAATGACCCGCCAAGAGCCCGTACTCTTGGTGAATACTCGAGACCAAGCCACCTAGGCTATAGGAACACCATTGAGCTTCCCACCAAGCCCAAACTATGGCCTGCGATCCGACACCATCCGGTTGGTGCAAAGCGGATGTGCATTCCATGGACTTCGTTCAGAAGATCCAAATCGACATCTGAGGATTTCCTCAAAATCGTCGATTCCATCGACCTTGATGCTACTACTCGGGAGACCACGCGCTGCGTCTCTTCCATTCTCTACGGGACCAAGCAAGTAATTGGCTTGAGCGACTTCCCCATGCTCCATCTCAAGTTGGGATGATCTTACTTCGCTTCCTTACTCAATTTTCCCACCGGGAGAACCACTAAGCTTAGGCGAGACATCTTGACATTCAGCGGCTCAAGGTGAGTCTCTTTACAAAGCATGGACTCGATTTGAGAATTACTCCATAGACTTCCACACCATGGCATTGATCTTTGGCTTCAAATCCAAATCTTCTATGATCATACCGATTTCATCACTCGACGATCCATTGATCGGTGCCGGTGGAAGACTCAATGACTTTAATGCAGAGCAATCATGGGATATCATAGAGGAGCTCGCCGATCAAAGCTACGAAGATTGGGTGAATCTCCGAAACTCCGATTAACGTGGTTAATGCCATATCCACTCCTCCCGAATCCTCCGATACACTCGAAGAGCAATTGAGTGCCATCGAGAGAGAATTGATTATCGATGGAAAGCGAAAAAGAGCACTGCACAAATTCCTCAAGAGATCGTCAAATCCGCCCACTCCACCAACCGCCCACACCTCTTTCGGAATCCCAAGTCGCGAGCAAAACCCAAGTTCCAAGGCGCTGTTCTACTTCCCAATACCACTTTCACCAAGCTTCAAGGATCAAATGAGGAGTACATGGCGGCTCATACGAGAGATTAGCCAGATTGAAGAGGAGGTTTATAGGCGAGAGAGAAATGCAAGCAAAATGAAAGAAATGATGGATTGGTAATTGAATTTACCAAAACAAAGGCTCCAGAAAAAGTGCTCGTAGAAGCAATGATTGCCCTCCCACTTCATTTAAACGCCGTTTCCATCATGCACGAGAATGCAAAATTTGAGATGTGGAATCTTGAGGAAAGCCTGAAGGATGAGTCCATGCCTAGTGATGAACACGAGACCATTGAGTACTACCTTGAGCACGAAATTAACAAGAAAACCATTGCAAACCAAGTAAACAACTTTAGGTACAATGAAGTTCTTAGGAAGCTCTTGAAGGAAAAATAGCGGAAGAAGAATACGACGCTTTACCTATGGAACCTCTGTATGAGTTGGTTATAAAAACCGTTAACAAGAAAGCGAAACACCATGTGGAATTTCGTGATACCGGTTAGTATCGATGACATGGACAATATAAATGCCTTGGCGATCAAGGGACCGATGTGAACATAATGCCATTGTCAATCTATAATAAGTTAACTAATGAGAAACCAAAAAAACCGACCTTAGACTTTCCTTAGCTAATCATACTTATGTCCACCCGTAGGAATCATTGTTGATGTTCTAATTGAGGTGGCTAACATCGTTTATCCGGTGGATTTCGTGATCATTGATGTTGAGGAAGATAAGCGTACCCTCATTCTTGGGACACCGTTCACGGCCACCGCCAAGGCAACCATTAAATGCGGAGAAGGCATCATGATACTCAAAAGCGGGAAGGGTGCGCTAGGATATCCATCGTCCCAAGATATCCTCTTAAGATCATGGAAATGTTTACGGGTGGAAATCGAAAAGCCCGGATAACAATGTTAAGAAGAAGAAGAATGACGGGAAAAAGGGCTTAGAGACTTTATGGTTCAAGGATATGCGACATTGTGGAAACCCGATAAAAGTTAAAACAATCCCACCTCATTACCTAAGGTACAAAAGGACCTAAGGAATTTCTAAAGGGAGAAAAAGTGCTCTTGTATAGATCTCGGATAAGGGCATTACGAGGAAGAAACAAACCAAGATGGTTTGGGCCTTCACGATTAAGGAGACCAATTTAAAAGATAAAACCGTCGCCATAATTGTGCGTTGGCAAGGAATCCACGGTGAGCATACGTCTACTACACCCTTCGATGAAGGAAAACAAAGATTCAAGAGGGCGGTGGTGAGGAAAGCGTAGGAGCACGACTATGAGTCTAGCTACAAGACTCTTAAATAAAGAAAAGCGCTTCGTGGGAGGCAACCCATGCTTACTTGTTTGCTTGTTAGTGTCATATATCTTTTATTAATTGTTTATCCGCATGTTTAAATTTGTAAAAATGCTTTATTTTGTTTTAACCGTCTTAATTGCATATAAAGGTATTTTACATAAGGGATAAGTGTAGGGAGGATTACACACGTTTTCAAAAAAAGCGTAAACATGAGAATAACAATTAATTAAAAGATATTTATGTTTGTTTGTTCGAGTCAAATGCTTGTATCGAGTCATAATGGATGTTTTGCGAAATTTTCCGATTCTAAAGATGTAAATTTTCGAATTTTTCGGAAAATCGAGACCGGTTTTGTCGGGATAACTGACGGCGTCGGGATTGCATCTGACGGTCAAGATGGAGTAAAACATCAGATTACTTTTCTCGTTTTACGAGCTACTTATAAATTTTGGAATTTTCCGGTCTTAATTTTCTTAGAAATTCGTAAACATCCATTCCACAAGCATTATATCCTAGTTTAAATCGAGTCTTATATATATTATTACCGCCGATTTTACGCGAAGGTTTCGTTTGTTTTCTTCAAGTGTGCGAGGTTTAATTTACCAAGAAGAAGATACATAAGATGAGAAGAAGCTTTAACGCTAACGTTCTTCTTGGAAAGGATTTAACCACCACTTTACACGGATCCTACCGAGCTAATCGGGAGTATTAGTTTCTTTCGTTTTGATTACCTTCTTTTATCATAACTTTGATACTTCGGGGAACATTGGGGACAATGTTCGGTTTAAGTGTAGGGAGGAAAATAAAATGGGAACTTTGAAACTATGCTTATCCTTGATTATTTGCTTTGTCAATTGTGATTGTGTAATAAACCATGAGAAAATGTCGGTTAGGGTAATTTTGGCACCAAATTTAAATTTTTTCATGACATATAAGAGTGGGCCATTAGTCTTAACAAAAGCGTCTCACGGATAGGAAGTTATATGACTAGCACAAAAACCCTTACCACCCAAATTCCTCCCAAAATGTGAGGATCGCCCTTAGATTAGTAGGAATTAAAAGCATTCATCTTTAATGCTTAGAGTGTGAACCGGTAGTATATTAGATTCTAGAACTTGTTTTGTGATGCATTCCGAGATCGCAAGTGAGGCTACACTTGTGTAGTTAGGAATAACTAAATGATAAGAGGCATTAGGATAACCCTTGTTTGATACCCGTAATATAATTACTTCTTCCACATCGGTTGAGTAATTCCCCACACCCTTTGCGTTGTACTCATCTTTAGTACACGATACCCTAGTTAACCCTCGAGCCTATCCTTTTCGCGGTTCTCGTGATGTTTCGGTTTTCCGGAATATCAATGAAGAGCATTGTTTACACCCACCCCAAATATACACCCAAATCGCCTTAGCCTACCCCTTATGCACTCACTTTTAGTGCAAATGTTTGTTATCACCCCAAACCCTTAGTTCAATTATCTAGTTGCTTGCATAAGTTGCTAAGTCGAGTCATATCCTTTGTATACGGTTTTGGGACGATTGGGATTCATGGGAAAAGTTAAAGTTTATGAAATGACGGGAAAGGGCGTTAAAATTCAAATTCCTTTGTTTGCATAATAATGTACCCCAAGTGTTTTGATCTTTTCAAATCGGGTCATATTAGTGTTAGAGTAATAAAAACTCAAGTGTAGGATATGCCCTGTAAATCCCTAGTATTTTGATGTTACCGTAGAGGATGGTGGAGTAAAAGTGTATGAAAAAAAAAAAAAAAAAAAAAATCGAAAAAATAGAAAAGAAAAGAAAAAAAATAGAGTGAAAAAAAAAAAAAAAAAAAAAAAAAAAAAAAAAAAAAAAAAGCGGGCTACCATCCTTCATCTATCATTTAATTTTATGTTTGTTTATTTTCGTTACCTAGAGTGTTAGAGTGTCGAGTCTTGGCTTAGCAACGCCATTCTTCATATGCATTTAACATAGAGATTTTGACTTACCACCACTAAATAGCCTATCCCACCAAACCCTTATTTCCCTACCGTAAGCCTAACGTTACAACCCTTTAAAGACCTCTTTGATAGTCTTTCCTAGGTGCTTACGCCAAAGCGATGGAGGTTTGATCTATTCTCAAGCCTATGGTAATCTATGTACTAGGACCGGTTAATGAGTGTTTATCTTCCATTTCCTATATTGTTATATTTCATATATACACCGAGAGAGATGTGAGTATCCAAACACCCCATGTGAGGTGCTAGTATGTAATTCCGTGCTTGTTATGACTTTTGTGGGGCTTATATGTGTTGTGGACCGTTTTGAATTAATGCTTCATGACCCTAACTTATAAATTAATTGGCTAAAAGCACATTTGCTTGAGGACAAGCAAATAACAAGTGTAGGGATATTTGATAAGGTTTTAAAAGGTACCATTTTGAGGGTCGTTTAAGTCCTTATTTGATCACTTTGTATCCGTTATTGCTTAATATCGTTCCTTTTCACTTTTAGGTCTCGTGAAGGCAAAATGTCGGAATGACACTTATTTGGACGAAAAGGCGCGAATATATGAAGAAAATGGCCAAAGTCGAAATCGAGACACTCACAGATTCTTTGAAAGTAGAAGCGGCGGCGTCGGGTGCTATTGGCGACGCCGTCCCAAAATTATTGTGACGGGCGGAACCCAAAACTCGTGTTTTCAAGTGACGGCGTCCGGTTGTGGAAGAGTAGGCCGTCGCTACTCGGATGGCCTAGATGCAATCGAGACGACGTCGAGCTGAAGAGGACGGCGTCACGGACATAAGGTGACGCCGTCGCAAGGTTAACGTGGCCAAGACGAAACCCTAATGGCGGCGACACGGCGTCACTAAACATAAGGTGGCGCGTCGCAATTGTAATCTTATATATAGAATCCGAATTTTTGGTCTTTGTGTGGAGAGTCTTTGGAGTAAAACCTAAAACCGAACCTAAGGTGTCTTGTACAAGATTTTAGGGTTTTAAACCCTATCTTACACCAAGATAAGTCTTTACTTCATTAATTCAATTATGTCTTTGATTATTTAAGTGTATGCTTGCATGTTCTCCATGTCCGGCTAATTTATTTGTGTGTTTGCTTAGGAAGTGTGAAACTTAATTATTAAATATTGATTGGTTGTTTCTTATCTTAGTTGATTAATGATCTAGTAATGCGATAGGTCATTCGTTGTGTACTTAATGCTTAATTCATCTTTGTGAACCTTAGTGTATAATTACCTGAGTAATTGTAGGCTAAACCATCCAAAGAGCGCCTTAGAGTAGGAGTTTATAATCTCTAGTGGGGTTTGTAGACAAGACCCTTTGGTAAGTTCAAGAGTTGGGAGAAACGATACCCTACAACTTTAGACACACAACGCAACTAGGAATAAGACGTGACACTCAACCATCAATAGGAGATAATTAATGAGTAATACAAACTAAGTAAACACATTTTTAAACTATCATACGAGCACAAATTAATTAGACATAGACTCCCACAACCTTAGTTTAGATAATTAGATAATAGTAGAGTAATCGATAGAAATACCAACCCCCCAAATCCAATACCCGAGATTCGTACATTTCCATTTTTCATAAAATATAAAAAGATAAAAAATAATCTTCCTCAACCTTAACCTTAGCGTAGTAACTCCCTACTAGCATTCCTATTCCCCTAGAGAACGATATCAATACCCGTGGCTTACCCTAATTACTACACTACAACGATTAGGTTCACTGCCTAGGGTGTTATAAAACTTGCTCGAAGAAAAGGAAGTTCCTTTGACCCCGAACGACGCATGTAGCGTTATCAGTTGTCCAGCAGGTTTGTCTTTATATGCATGGTCCTCGAGAGCCTCATTTTTCTGCTCTTAAGAGGATATTCCGTTATGTTCAGGGGACTTTGGACTATGGTTTACAGTTGTTCTCTTCTAGTACTGATTCTTTGGTGGCCTACTCCGATGCTGATTGGGCAGGTTGTCCGACTACTCGTCGTTCTACTTCGGGGTATTATGTGTTTCTTGGCAACAATTTACTCTCCTGGTCCTCGAAGCGTCAGCCGACTCTTTCGCGTTCCAGTGCTGAAGCTGAGTATCGTGGTGTTGCCAATGCAGTTGCTGAAACATGTTGGATTCGGAATTTACTTCGTGAGCTTCACACTCCATTATCTTCTGCTACTATTGTTTACTGCGATAATGTGAGTGTTGTCTACTTGTCTTCTAATCCGATTCAAAGATCGTGTACTAAGCATATTGAGATAGACATTCATTTTGTTCGGGACTTGGTTCTTCTGGACATGTTCGGGTTTTACATGTTCCTCTCTCTTTCGCTTTGTTGATATCTTCACTAAGGGCTTGCCTTATGCATTGTTTTCGAGTTTCGTGACGGTTTGAGTGTCGTTCTACCCCGCTCCAACTCTGGGGAGTGTTAGTGGGCTTATGTGTTAGTGAGCTTATATCTTGGGCTTATATGTATTATGTATTTGGCTCATCATGGGCTTAGGGTTTTGGCATTGTATTTTGTATATAAACTCATTGTTCACCGATATTCAAGATACGGAATTCACGTAAGTATTGACATCTCACAACTTCAATTGGTCAAGTAACTTGACTAACAAAATAAACAAAAGAAATGAGCACAAGCTATCACCTAATATTAATAGCGAAAATCAATAATTATTGGCCGTTGTTGATTTCTAAAGTTTTTATTTTGCAACTTTGATATTGAATATTTTTATTTGTTTTATATAATTACTTGATGAAAATTATATCAATAAAAGGAGCATTGTCGATCCTACCCACAATATCCGCGTGATCCATGAGGAACATTATTGCTAGTATGTATTACTCTTTCCGTCTCAAAACTATAGTCCGTATTTTTTTTCTTGAAATGTTTCAAAATAATTGTCCACTTTTTAGTAAAAATTAAAGAATTTAGTAGGGAATATTCTAGTTAAAGATGAGTTTTTCAAGGGATAGAAAACCTTAATGGTCTCGTGTAGAAATTATATGGACATAAATTGTACTCATATTTAATGCATGTCTTATGACAAGATTATTAATCATACTTAAGCAATTCATTATGATTGAATATTCTTCCGTGCAACATTAAATATATAAAGATGATTCTTGTTATACTTATTTTCATTAATATGAAAATGACAATGAATATCAAAACTTTTTCTTGAGAAATTACTTGAGCGAGGACGGTAAGTAATCAAAATGATTTTGAATTCATCTAATCTTTGTAAGTGTACAAAGTGCAATAATCTCTGAATGGATAAATGCATGCATTTAGAAAATTATTCTTATGTTTAATTATTAAATCTCGGTTTTGATTTATAATTGAAATAAGATAAGTTTTAAGTATTCACGAAAGTTAGTGGGAGTGTTATGTTAAGTTTCTTAAATTTTATATGTTGTATAACATATGGGAAGTAACATTCCATATAAGTTAAATGTTAAGTCTTAGTTTGGAATGATACTTCACTCTTAAGATTTAATAATTAAAACATACAACCTTGGAATATATGTTTATTGTTAATAAACATATGCGATAAAATAAATGATTATAATAAAACATGATATATCATTTGAGAAATGGATACATATCTTTTGACAAGATAGAACATTCTGAAATCTAAGTCTGACTTATAGATTCATCATGTAGATCATGTTGTGTATTAAAATTGTTGTATCATGCTTGAATGAAAGATGATTTGACAACATTGATATCTAACTGAAAGTTATTAGATAACTTGTGTAACGAATATTTTAATAGAATATGTTTGAACTTATAATTATATTCCTCAACCATAATTGTAGTTTAGAAAAAGCTTTTAAAAATAAAACTAGGAAGTGATTTAGGAATATAATTATAAGTTCAAACATAATTGTAGTTTAGAAAAAGCTTTTAAGCTAACTGATTAAAAAATGTTACACAATTATTTATATAACATAATTATGGCCATTAATTTCGTTATAATGTGGTAGTCACTTTTACATAGATGCATCGACAAATCATGTATACAATTTGTTGGTGAAGTAAAAATATTTCACATTTTCCTTCTATCACATTGACTTTTAAACACAATTAACGTTTACTCAAACACTTAATCTAGAGTTTCCTTGTCAATTGTCACCAGGGCCGGATCTAAGCATGTGCAAGGTGCTCGACCAGACAGGGCCTTCGAATTTTGGGGCACCAAAATTTTAGGCATCCGTGTTATGTTAATTCGGTTTGCTTATAAATGATGATAAAGTGTTCTATAATACCGTGTTTGATTCCTATTAAATATATGTTAATAGTGATTTTTGAAGCATCAGTAACAAAATGGTGGGAACACATAAATGGATCAAGGAAGAAGATGACAACTTTAAAAGCATTTAAATTTTTCACCCCCATCTATTGTTGTGTTTACATTTTTGTCATTCCAGTTAGTTTAGTTCTTTAATAAGAGCAAAATAGTTTACAAAGCTGACAGTTTCTACCCTCATGTCAAATAGAGTTATTAATTATCTAACACTACACTTTCAAAATATAAGAAAACCTACATGTGAGAAAAAAAACTTTCAAAAGTGCTGCAATATTTTTGATGTGATAGATTTCGACAAGTTTGACACCGTTCTTTTACAAAAAAATTTGATGCTTGTAATTCATTTTGCGATATTTATTTGCATTTCTACATATATGTTAAATCGTTCAAAATTTAGGGGCCCCGCTTCTCTAGTTTGCACAGGCCTCCAAAATTCACGGACGACCACGATTGTCACCCCCCAATACCTCTCGCTACTACAACCACTCACATCACCATACACTATCCAATCTACAACATTTTTTTTCAATTTATAAAATACCTTTTGGTTGTCATCTTAATGTAATTATTAAATTGTATAAAAACATGTTTAAAATATATCTTGGCATATGTTTTAATCCATATACTCGTAATATGCATTACGTGAAATCTTCAAGTCGTCTTAATCACGTGTTCGGTCGTTTGTATACTCTTCACACCGGTAGAGCACTATCACTTATGTTACTGAAAAAAACACAAAGATCCAACCAGACATAAATATATATAAAAAGAATGAGATATTAAAGACTACATACCTTTGGTCATCTTCTCTGTTTGTTCATCACCCCTCATTAGTTAATCACCATCACTACACAAACCGAAGCTAGAAACAAACAATGAAAATCAATGGTACATACCATTTATGTTTCCCCTTCCACCAAAAATATCTTCTTCTTCTACTTTTCGATGACACAACACCACCATCTCTGCTCCACAACATGCGTGGATGCGTCATCACATTAAGTCGACTCCTCCACAACTCCATCTACTAAGCCACCCTACCACCTAAGGTCATACTGAGTACACCACAAACACCATTCATAATATGAAATTTATAAATCATGAGCTCATAGAAGAAAGACTAAAAGAATACCTAGTCGTTTAGAAAGCTCATAGCTCGATCATCAAACAACAAAAATCAAAGAAAATAGTTACTTGTGTGTACAAAACTTAAAAAAAATGGTTTTGCTTGGAAGGTAAATGGGAGTGGGTGGAAAATAAAGTGTAGATTACCCAAAATATGATAGGACACTTCTTATTATTATTTTTGTTAAAACTAAATAGTTTGACACTGTTAGGTTGCTGATGTGTAAAATTTTTAGGGCAAGACCTCTTTTTATATAATAGTAAGAAATATGGCAATTGTTGCGTAATAGTTATAGCTGACAACAAACTTGAAAGTTTGAAATGCATCAAACATTACACAATACGATATTAAAGTTTACGGATTTTAAAGAGCATATTGTTGTTTAATGATCTTTGGTTTAATTGAGATGATACTCAATACTAGTCATGGTAGGATTTAATCCTTGTTAATGGCCATGTGAATTAGTTGTGCTATCTAAGAGCACGGTTGCATTATACATTAAAGAATAATAATACTTTATAACTTTAAAAATGTTTGAAAGTTAATTGTCATAAATTGGTGATAGAGGATGTCACATACTTTATGAATTATTATGTGGATTGTTGAATGCACACATACAAGAACTCTACTAATTGAATTCTTGAAATAAATATTCTCAAAATTATGATAGATCAAGTTGGTTGATTTATGCCTTGTCAACAAGTATGATTGTTATTACTTGAGGCATAATTCATCAACTGAAATTTGCATGCATTATCTATTTAGTATTTGGATAAGGGATGTTAAAAAATTATTATAATGAATTAAAATACTTGATGTGTTTGATTTTATAATATATTATGTCTTGTATTTGCATGTTTAATCCAGTAAATAATTTATTTATTTTAAATTGTCCGTTGTCAATAAATGATACGGAGTATCATTAAACTAAGACAAATCTGAGTGATTTAGTAAAATATACTTGAATGTATATTGATGTGATGCATGTCAATTTAAGATGATATTCAATTAATTTAATATAGGACTTATCCCAATTATATGATTTTACTTTATGGATATTGTTATTAAGTAAATCGTGAATAGTTATCTTCGCACTTGAGATACCAAATAAGTGTCATGAATATAGTGCACTTCTGTGGAACAACTTAACGCTAAACGTAACTGGTACTCATAACTCATAAGGGTTGTTTTCAGAAGTGTTGCAAAGTTTGTGATTTATGCTTGTAGTCAAGATAGAGTTTGTTCATTCAAATTTATTTTGAGTTTAATAGTTTAATCTTCTTTGGGGCCCTCGTAGGGTTGACAAGATTTTTGCGTGGCCACGCCCAAAATCTCCCCTGAATATGTTCAGAAGATTTGGTAATCTTGCTCAATCACTAATAACGAGAAACAAAATAGTTGAATAAAGAATAACTTAGATCCATATCCATAATAACGAGAAACAAAAAGATAATAATAATGATGAATCATTAAAAGGTTTTTCCAGAAGACCTTACTCGAGTTGTATTAGAGGCATCGGCGTGTTGCTAGACGCTAACCGATGTGATCACACTAATAAGATATGTCCAAGTGGGAGTTGTTGGATTAATGGACATAAATTAGTAGTCATGTGTTAGGATCGAACTTGAGATCACGGGATTGCACACTTTACGTATGAGAATTAAAGATTAATACTTATTTAGAAAACGTTATATATAATTATTTAATAACACAAAACGCATAACGACTGTTAAGTAATTAATGATAATTGACTAACGGTTAAAGGATAAGGAATGCGTTTGAAGTCAAGAAGGTTCGGAATACCTATTAGGGTATATGGCGGTTTGGTGGGATTTGGGTTTCCTAACCTAATCAAACTTGGACACCAAGTTTTACACACTATATAAGCAAGGTTGGGGTCATTATTTGTGTCTCTTGTACACTAAACCTAAACCCTAAAATTGTTTTCTTGGTTCTTTTTCCTTTGGCGATCGAAGCAAAATCCCACAAGGGATTCGATTGGTGTTTTGCTTAAACAAAATTGTTTGGTTTGATTTTGTATTCTTTACATAAATTTAATTCGTTATAATGCGTGTGTAAGAACGTGATTCAATCACACTATTGATTGAATCTTGGATTGAATTACAAAACGGTAAAGGTAATTCATATAACCTTTATAAACCCTAATTAGGATTCATCTCAATTGCTTGATTGGAATTGATTCTTGTTTAGCTAGAATCAAAGGTATGCATTACTTTTATATTCGGTTAATTAGTTTACATATTATATGTTCCTACGCTTCCGCATGTGTACTTGATGTTTATGTGTTTAATTATGATTAGTCATGTTATTAAATTCCAACAGTTATATGTTTGTTTCATAAAATTTTGTTTCTTTTATTGTCGTAACTTTTTTAAAGAAAAGATGTATCCATATTCATTTGTGTGGATCGGTTCTTCATATTTTGCGCATGGGTCGGACGCCTAATTTGTACTATCGAGTGTCTAAAGTTGAAAATAGTTGATTGTTCGCTTCCTTATGTCTAAATATGGTGTCGAACAACATCTATATAAGTTTTGTAGATATCATATATGAAATCGAAAACTATCCTATATATCAAGATTTTAGTTTATTTGAAATGGGAATTTTTTAAACGGCGAAATTTATATGAAACACTAGCAAGAAGCTAGAAAAAACTACAATTGAACAAGCATAGGATTTTGTAACCATCCTACCCAATTAATGTTTGCTCTACCTCTAGAATTACACCATTTATAAGATATCGTAACTAAATCATCAAACAATTTACTTTGTTTAATTTGTTTTAAACCGAAAATAATCTCATTTAGAAATCGCCAAATTTTCCACCACATTACATAAAAGATGCCTTCCAAAACTTGTTTCACTTTAGCACCAAAATGGAGCTCCTTGAACAATCTCAACCAATTTTTATAATTTGAAACATCCAGAAACCCGATACTCCACCATTGAGTTACCTTTTGAAGAAGAGTTAAGGCCATGGTACAAGAGAAAAATAAATGGTTTATAGTTTCAGCTTGAACCCCAGAAATGGGACATAAAATACAATTTATGTCCATCCCATGAAAAGAAAGATTAAACCTTGTAGGCAATTTATCCAAACTACTCACTTTCCAATCAAAAACATTTATTTTTATCGGAATAAGCTTTACCCATCGTGTTGGCTCAGACACCATAGGTAATCTTTGATCATCCGAACACTTTCAAACCGACGAATTGTGAACTCCCATTACCCATCAACTCAACTCACTTGCACCATGTAGTTGGGAGGTGCGTGGTGCTCAACTACCAGCGCAACTCACTTGCACCATGAGCAAATAGGCATTCATCGCCAAGCATCAGGAATTATCTACCTCAAGAACAACAAGGATACAGATCAGGACATAAGTTTAAATTTGTCACTACTCAAAACTTAATTTTGCTACATTTTAGCATGGGATAGGCGTGATTATAAAGTTTAACATAGGATATAAAGCTGTGATTATAAAGTTCATATGTCATGTGTTCTATAAACGTTTGACAATAACATCTATCTAGAATGGATCAGCCTTCCGGTTCAAGAAGAAATGAATAAGCAAACGGAATCCAAAAGAGGGAAACGGAAGTTCAAGTCAACGCTTGATGAGTCGAGCGATTCAACTTGAAAAAATGTTGAACTTCAACCACAACTTTAGATCATTAGGTCACTTATATTTCTTAGCGAATTCTTAGATTATAATCAATATGAATTTGATACTGGAATATAGAGTATGAACTCTTATTCACAAGTTCATTTTGATGTTAGTTCTATGTTTGTTTAGTCAATTTGTTTTATTTGTAAGATGTTGTAAAGATTAGCTAAATACTACTTTGTAAAATGTCGAGAATTTGATAAAACCTTTTATTGTTTCACTTTCACTCGAATTTTCAATATATTCTTAACCAAAAATAACTAGCGCAACATTCTTAACCAAATATAATAATTGTCCAGTTTGATTTTTTTAAGTCTTTATTCTCAACTTTGACTTTAAATATTTTTGTTTGCGTCATATAATATTTGATGAAATCATACTAATGAAAATACATTTAAATTCCAATTCATTCATATATTCTTCATCAAGTGTTATATAACGTAAGCACAAATATTTAAAGTTAAAGTTGAAAAAAATCAAAATTGACAGATTTTATAGGACGAAAGTAGTATTGTAAAATATAAAATGTGTAGTTAAAAAAAGAGTTTGACTACTATTCCCAAAGGTTGTATAATGTAAAATGTGTAGTTAAAAAAGGGCTTTGCCGATGTCAAAGTGAATTACTATTCTATTGCCGACGGTGAGTTTTACAGAAATTTATTATATCCGTTGGATCAAGTTAAGTTTTAATCTGGACCATTCTAATTCAGCAATTATCTTTTGCAACTTATGTGAGATAATGGTGGAAACATTGGAACCAAATATATGCATGTGTTAAAATAATACAGTAGATAATGATAAGTTTAAAATATTCGTAATATATGCATGTTACACGCATGCAGTTATCTACAACCAAAAAAAATAGTAAACTTCAATTTGATTAACAAACCTTTGAAACTTTTTTCTTTTTTTAACGAACAAAGCTCACTAAAACATCTGCTTATCTTCGCCATATAGCCATGCGATTGTTAATCTTTTCACAGGATATACCTATTTGTAAATAACAGCGGACCAATCATTTTCATGGGATATGAAGTACTACTGTAATATACAAGAAAATGGAGGTATGAGTACAATGCAATATATTTGCTTCGTTATATATTTTTTTTGGTTATCTGGATTTCTGACTCGACAAAATAAAATGGTCCAGATTAAAATTTAACTTGATCCAACGGATATAATAAATTCAGTAAAACTCACCGTCGACAATAGAATAGTAATATACTCACTAGCGAAGCAAAAAAACAATTTAACTGACGAAGTGAAAACGACTATTGATGAAGAAAACAAGGTAAATTTCTGAGTCTACACGTTTCGATATCACGTTTCATGCGTTGTTTGATGAGGCGACATTTTATTTTCTACGCTTTTTTAGTTTCATCTTTCGAAAAAAGTATCGTACAGCCATATTCGTATGAAGGTCTAATATAGTTTTCCTTTCTCTAAACATCACTCTGAAATGGATATCTTTGAACATGTGGACATGAGTATTCATGCGTTGTTTGATGATGTAACATTTATTATTACACTCTTTTTGTATAAAAAGCATCATATTTTCATATTTGCATGAACTATGATGGCCTGATATAGTTTTATTTCTCTGAACATCAGTGTGATCACACACGTGAAATTAGATATGTATTGGTTGCTTGAAGGGGTAGTCATCTTTTACGATAGCTTCATTGTCTCACTCATTTTTATATCTCATATACTAAAAGTTGATTATTTGTTTAATTCTAATCACATTACTAAGAAAACAAAAGGGAGGAAAATTAACTTGGCAACATGGAACTTCAATGCTCTTATGGACATTGAGAGTGTTGAGAGTTTGGTGGAGCTTCAATGCTCTTATGGACATTAAGAGTGTTGAGAGTTTGGTTGATGAGAAAGTCTTTTCGATTGGATTAATATAGTTCTTTAAGGATGATATAATAGATAAATAATGCATGTATTAGTTACACCTAAGTCAAATTTTACTTAGTAATGTATCTTTATGGGTTCACTATTCGTATTCATATGTAGGATAAGAATGTGGTCGATGTTTTCTCAATGGCCAATATCAAGAGGAGGAAAAGAAATCAAATTTTCATATACATATTACACACTCAAAAGTCAAAACAAGTTTCTTAATATGTTTTGTAAATTATTGTAACGTTAAACCCCGGGCAACGCACGGGTATTGTACTAGTTATATTTTATTGTCAGTAACTTTTCTAAAGAAAAGATGCATTCATAATCATTCGTGTGACTGGTTCTTCATCTTGTGCGCATGGGTCGGGACGCCTAATTTTTACTATCGAGTGTCTAAAGTTAAAAAATAGTTGATTGATCGTTTCTTTATGACTAGACGTAGTATCAAACAACATTTATATAAGTTTTTATAGATATCAGATATGAAATCAAAATACTATCCTATCTTGACTTTAACATAATTGAATTGAGAATTACTACGTATTATACAAAACACAACAAAAGGGCTCCACATTTATTTCACCTAACTAACCAATACCCAAAAAAAAAAAAAAAAAAAAAAAAAAAAACTTACTTATTCTTACATTCAATGACCAACTACTCCTATTCATAGCTCTTTAAAGTTTAAACTACTCACTTTCTATAACATAACATGTCATAACTCCATATTGTTCTTCCAACACGCTTTTATTTATAAACTAGGAAAATGTTTTGATGATATAATTTGTCAATGTATAGTCACTTCAATTGGTCAAGTAACTTGACTGACAAAATAAACAAAAGAAATGAGCACAAGCTAGCACTAGGTGTCACGACAAGGCACCCCTCTTCGTAAGTGACACTTCAGCGCCACTTCAGCGCCACATCAGCATCCCACAACTAACCACAACAAACCCTCCTCACTCATAACAAACCGCAACCTCTTCATTTGGGGCCCACCACTACAACTTTATTTTTTTTATTCAATTTCCAAATAAACAAAATTCATTTTATTAAAAATAAAAATACAATTTATACTTAAAAAAAAGTTATAAATTAAAAAAAAAAACAAAAACAAAAAAGACAAAACCGTCCCTTCTTCTTCCCTTATTCTTCCCAAAAGCCTCACACACACTACACACACACAAACACACCTCAGATTCACACATATTTACACACACACATATATTACACACATACACAATATAAACCGCTCCAACATCTCTTGGGTCCCACCTTGCAGGTTTCTCCTTCGTCGTCTGCACGACGGGGGAAGCCACGGCGCCCGACGGCGAGGGGGGTCGGTGTCACGGCGAGGTGACACCATGGACGGCGAGCCCCCACGACAAGCCCACACCGTGCGCTCTAATATTAATGGCGAAAATCAATACGTAAATTATTGTCCAGTGTTAGATTTTTAAAGTTTTTATTTTACAACTTTGAACTTAAATATTTTTATTTGTGTTATATAATACTTGATAAAAATTATATCAATAAAAGGAGCATTGTACTGATCCTACCCACAATTATAGTCCGTATTTTCTTTTCGAAATGTCTCAAAATAATTGTCCACCTTCGGTTTTAAGTAAAAACTAAAGAATTTAGTAGAAGAATATTCTATTTTAATGGTTGAAAATTAAAATGACATCACTTTTATTAAGCTATATGATTTTTGTGTCATGCCAATAATTTTGAGACGTAACAAAAACAATAATAATCCAAGATTATAAATATAAATTTACTCTTTCGGGTCATGCATGTTATATTTAGAGTATTGTTTGTGTCATGTTTTTATAACTATTAAAAAAAATGTGATTATAATGTAACATTAAGAATAGAAACAATGTATAGAAGTCTAATGGAAAATTGCTATGTTGATTAAAAGTTATACCTAAAGACATTTCTAACTTTATGTCGGTGACATGTGCCAAAATCAAAAGTGAAAATTATGAGAAAATGCATATTTCATATGTCACATGATGAATGATTTAGGCATAAGTTTGATCACATGAGTTAGGTCTCTCTATTAAGTATTACCTAAGCAAGTCTTTATTTCCCGCTTGATCTCTTTGTTTGACCAACTGTAATTTAATAGGTTAATTTAAAGCATTTTCACCACCCACCTACCAATATTTATGTTAAGTCCATTCAAGTCTATTTTATATATACTCTGCTTGATACACCATACAAATATTACTGAATCAATTACTATATTTTTTTGCAGCAGTAGATAATGTTTGCTCCAAGTGCCGATCAAAACCCTCTGCTTTTATTTTACGATACAAGAGCAACACTACCCTTTTCTTTTGTTTGCTCAAAGTTGCTCGAGTCTTTGTTTGTTCGTGTGAAAATTGAAATTATGTTATATAAGTTCAATGTATTTATACTTTACTAGCTAGTATTTTGTGTGTTTTTTTAGAGATCAAGTGTTGTTCGATTTTAAATGTCATTAAAAATGAATTTATGATATTTGATTTTTTGTGTGTATTATTTAGTGAACGTATGTAGTAGCAGTAGTTTTGAAGCATGTTTGTATAGCTAAATAATTATTTCATGACCACATGTATATTTGTTGTATATTTAAAGATGATTTTATAAGACTTCTATGTACAGATCTGTCTCGTATGTGACACTGACATCCTTTGTTACTTATTAACATAACCTCAAAGAAATGAACTAATAGTTAGTAATATGTTGATTGATTCTAACACTCAAAATTGTTTCAATAAAGAAACATCTTCTAGATGTAACTGATCATGATACATGTTGTTGAACGTAGTTTTTTGATATTATATATATAGAAGAGAGAATGAGGTTTGTATAGGTACTTTTTTTATATTGCAACCTTGGAGATCGATGTGACTTCGTTCATGGTGTTGAAGAATTGCGAATCACCAAGCTCCCTTCAAACTACAAGAGTAGGCTATGTAATAGCATTAGTCGAGGGGTTGTATGTGAATATGATATTAACTCGAGTTAGGAAAGTTAGTTTTAGGGAGATTAGTAATATGTTTGTGAAGATTAGTTTAGTACTACTTTGTAAAATGTTAAGAATCAAATACTACCTTTTATTGTTTCACTTTCACTCGAATTTTCAATACATTTTCAACCAAATATAACTAGTGCAATATTCTTGCGTTACTCAAGTACTGTTTCCCAAAGATTGTATAATGTAAAATGTGTAGTTAGAAAAAGTGTTTGTCGATGTCAAACTGAATTACGAGTATATTTTATTGTTGTAACTTTTTTAAAGAAAAGGTGCATTCATATTCATTCGTGTGACTGGTTTTTCATCTTCATCACACCCAATGTAGATAGCCATCATTTTATTATTTTTTGACATTGTTAGTGGTTTTGTTCGTTGGGATTATGTGTGTTTTGGGAGAAAAACAAGGTTGGAATATGTGTGTTTGGTTTGGTTCGTTTAAATAAGCATGATAGATACATAAATGAATAGTCTCGAGGCAGTCTCTTCGGTTGTCATTGTTTTAGGCGGCAAACATAAGTTAAGACGTTGCAAATTTGGTCCTTGAAAAAAAGTGTGGCAAGATAATGGTGGGAAACGACTGAAATGGCGATAATACCCTCGCGGGCGGGTTGACTAATGAGATAAATAACGGGTGTTAGCAAATAGTAGCTCTTGATGGTTGTTTTGCAAAAAATGTAAACATTAGTGGCTGTTTTACAACAAATTTTCTCTCGATGTGATCCTTGCGTATTCGTGTTACTTTAAGGACTAAATTTGCAATTTACTCTTTTTTTTAAATGTGTGCAATATTAAAGTGAACTAATAATTTGAGACTAGGAAACATCTTAAAGTGATATTTTATAAAGATATATAACTTGCCAATGGAATTAAGTGATAGAATTGATAAGCAATGCACATTTTTAAATCACAAACAACCATCAATCGAACCAAGTGAAAGACTCCATTTTGGTTGAGAGCAGTTATGTATGTTTCAAAATCACAGACCAACTACGCATAAAAAGTATACAATGCATTTATGGGTTTTATGATATTTCCCATCTACATAAATAAAATACATACGGGTGTTCAAAAAATTTGAAAAACTGACAAACCGAGCTGTTCAATTCAATCCAAAATACAAAAAAACCGATAATCAAATAAACTGAAACCGAGAAAACCCAAAACCGGGACAAACCGCTTATCACTGTACGGTTTTGGTTTTTTATTTTTAGTTATCTACGGTTGCTTGAACCGAACCACACATAATATATGTGTAGGTTTTAACTATTTTTTCATAAAATTGAACGAGTCTTGACTATATTATTGTACTAGTTTTTTAGTGTAACGAAGTTTATTTATCTAATGTGAACATTTACTAATGTCTATGTATTACATTTAATTAAAGTAGTCGTAACCTATAAAAAATAGTCTTAGTTAATTTGTTATATATGATAATTTGAATTTGAATATTTTTACTGTGATAGAACAACTTTATAACTTTTATATTTTTAATGTTATATAAGTTTACTACAAAACATTTTACGTTCTAGTTTATGTAATTATTCCTCTGGCTCGATTCAATTAGTTATTAATTACTTTGGTTAAACTGTGACCCGAACCGCGGGTAACCACTCATTTCGGGTACTTATATGTCCGATTACCCGTCTAGTATGATTCGGTTTGAGTAGTAAAATAAACTACCCGTTTCATGATGGATAGTTAAAATTTTCAACCGAACCAAACCAAAACGGTACATGAACACTCCTAAAATACATAAGAAAAAGTTTTAACAAATTTGTTGAGGACTAGTTTTTGTCTACTTTCGATTCACTTGAACTTAAAATCACTATTTATTCAATGCCCAACTCAACTACCTTCATTACTCCTTACAACTACTCATTTGTGCCTTGCCTGTGTTCAAAACTTCAAAATAAATAAACCCTAGCCACCTAGTCTAACCTGCCCACTTTAATAACATCACCAATCACCACCATTCATCTATATTATTCATGTCACCTTTTCACACACACACACACACTCACAAACAAATACACCCATCCTTTGAAACAACACCTTCACTATCATGACTTTTGATTTCTTTGAGGAGTTTCTGGTTACTCAGAACACGCTAACCGAGGTAAAAACTCATACCGGGTCAAGTTTATGAATCATGTTTGTTTGTTTGTAGATAAACTCTCGTGTTTTGATGTTTTCGGGTCGGTTAAATGAACATTATTAGTAGTATTTAACAGTAATAAAAACAATAATACTCCAAGATTGTAAAAATGAATTTACTATTTCGGGTCATGCATGTTATATTTAGGGTCTTGTTTGTGTTGTGTCATGTTTTTATAATGTGACATTCATTATAGAAACAATGTATACAATGCCCAAAAACAAGTCTTTATTTTCTACTTTTCCGCTCGATCATCCTAGCATCTTTGTTTGACCACCTTTAATTTAAAGCCTTTCCACCACCCACCTACCAATATTTATGTTAAAGTCCATCTAACAATATTCAAGTCTGTTATATACTGTGGTTGATGGTTTTTAAACACACACACCATACCAATATTACTGAATCAATTACTACTCTATATTTTTTTGCAGCAGTGGATAATGTTTGCTCCAAGTGCCGATCAAAACCCTCTGCTTTTACTTTACGATACAAGAGCAACGCTACCCTTTTCTTCTTGTTGGAATAGGTGGTCTCGGAAAAATAAGGTATAAATGTCATCATCTTTTCTTATTAACAATGTTTGCTCAAAGTTGCTATCTGTTTGAAAATATAATATATTTAAAATGTTCAATTTGCAAATTTATTTGAGTGGAATGCTTTAAGGGAATCTAAAACTAGTTTATATATATATAGAATGATGGTTTGGGAAATCGTTGTTAACGTGTTATGTTATGACTCTCGTAGGACCATTTTTGTTTACACCTAGCTAGAATAGAATCAACATAACAAGACATCTCCTTAAGTTTGTATGGAAAGTACAGCTTTGTGCCATTATATGTCGTTACCACTGTAATGGTTCATCAATGCTTGATAGGTTTTTTTTTTTTTTTTTTTTTTTTTTTTTTTAAGAAGAAGACAAAGGGTTAAGACCTTAAACAAGAAGATAAGATTTTTTTTTTGATAATAAACCTTGGTTTTAAACATACCAAAGTGTTTTGATAATAAACCTTGGTTTTACAAATGGTTCAGGTGCGAGAACCACGAGTGAGGAGGGAAACAACAGGCAAGCAGCTTACTATGGTAAGCTTGACTGGCAATGAATTTACTATAGTTTGAACTTTATAGTATATAATCTTGTAGCGTTTTTATTTCATGAGGCATGCTAATCAGTTTTGTTTTGTTTTGCAGCTTTGGCGCTTGTGGCTGCTTGGAAGACTGTTATCAAAGAATATTTTGATAACATATTGCATTTTCGTTTTTTTTTCCCTCTCATTTTCTGGATTATATGATGAATCTATGGGTTTTATATGACTAGCAGGGTACCCGCGCAATGCGGCGGCTGGTACCTTGTGAATATATTTTGCGGCGAGCAAATGTTATTTGGTTACACGTGTTTTCTAAAAATAATTGTACGAATGAATGAATTGGTGTGTGTTGTTACAATGTTTTGAATTGGTGTTGTTACAATGTTGTTTTCTAAAAATAATTGTACAAAGATAGATGAATTTTAAAGCTATGTACTGAATTAATAACAAAGTTAATACAATTAATAGCAAAATTAATACGTTTTTGTAGTCTGACTTATTTTGAAATGTGGGACTTCTTTTTATAGTAATTGTGTAGGCTTCTTTTTTTAAGACTTCTTTTTATAGAAAGTTCTAAATACATTATAAGGTAGTATAGATGTTGTGGATCTTAATAGCATTACATATTGCTTTTACCTATATATATTGAACATGTGAATTGCCTGATTCTGATGCTACACAAAGCCTGCAGGTTAGGATACGATTAGTGAAGTTATAGTGATATACAGAATAGTTACGGGTTTTGGTTAAAGATTATTATGGAGTGTTTTAGGTTTTGATTAGGTTCATGGCTTAGGATTTTTGTCCGGATTTATTTAAGTAGTTGTTGCAGATTTGTAGGTGTTCTTGATGGATTATAACATCTGTGGTATTCTAGGGAATAGGGATGTGCCTGTGCTTAGTTGTTGGTTATAAAATGATCAGAGCATTATTAACATTTTAAGTGGCTCTTCCAGATTTATAGGTGTTTTTTTATGGATAATAACATTTGTATTGGTATTGGGATGTGCCTGTGCTTTATTGTCAGTTTAAAATGTAAACCCAGCCTCATTTCTTTTCAGATTGTATATTTTTATCTTTCAATTCATCATATTAACCAACATCACACACAATACACACACTAGTTGATGCTGCATTAGCAAAGGAGTATATCTTCAAGTCATCTTTGATTTTTTAATGATGTCTCTTACTTGAACCTTGCTGAAGTTGTTCGTTGATTTTTTTATCAATGAAACTTCTTGTATTTAGTTAAATTTTTGTTTAAATCTAGAGACTTTAAATTGACCCAACAACATCAATGGTAATCCTTGTAATTCCTAGCATATTTAATTTTAATTTATAAGTACCATTGTATAAAGTTCAGAAATGAGGTTGACGCAAGAATTCCTTTCGAGTAATTGTAAGATTTATGCAACTACCCACCTCCCTCATAATAACTCCTTTAAAGTTTAACCTACCAACTCAACAACTTTTGTCTAATCCTGTAATTGTTGTAATTTTCACGCCAAGAGCAAATTCAAATACTAGTTTCGAAAATGTATTTGTTAGCACTATCGTAACGAGTATTCTCATACACCTTTACTCTACTTCAAACTATCACTTCCAATCACCATCGACACATAGATAACTTACTTTAGTATCAAATAAATAATTTTGTTTTATGAAAAAACAGTTTTTCCGCACTAAATTAAGCAAATAACAACCAAAAAAATTATGATTATAAAGTTTAACTTAGGATAGTTGTGATTATAATGTTCAGATGTCATGTGTTCTATAAACGTTTGACGAGAACTTATAACTAGAATGGTTCAGCCTTCCGGTTCACGAAGAAATGAATAAGCAAACAGAATCCAAAAAGGGAAACGGAAGTTCAAGTCGACGCTTCGTTGAGCTGAGTGATTCAACTTCGAATAAAATGTTGAACTTCAACCTTAACATTAGAGTATTATGTCACATATATTTCTTAGGGAGTTCTTAGATGATAGTAGAATATGAAGTTTTGAAGTACGAACACTTATTCACAAGTTCATCTTGATGTTAGTTATATGTTTGTTTCATCAAATTTTGTTTTTCTTTGAGTTTAGTTTGTTTTATTTGTAAGATGTTTGTGAAGATTAGTTTAGTACTACTTTGTAAAATGTTGAGAATCAGATACTACCTTTTATTGTTTCACTTTCACTCGAATTTTCAATACATTTTCAACCAAATATCACTAGTGCAATATTCTTGCGTTACTCAAGTACTGTTTCCCAAAGACTGTATAATGTGAAATGTATAGTTAGAAAAAGTGTGTGTCGATGTCAAACTGAATTTTACTAGTATATTTTATTGTCGTAACTTTTTTAACGTATTCATATTCATTCGTGTGCGCATGGGTCGGGACGCTTAATTTGTACCATCGAGTGTCTAAAGTTGAATAATAGTTGATTGTTTTTTTCTTTATGTCTAAACTTAGTGTCGAACAACATTTATATAAGTTTTTATATGTCATATATGAAATCGAAATACTATCCTATCAAGATTGTAGTTTAATTGAAATGGGAATTATCAATACAAAACACAAAAAAAAAGACTCCACATTTGATTTCACCAAACTAACTAGTGCAAAAAGTAAAAATTAAATTTGTGATTCTTACTTTCAACGACCAACTACTCTTTTCATAACTCCTTTAAAATACCTCATTCTCTATAACAAAACATTTCTTAACTCTAGATTGTTCTTCCACCACCTTCACTTTCATGCACTCACCCTTTTATCAAACTTGTCCGAAAAAACTCATTCACCGGTGTATCAAACTGAACGATATGTATATATTTTTCGGTCCATCAAAGGGTTGGACACAAGCCATTCGTCGAATCGTCACGACTATTAGGCTAGGCACAATAAGGCACCAAACCGATTGGGTTGTCAGGTTGCATTGGGTCGTCCCTGTTGTGGAACTCTCGTTGAGAGTTGAGGTCATTCAGGGTCGAGAACTCAACCTATTAGCACACTGGGTTAAGTGTTTGTTTTGTGTGTGTGGTTTATTTATTTATTTATTTATTTTTTTAATGTAGGCCATCTTAGTGTGCTTAAAAGGCCATTTATATGCCACATGAGAAAAAAGATGATGTGCACATAAACTTACTAGTTACTCATTTGTAAGCAAGGAAAAATGGTTTTGATGATATAATTGGTTAATGTACAGTCACTTCAATTGGTCAGGTAACTTGACTGACAAAATAAACAAAAGAAAGGAGCACAAGCTATCACCTGTTAATGGCGAAAATCAATATTTATTGGTACATAGTTAGGCTAGTCGCATTCGACACTTCAAGATCGGTTGGGCACCAAAAAATAACACCCACGACCGATGTGGAGATCGGTCAAGTGGGATGTGGCATTCGGTTGCCAAATCGGTTGGAGGAGGGAAAAACACAACATCGAGTGCATTTTCGACCGACTTTTATTGCTTGTCCCCTTCTTCTTTTTTTTTTCTCTTTTTTGGAACCGATTTTAAGTACTCACAAAACACAAACAAACAAACCACTTACCATGAGATGTGCATGCATGACTTGAAAGTTGGATACATGGTTTGTGTGTTTGCATGAAATGAAAGATTGGTCATCAAAGTAAAAGAAAATATGTGCATGAAATGATATGTGCATGTATTTGCATGAAATGACCAACAAACTTTATATAATTAACACGTAGTAACATACATGGGTCACCAAGTAAAAAAAAAAAAAGGCTTTGGTCACCGACCGGGCATCCGGTCATGTCAGTTCTTTGGAGAGAAATGACGCGTACTTGGATGACCTGTGTCACGATCGACCAGCCTTAAAAAAAACCTTCAATTGTTAGCCATGTTTATAATCATGTGAGCATTTAGAGTGCAAGGTATCATAATGTGTTATTGGTATGTCACCTCAGGGTCACATAACACACCAATAACTAAAACACCCTTCTCCATAACACACTAATAACATGTTATTAGTATCTTTAGGTCCCACAAAATGCCCCACCAAATATACGTACTCACTCAAATGAATGAGGGACATTTGGCTTGCGAATGGCGAACGGGACGGTGGGGCGGATGGCGTCGCCATTCGTTCATTTTGGTGCGTTAGGCTCGCCGTTCGTCCCCATACCGTGTACTCTTACCAACATACTACAATGGCGAAAATCAATATGAGCACTTACCATTTTGCAACCCTATAAATGTAGAAATTAGCCTTGTTCATTATGTTCTTGATGAGACACTCCCATGACTCATCCCATCAATAGTTATAAATTCTAAGTTGCATGTCTATTGTTTTTTTACCATTAGTTATCTATACAAAATTACATATAACCTATAACAATAAACAAAAAGTTTTGATGATAAAAAACTTAAAAGATGTAAGTTTAATATTCATGTGATTTTTTACCCTCTTTAAAAGAAACTTTAGTTTTTAGCCATGTTTATAATCATGTTATAACTATGTTCTTTAGGTGTTGAACTAACCATTGTAGTATGTTGGTGAGTGGGTTGTTGTAATTGGCGAGTTTGAGTGTAGTATGTTGAGGGTCGTTGTATTTGGTGAGGGTCAATGTAGTATGTTAGTATTGTTATGGACATTAGCATCTATAGTTCCTAACTCATGACTAATTCATAAAAATAATAAGGCTTGGGACAGTAGTGACCAGCGGTGATTATCATTTTATCTGTCACATCAGCTTTCTCTGTTCAGCGACCTACAAACGATTTTTTGTCACAGTAAGGGCGACCATCATTTTTTTTTCAAACAATTTTAACAACAAACTTTAATTTCATTAATAATTAAAACATTACATAATAATTCAAATAAATTTAAAACATTACAATACTAATTAAAAAAAATATAAGTCGTAGTGTGCCTTGATTGCATCCTTGATCTCCTCCGGTTTTCGTTATTGGAGTATGGGCAAATTGGGGTCGATTGGTGTATTATAGAATATTATGTCTTTCTCCCGTTTCTTTTGTTGTGAAAATTCAAAATTTTGACGTTCTAGTTCAAATTTCTTTTGCTCAAATTCCGCACCTTCCCGACTTCTTCTTTCAGCAATTTCCAACTCACGTTTCCTCAACTCCGCTTCGTGTTTTTAGTTTTCCAAATATTGTTTCTTCAACTCTAAATATTCTTCTATTGCCGACTTCTTCTTTCCCCATTTTAGCGACTTAATGCTCAAGAATTTGTCGGCTACCGCGTTAGTAAACGAAGACTTGGATTGATCGGAGGCGAATGATTTCTTCTTATTTTTCTTAAATTGGTCACGACCAATTGGTCGCACTTCTTGAGTCTCTTTCTCAGACTCATCCGCATCTTCGTTCAAATTGAAACCACCATCCGAGGTGGTTTCAGAAGTCTTTGATTTCTTTACACCATTTTTGGGCTTCTGAAAAGTAGGCATCGACTCAACTTCCTTCCAAGCAGCATGATCCCTCAAAACTTCCCAACACTGCTCTAATGTACAGGAATGCCCGTGGACCACTAGGTATTTTGCACACAATTTTTGGTAATATTTAGGTCATTCGCACCACTTCCGTGATTGTCTTGAATATTATTGAAAATGACACAAAATGCACCAACTCTAGGGCGAACCCTATTTTTCCATTTGCCTAGGACCGAGTTGTAACTTCTGTTTGAACCTGTTTCTTTTTCAAAGTAATTAATAACCTTCTCCCAAAATCCTTTAGCCTTCATAGCGTTTCCCATCTCGTTATTTTCACACCATCTTTGCACAACGCCACCTCTTCCTTAGTTGTCTATATCGCCGACTCCTGCTCCTTATTCTTGCCATCATCCTTTCTGGCCTTTGCAGCTCATTTCGAAGGCTTCTTAGCTTTGAGGGGTGGCATCTCTTCGACAGAAGAGTCTTCTTCAGTTGGAGCTGAATCGTGAAACGAACCGTGACCCGAAACTTGACCCATAGATACTCTTGAGTCAGATAATAAGTTTGACCTGAACAAGTTTGTTGAGATTTATTAATTTGATGATAACAAAAGGACCAAGATCGCCATTATGGAATACTAGAAGATGGAGGATTCTAGAAGACTTTTTGATAAAAATAAATATAAAGATTTAGTTTCCTAATACAATTAGGTTTCTTTTGTAAGTCTAGATGTACTATATATATAAAGAGATCCCTAGACATTGTTTTACGTAGGTGTTAATCATGTTTTAGGAACACATAAACGATCTCCCCACTGGAGATCGTCCACGCCCTAAGATCGAAGGTGTCTTTGATCCTTGTTATAGTTAGGTAACACGTTCTATCTTGATCAAATAGAATTGGGGCTTATATGATGTAAAACCGTGTTAATAACATTGTGTTTGCTTAAATCCGATGTGCAATTTGTTATCTTTGTTATTATTTATCCTAGTTGAGTTTACAGCGATCTTCACAATTGGTATTAGAGCCTGGTGGCTCATGATCTAGGATCTACAAGGTTTTATTATCGAAGAATGAAGATTTTTTAGGGTTTCTCGGATTTTAGGGTTTGTTCTTAGTTGGTTGCTGCTATTGAAGATCAACCTACGATTCCTAAACGTTAATCTTCTTCAAGCATTTATTGTCCGATCAGTATTATGGTGTAATCTCGTGCAGCAAAGTTTAATAAACCCTGGTTTTTAACTAAGGTTTTATACGATTTGGATCGAAGAGCGTGACGACCAAAGAATAGCAAGATTTGTCTTTGTATTACTCGTTCTTCAAGTTTTTCGTCATGCGATTTGATTAGGGCAATAACCTATTTAAGCATCATACTTGTCACAAAAGCGCTCGACGTAGCGAATAAAAAAATAGCCCTTTGGCTACTAAACCCACTAGTTTGTCCTTTATCTGCATTTACCACTTGAATAACCGGTATCCGGTTTATAAAAGATTTAATAACATCCAAGTCAAGACCTTATCCTTTATATCACACTTTCCACACACTTTCCACAAATTATCACACTTTCCACAAATTATCCGGTTTGTCCTATATGAACCCGAGATCAGAAACTCTAGTCCAAGATCAGAAACTCTTATCCTTGGGGTTCAACTTTAATTTCTACTGAGCCCAAGATCAGAAACTCTAGTCCACAAATTGCTTCGTCAAGATATTGAAAAAAATAAAGAGAGGATAATACAACCAGATGAAATAACGGAGAATGAAGAAGTGGTGGTTGTTTGAAGAAGAGGCGCGCATGTGTTTATAAATTTATAAGGTTTTCAGTGTTGTCAACCTAATTTGTGTTTTAGAGGATTTGTTGGGTTTTATGGGCTCCAATGGTTAATTTGTACTGAGTCATCGTGTTCATCAGATTGTCCGGTGGTGGTTTTGAAGGTGGATTTGGTGGTGGTCCGGTGAGATGATTGTCCGTGGTGGTGGTTTTGCAGGTAATATGGTGTTGGGTAATAGGTGGTCCGTGAGATGATTGTCCGTGGTGGTTTTGAGATGATTGTCCGGTGGTGGTTTTGAAGGGTAATATGGTGTTGGGTTTATCCGGTGGTTTTGAAGGGTAAGATGGACACAATAGGTAAAGTGAAAGATTGTAGTGAGAGAGAAAGAAAAAATGATATATATTATGAGGTGGCAAAATGATGTGGACATTTTATCGCTTAATTGTATACAACCCAGTAGTTGGAGGTGGACAATGTATCATTTAAGCCAAGTTAGACGAGATTAGTAGCCAAAGGGGCTATTTTTTTTGTTCGCTACGTCGAACTGCTTTTTGTGACAAGTATGATGCTTAAATAGGTTATTTGCCCATTTGATTATTACTAAAAAGTTAAGGTTTTGATGTTACACGTTACTCATACTTCTTGTTTACTGCTTTTATATGTGTGTCGTGAGTGTGATATCAGGGTTTCTAGACTCAGGAGGAGTTCATTGAGTGAGTCAGCGTTTAAAGTTCATTATAACGATTTGAAGTTGTTTGGGGCTGATGGCATGTTCATAAATCCTAGTGATTTTTGTACGCAAACTGAATCAATCCTGATGTCAAGTGAGTAGTGTAATGATACGGGTATTACTAAACCTATGGCTGCTGATAATGATGAAACATCCATGAATGTGGTAATTAGTATTGTTCATTGAGAATTACTACTGCTATGCATTAAGAAGGATTTGTATCCGTTTGGTGTTGTTGAGATATTTTATGAATCAACTAAGAAAAATGATCGCTTTCAGTTATATAGTTTGTTCGATTACTCTATGGTGTTGATGTTAGTCGATTTCCACATGCCGAAAGAATAAAAATTAAGAACTCAAAGTTGCTTTTAGCAAGCAAGTCAGCATATGTGGACTTGAATTAGAAATCTTTATATTTGTTATTTTTATTACGTTTGTTGCTTCATCTGATCTAAATATCGTGTTTGTATGTTTCAAAATTATTTTCCAACACATTGGTTTTCAACGAACAAATATTTGCTTGTATTTTAATATTGATCAATGGAATTTTTATCGATTTTTTTTATTAAAATTACGTTTTTTCGTCTCAAATTATAAGTTTATCTTTCTGTATGGATTTTGTCCAAAATAAGTGTCCGCCAAAAGACTTTCTAAAGGTCAACATGACATTTTACTGGCTTACGATGTAATGGTCTTTGTTTTTGTGTGCAATATTAAAGCGAAATAATAATTTGAGAAGAGGAAACATCTTATAGCGATATTTTATACAGATAACTTGCCAACCGAATTAAGTGAAAGAATTGTTTTAGTTGAGAGCAATGTACACTTTTAAATCACGAAGCAACCATCAAATGAACCAAGTGAAAGACTTCATTTTGGTTGAGAGCAATAATGTATGTTTCAAAATCACAGACCAACTACGCATAAAAAGTATACAATGCATTTATGATCTTTATGATAATTCCCATCTACATAAATAAAATACATACGGGTGTTCAAAAAATCCGAGAAACTGACAAACCGAGCAAATTTACTCAATCCAAAACCAAGAAAAAAACCGATAACCGAAGAAACCGTAACTGAGAAAACCCAAAACCGGGAAAACCCGCTTATCACGGTACGGTTTTGGTTTTTTATTTTTAGTTATCTACGGTTGCCCGAACCGAACCACACATAATATATGTGTAGATTTTAACTAATTTTTCATAGAATTGAACGAGTGTTGACTATATTATTGCACTAGTTTTATACTGTAACTAAGTTTATCTAATGTGAACATTTACTAATGTCTATGTATTACATTTAATTAGAATAGTCGTAACCTATAAAAAATAGTATTAGTTAATTTGTTATATATGTTGATTTGAATATTTTTATTGTGATAGAACAATTTTATAATTTTTATATTTTTAATGTTATATAAGTTTACTACAAAACATTTTACGTTCTAGTTTATGTAGTTATTCCTCTAGTTCGATTCGATTAGTTATTTGCTTGGTTAAACTCCCTTGACCCGAACTGTAGTAAAATAAACTCATTTATAATGGATAGTGCCCGATGTCCGGTACATAAACCTAGTATGGTTCAGTTTGAGTAGTAACCATCTCACGATGGATAGTTAAAATTTTCAACCACCTTCATTACTCCTTACAACTACTCATTTGTGCCTTGCCTGTGTTCAAAACTTCAAAATAAATAAACCCCATCGACTCTAACCTACCTACTTTAATAACATCACCAGTCACCACCATTCATCTATATTATTCATCATGTCACCTTTTCTCACACACACACACTCACAAACAAATACACCCATCCTTTGAAATAACACCTTCACTATCATGACTTTTGATTTATTTGAGGAGTTTCTGGCTACTCAGAACACGCTAACAGAGGTAAAAACTCATACCAGGTCAAGTTTATGAATCATGTTTGTTTGTTTGTGTTTATTGTAGATAAACTCTCGTGTTTTGATAAACCCTTTACCCAAAAACTCTCGTGTTTTGATGGGTCGGTTAAATGAACATTATTAGTAGTATTTATCATTAACAAAACAATAATACTCCAAGATTGTAAAATGAATTTACTATTTCGGGTCATGCATGTTATATTTAGGGTCTTGTTTGTGTTGTGTCATGTTTTTATAATGTAACATTCATTATAGAAACAATGTATACAATGCCCAAAAACAAGTCTTTATTTCCTACTTTTCCGCTCGATCATCCTAGCATCTTTGTTTGACCACCTTTAATTTAAAGCCTTTCCACCACCCACCTACCAATATTTATGTCAAGTCCATCTAACAATATTCAAGTCTATTATATATACTCTGCCTGATGGTTTTTAAACACACACGCCATACCAATATTACTGAATCAATCACTATATTTTTTGTAGCAGTCGATAATGTTTGCTTCAAGTGCCGATCAAAACCCTCTGCTTTTACTTTACGATACAAGAGCAACACTACCATTTTCTTCTTGTTGGAATAAGTGGTCTCGGAAAAATAAGGTATAAATGTCATCATCTTTTCTTATTAACAATGTTTGCTCAAAGTTGCTATCTGTTTGAAAATATAATATATTTAAAATGTTCAATTTGCACGTAAAGTGGTTACTCCTCAGTTGGGTTCGAATATTGAAGCAGAGCTTCCGGAGATTCATCCCTCTGCTGATATTCAAGGTCCGGCTATTGAAGTTCCTGCTACTCCGCCTTCTGGTGCAATGCTCCCTCTCAAATCTCCTCCTGATTTGAATGATGTTGATACACGATATGTGGTTCTAGAGAATGAAGATGAACCAAAGAACAATCTTCTACTGTATGCCATATTGGCATTATTTGGAGCAGCGCTTGGTCACGCCATTTACGTTGCAGTCATGTTTGTTCTTGCCTTTTCTTGTAACATTTTTCTTGTAAATATCAATTTATATTCTTTGTTTATTAATTTATTCACATTTTTAATTAATTTATTGTTTATTTACAAGCTTTTATTCATTCATGTATGATGACACTGTGAATGAGTTTGACTTGGTAGGTTAGCTTTAGCTATTGCAAGTGGTAGCGTTGAAAACATTGTTGATTGTCCATGTTTTTATCTATGATTATGACATGATTGTGAACCGCTAATTAGGTTGTTCATTCAGTAGGTTTAGGTTTAGAGTGTTGTGTTGAAGCTTAAAGCCGCTGATTTGTTTACCGGGTTTGTGATTTTTTATAGAATATGGGTTGTATGAGGTTTTTGTGACTCTAAATAAGTCTGAATTGGATTGTATCTGCTAGGTTACAAGATTTTCACTTGTGTGTTTTCAAATTAGTTTAAGCTTTTCAAAACATTGCTATAGATTGAACAATAAAACTATGATTGCATTTTCTAGTTATTTTCAGCTGATCTGTACATCTCTTATGCGGATCATGCCACTATAATTAAACTATAAATACATAGACAGGTTTAAGTTTTGATATGCATATATTGTCTACTCAGCTCTATTCAGTTTCTCACGGGTTTCTATATAATTGAAAAGGGTGATATCTTGTGCCTTGTGGGTTTGTGTGCTGAAAATTTACAAGACAGATGTCAAGAAATAGTAATACTCTTTTTACAATATTTTTTAGTCATTCAAATTTCTTTATGTTTTGCTCACAATTTCTTTTGTGTGTGGACAAACGCTCATTTTATAGACACTTAATAAGTGCATAAGTGTTTCTTTACAATAGAAGGATATGCAATTTTGCTCATTTAAACTGATCACTTCTTGTTTTCCGCTTTTCTGTTAGCTAAGGATCTGTGGGATCCAAAACATGAAACTGGTCAAGCTTTGTGTATTTAGTGGCTTTGTGCATCCACTAAATATAGTTGAAACCTGTTTTGATTACATTATTGCATAACTCTATTATTGTCAACATAAATCTGCACACTGTTTTTACATGTCTTATCAGAACCGTTTGTAGCATGTTATGATCATTGATCAATGTGGCTTGTTTTGTTGTGCTGTTGATCAATGACCGAGTCAAAATAACAAATTCACATCTGTTATATCGAATGCCTTAATTTTTATTTTTTCTCTTCACAAAACCTTTCAAAGCAGGTTTGTTTGGAGTTCCTAACAATAACTAAATTGGTCATTAAAAAATAGGTTCCAAAGAGTTCCTAACAATAACTAAAAAATTTGAATACTTAGTTGACTAAGATTGATTTCTCTTTTTATTTATCATAATTTATCAATTAATTTAATAGTTTTGTTAGGTTAATTTATGATGTCTCCACAGCTGGCGTCGGCTAATTTATGATTTGACAAAGGACTAATTTATAGAGGTACTATGTTATCATCCCCCCCCCCCCCAAACGTGACTTTTTAAAGTAGTGATTTGTTTTTTTTAAATACTTGTTTCTTAGGAATGCACGTAAGAGAAGACGACGTGGCAATCCTCCTCCACCTCAAGGTGGCGCTTTACAAGTATTTTTTTAAATCTTATTTTTTATTTTTAAACATACCAAAGTGTTTTGATAATAAACCTTGGTTTTTACAAATGGCTCAGGTGATTGATCCAAACCAGAACCAGGAGTGAGGAGGGGAAACAAGCAGGCAAGCAGCTTACTATGGTAAGCTTGACTGACAATGAATTTACTATAGTTTGAACTTTATAGTATATAATCTTGTAGCGTTTTTATTTCATGAGGCATGCTAATCAGTTTTGTTTTGCAGCTTTGGCGCTTGTGGTCATTGGAAGACTGTTATCAAATAGTATTTTGATAACATATTGTATTCTCGTTCTTTTTTTTTTTTTTTTTTTTTTTTTTTTTTTCCATTTTCATTTTCTGGATTGTATGATGAATCTATGGGGTTTATATGATGTTATGGATCTTAATAGCATTACATATTGCTTTTACCTATATATATTGAACATGTGAATTGCCCGATTCGATGCTACACAAAGCCCGCAGTTAGGATACGATTAGTGAAGTTATAGTAATATATGAATAGTTATGGGTTTTGGTTAAAGATTATTATGGAGTGTTTTAGGTTTTGATTAGGTTCATGGCTTAGGATTGCAAAAACAATTTGTGTTTTGTCCGGATTTATTTAAGTAGTTGTTGTGGATTTGTAGGTGTTCTTGATGGGAGGTGATTGTTCATCATCAATTGATTAGCACACTCTATTTTAGAGTGTGTTGACAATTATACCCTCACGGTGTAAAATGTGTAAAAGTGACGTGAGAGTATAAATGTCAAAGAACTCTAAAATGGAGTGTGACAATCAATTTAGTGAGTGTACAAATCACCTCCCGTTCTTGATGGATTATAACATTTGTGGTATTCTAGGGAATAGGGATGTGCCTGTGCTTCGTTGTCGGTTATAAAATGATCAGAGCATTATTAACATTTTAAGTGGCTCTTCCAGATTTATAGGTGTTTTTTATGGATAATAACATTTGTGTTGGTATTGG
The DNA here is from genome assembly GCA_022545495.1 of Chrysanthemum lavandulifolium. NCBI lineage: Eukaryota > Viridiplantae > Streptophyta > Magnoliopsida > Asterales > Asteraceae > Chrysanthemum > Chrysanthemum lavandulifolium. The sequence goes on along the minus strand of CM040244.1, from coordinate 263,988,323 downwards.
GATGTGCATGTGCTTTATTGTCAGTTTAAAATGTAAACCCAACCTCATTTCTTTTCAGATTGTATATTTTTATCTTTCAATTCATCATATTAACCAACATAACACACAATACATATATACTAGCATTGTTCCTGCTCTATGTTGCGGCAGCAGCGAGAATGTGATGATAGACGATGGCGATTAGTGAGAATGCGTTTACTTTTGGTGGACAATTAAAAATATAGTAAAGAAAATGCTCAATTTGACGTATTGAATCTTATATTAGGAGTAAAAGGACACAAGGTGTTTGAAAGTATTTTTTTGATGCTTTAGAATGGTAAGTCACAATTTTTACCTCTTCCAAAAAAGCGAGGATGGACTCCTTTCGATGGTCCACACATCGTCCCTTCCGACGGTCCATGCACCTGCCTCAACTTAAGTCTCCGCTTCTTCATCTCCGATTCCTTTTAGCTTTGCAAGAAAAGACCGAAAGCATGAGGAGTTCAACTAAAGTACCATGCATGTCATTGACAACACTCTCAATAAGCTAACTTTGGGTAGAAATTCACCCATAAATGTTCATTCTTGCTTGGTTTCTAATTTTTCTATAGAGAAAATTCCATCTTTTATGCACTTAGAAAAGTTCCATACGAAACAAGTTTTATCTAAAGAATAAATAAGTAGATCTCAACCATCCATCCCCTTTGAATCCAACGAATTAGATTAATTTACATTTTAAATTAAAATTATACCTAAGGTCTTCTTGGTAAATTCAAAATTTTTTATAACCACTCACAAAATAACACAATAACACACACACAACATCACACACGCTCTTTTGTAACCGCCTCCAAACCACTAAACGGTCCCATTCCACCGGAAACCGCCCCCAAACCACCAAAACCACCACGAAACCCTGATTGTGAAACATCATTCATTTAAAATGGATATTCGAGACGAATTAGCTCTATCTAAAGTCGATTCATTGGCAAAACCTGCTTCATCAAAAGTTCCTGATCAAAATAAGCTTCGAAATGTCGATTTTGGTATATTTTTAACTTATTTGGTTCTATTAGTTAGTAGATGTTGATTAATTGCCTATTCTTTATTATTTTTTTATTTGTAGATTTACTGATTGAAGTTTGTGATGGAATGAGTTTTTTGGATTAGCTTATTTTTTGCATATAGGAATCAGTAGATTGAATACTTTTTGATTGATTAGCTTATCAGAATCAGTAGATTGAATGTGTTTATAAGAATCTACTTAGATTGTAGTGTTTACTGATGTTAGAACCATTTTGGACTAGCTTTTTTGATGTTAGAGTTTTTGGACTAGTTTTTACTGATGTTAGATTTGTTAGCGCATCGATGCTAGCACACATATTTCTAAGGTAAAGAGATATCCGTCCAACGAGGCACATAGGCTCAGAGATCGCATAGGTCGCTAACACGTATATCACAATAAAGAGAAAAGTAATGTCAATGAAGTAGAAGTAATCGGATAATGAAGTTGTCTAATCGTCATGCAAACATCGCATAAGGAAATAGATGTCTGGTCCAACGTAGGCGCATAGGCTGCGTAGATTAGGTGCTAAAGATTATATTTACTGATGTGATTGGTGAACATTTTGAAACAGATTAGGTGCTAAAGATTATGTTTACTGATGTGATTGGTGAACATTTCAAGAAAATAAGAATATAAATAACAAACAATATTTGAAACAGAATATATTCAAGAAAATAAGAAAAAGAACTAACAAAAAACTAGAATATAAGTAAATTAATTTTTTTCAAACATCAGTTGGTTTCGCCTTGCCTTTAGGTTCATCGGACAAGTTGTTTTCGTATGCAAGTTGGTCTTCTCTCCACAATGTCCACAAGGCTTCATTTGTTTCTTTTAAATTGAAGTGCTTTTTCTCTTTTACTCTTTCGCCTTTCATTTCGTTCTGCTTCTGAAATATTCCCTTTGTTTCTAAATTTTGTTGGATTGTTAACTATTTTTTTCTCAGGTTTAGAAATAGCAAAATGTTCACCAATCACATCCACATAAACGTTGCCTCATTTGTAAATCTTTCAATTTCTTCATTTGTTTCACCATATATGTTTCTTTTCCTTCTCAATTCGGTGGTATTATATCCCTTGTCCAACGCCTCAAAATATATTGTTTTGGAAAGACGTTAATATCACGATTCTTCAAAACACAGAATATGTGTCGACATAGAAAAATCAAATCGGACAAAATGTCTGCAACTACACACCACTGACCCATCTTTTGTATTACATAGTACCTTTTAAAACACAATAATTATTAGCCAATCCCATTAGACAATCCCATGGGATTCATAATCAATCCCATGGGATTCCCAGTGAATCACAATAATTATTAGCCAATCCCATTAGACAATCCCATGAGATTCATACTGAATCCCATGGTATTGATTATCAATCCCATGGGATTGATTATGAATCCCATGGGATTATTTGATTAATCCCGTGTGATATTATAGTAGTTTATACCAAAAAGTAATATACCTTATAGTCTACAAATTTTTCTGTTGCTACCGTTTTGCCTTCTCTGCTAGTTCTTTTGCAACTTCCATATTAAGGATTCTATAAGCTGCCGGATTTTTGTCACAATTTTTAGTTTCCGTTTGAACAAGTAGAAATATTGTCCTAGTATAAACTCTTGCCGCATGACGTTCAATTGCTAACTTTGTTTCACATTTTGGAGCCGTGTCTTGTGTTTTAAAGTCCAAATGTTCTTGCCTATAACGTTGTCTTTCCATTGCTAATTCATAGGACATCATGAAACTAACTAGCGTCGCCCGGCTTGTGAAACTTTTGAAGAACGAAGTTTTCACTCTCGAACTTGATGTGGTTCTCATCAATCCAAACAAAGGCGAGTTGATAAAATAAGTTGGAATACACATTTCGTAGTTTAAACATTTTGGTCATCCATTTTGGTTTTGAAAACCAAAATCTTCAATCAACTTAGCCCATTTCTCTTCAAATTCCAACGGTTCCATTAACATATTCCAAACGATCTTGTTTAAACACTTCTTGAAATGGGTTTCATTGTGTATTTCTTTACAAATCAGTAAATAAAATGATAAACACATGTAAGCCACCGTCGGATTCACGATGAATCCCATAGGAATAAGATATGAATCCCATGGGATTCGAGAGAAGAATCCCATGAGATTCGTAGAAGAATCCCACCTAATTATACAATTATAGGTATTTGACCATCATAAAAAATTAGGGTTTCAATTTTCAAAACCCTAGAAACCATAAAAACATGTAATAATCATAAAGATTCAATTTTATGTGTTTTGCAATTAATTACAACGACATCTGCTCGTGATGACACCGTTAGGTTTTACTAATCATAACAATTATTAAAAACACATAAACGTCATCAAAGCATGCAATGTAAGTAATAGATATAATACTTGTAAATTAACTAACTGAATTAAAAGTGTATGCACCTTTTGCGAATTAAAGAACATAATAGATCAAGAACCAAGGAAACCTTAAACCCTAATAATTAGGGTTTAGCCAATTCGACTATACCCTTGTCGAATACCAAGAATTTCCCAAACACACTTGTATTTTCCCTTCGTTCCACACGTACTACAATCAAATCAATGTGAAAAGCTAGGTTTTTAATTACAAACAACCAAAACTTGTTCTTGAGCTTGGAAAAATCGACCCTAAGGTGTTTAGGGTTGTGAACGATCGACCAAGGCACAAGGAGAGAGGAGGAGAAGTTAGGTTTATTTAGTGATCAAAGATTAATTAGAATTGAATACAAGAGGTATGTATTTATACTAATCAAAACTTGATGACCAAGTTAGGGTATGAATGGGTTATGGGAACCCATTCGACCGGCCACATCATTCCCATAGGGATTCTAGATCCTTCACGGCTTTTATTTTCATCTCTAGTCCCTTAACTTCACATTTAATAACCGTTAGTCAATTACCGTTAATTACTAGTTACATATAACATTTATATATTAATTATATTGAACATGATTCTCATACGTAATGTGTGTAATCCCGAAGTCTCGTGTTCGAATCCAGTTGGTATAAAACATACATATATTAAAAGTATCCATAAACTTTTCATTTAAATGAAAGAAAATACATTTAATAGTGATATTTTATAAAGGTTACTTGCCTACCGAAGTAAGTAAAATAAGTGATTTAGTTGAGAGCAATGCACACTTTAAATCACGAAACAACCATCAAATGAACCAAGTGAAAGACTTCATTTTGGTTCGCAATAATGTATGTTTGAAAATCACATATCAACTACGCATTAAAGTATAAGATGCATTTATGAGCTTTATGATTACTCCCATCTACATAAATAAAATACTATAAGAAAACTTATGACAAATTTGTTTAGGACTGGTTTTCGTTCGATTCACTTGTACTCAAAATAAATGTGTATTTTTTGTTTCTTTATGTCTAACCATATATAGTGATGAACGACAATTATGTTATTTGTACGGATATCGAAATTGAAATTAAGTTTGGTTAGAATGAAAGTTAGTAATAAGAAATGCAATAAAAGGACTCATATATCACATTTCAAATTTGATATTTTCATTTCACGAAAGTACACGCATTTTATTTATTCAATGCCCAACTCAACCAGCTTCATTACTCTCTTTACAAGTTACAACTACTCCTCATTTGCATGTGTTCAAAACTTCAAGTTCATACTAAGGGTACTGGCAACCCATGCGGCTTGGCCTTCGGTTTGCATCACGCCGAGCGGGGTGATCATTGCATGGACTTCGGTATCAAGCGGCATGGAAGGAGGGCAAACCAAATCGGCAAACATCCCCGATTCTACATGGACAAATATAGACGTTAGATGCCATTTAATGGGACAAAAAAGAGCCGTTTGAGGCATTTAAAAAAAAAATTAAATCCTTATTTTTTCTCCCTATTTAAATTCAATAACATCTCTAATTTTTTGTCAAACAATATCATTTCTATTTCACAAACAAAATGTATTCATCTTCATCTTCATCTTCATCTTCTTCATCTGATGAAGAGTTAGATTTTTTATCCGACTCTTCCTCCGACATATTTTCTACCGGTTCTACCATAGAAACCTATTTAGCCGCGTGCGATAGCATTGAAGACACGGCTAGCTCCCACCAAGACATGTTACCCGTTATCGTGAAAAGCGCTAGAAACTCTAATGAATGACTATTTTGTAGAAGAAACCCAAAGTTTCCTCCGATGTTTTTCGTGAAAGATTTCGTATGGATAAGAGCTTGTTTCTAAAATTGTAGGTGATATTGAAGCGAATTTCGAATGGTTTCAAGAGGGTGTAGACGCTAGGGGAAAAAGTTTCACGGCGTTGCAAAAATGTACATCGGCTATTCGTCAACTCGGCACGGGTGGACCTCCGGATAGATACGATGATTACTTAAACATGGCACTAAGAACATAAGGTTATTTTATTTTATATAATTCGGTATTTTAATTTTTTTATAATTCGGTATTTTAAATTTTATATAAATCGGTATTATTTATTTTATATAATTCGTTATTATTATTTGTATATAATTCCGTATTTTAAATTTTATATAATTCGGTATTATTATTTTTTTATAATTAGTTTTTTTTTTATATTTTTATAATTCGGTATTTTTATTATTTTTGTATACTTTGTAGGTGAATGCCTTGATCATTTTTGTGAAGCGGTAATCCAATTATATAGGCAAGAGTTCTTACGTAGGCCAACAACCCACGACGTTGCACGCTTATACGAGGCACATGAAGAGCAACATCACATTCCTGGAATGCTTGGTAGCATTGATTGTACACATTTCGTTTGGCGAAATTGTCCTAGGTATTGAGAGGGCAATATAAAGAGGTGATCACCAATACCCGACTATTATGCTTGAAGCCGTTGCTTCAAATGATATGTGGTTTTGGCATTCATTTTGGTCCTCCCGTGCAAATAACGACATCAATGTTTTGAAACAATCACCGTATCTTACTCATCGTAATGGAACGGCGCCCAATAGTTCATTTACTCTAAATGAACGGCTTTACAAACGCTGGTATTATCTTACCGATGGAATCTATCCCACGATTCAACGCTTGTTAAAGCTTATCCTTATCCAACCGATTCAAAGAAAAGAAATTCAAGAAGCTACAAGAGTCCGCACGAAAGGATGTCGAAAGAGCTTTTGGTCGCCTTAAAGTAAAATGGATTATTCTCGTAAATCCACTCCGAGCTATGACCGCTTGAAAGATTCGAAAAATAGTTCATACGTGTGTTATATTACACAATATGATTTTAAAAGACGACGGGTGGCAATATCACCGGTTCATATAATGGATCCGCCGGTCACGCCAGCTTTATGACCAATGTACTACCGGAGTTACAAGATGAAAATATCCATCACCATCTCCGTTTTAATCTTACGGAGTATGTGGACGCCAAGACTTACCATACCTTGATGACTAGTGTTTTATTTAATAAGTACTATGTAATTTTCTTTTAAGTCTTATGTAATTCTCTTTTAAGTATTAATAAAATATTATGTTTTATTAAATTGTTTAATAAAATTATAAAAAAAAAAAAAAAAAAAAGGAGAGTAATGAGTTAGGCATGGTTGCCACTAAAAATCTATTGTTAGGTATGAGATTGGTATGAGGTGAGATGGAGGGATATTATTGGTGGGTGATTAGACATGAAAAAATCTCTTAGGCATGGTTGCCACCACCCTAAGGGGTGCTTGGTTGGGAGCATGGTTCTAAAATGCTCGCAAAAGCGTGAGGCTTGATCATGCGTCACGCCATGCCGTCACGGCATCTTATGTCACATTATTTAGGCATAAGTTTGATCACACGAGTCGGGTCTCTCTATCACATTATCACTACTCATTCATTATTTTGCAATCTTTTGCTTAATTACATAATGTATCTTGAAAGCTGCTAAAATGGACACCAAATTTCCCGCCAAAAAACAACTCTTTATTTTATACCTACCTACACCTACCAATATTTAAAGCATTTCCACCACCTACCTACCAATATTTAAGTCCATCTAACAATATTCAAGTCTATTATATATACTCTGCTTGATGGTTTTTAAACACACACACCATACCAATATTACTGAATCAATCACTATATTTTTTGCAGCAGTGGATAATGTTTGCTCCAAGCGCCGATCAAAACCCTCTGCTTTTATTTTACGATACAAGAGCAACACTACCCTTTTCTTCTTGTTGGAATAAGTGGTCTCGGAAAAATAAGGTATAAATTTCATCATCTTTTCTTATTAACAATGTTTGCTCAAAGTTGCTATCTGTTTGAAAATATAATATATTTAACATGTTCAATTTGCAAATTTGTTTGAGTGGAATGCTTTAGGGAATCTAAAACTAGTATATATATATATATATATATATATATATATATATATATATATATATATATATATATATATATATATATATATATATATATATATATATAGAATGATGGTTCGGGTTTTATGCTAACTGTAGTTTCTGATTTTATCGCTCCTGACTTTGTTAGGCCATTATTTATACTACCCTTTATTCCAATAAAGCTTAGTAACAAACATTGGACCTGTAAAGTATTCATCATGGAATTAGGAAATCGTTGTTAACGTGTTATGTTATGAGTCTCGTGAGGACCATTTTCGTTTACACCTAGAATAGAATCAACATAACAAGACATCTTAAGTTTGTATGGAAAGTACAGCTTAGTGCCATTATATGGCGTTACTGCTGTAATGGTTCATCAATGCTTGATAGTTTTTTTTTTTTTTTTTTTTTTTTTTTTTAAAGAAGACAAAGGGTTAAATCCTTAAACAAGAAGATAATATTTTTTATTTTATTTTATTTATTTTTTATTTTATTTTATTTTTTCATATCTCATGCACTTTATAGAAGGCGCTTTCTATGGTAAGCTTGACTGAAAATGAATTTACTATAGTTTGAACTTTATAGTATATAATCTTGTAGCGTTTTTATTTCATGAGGCATGCTAATCAGTTTTGTTTTGTTTTGCAGCTTTGGCGCTTGTGGCTACACAAAGCCTGCAGGTTAGGATACGATTAGTGAAGTTATAGTAATATACAGAATAGTTATGGGTTTTGGTTAAAGATTATTATGGAGTGTTTTAGGTTTTGATTAGGTTCATGGCTTAGGATTGGAAAAAACAGTTTGTGTTTTGTCCGGATTTATTTAAGTAGTTGTTGCAGATTTGTAGGTGTTCTTGATGGATTATAACATTTGTGGTATTCTAGGAATAGGGATGTGCCTGTGCTTCGTTGTAGGTTATAAAATGATCAGAGCATTATTTACATTTTAAGTGGCTCTTCCAGATTTATAGGTGTTTTTTATGGATAATAACATTTGTGTTGGTATTGGGATGTGCCTGTGCTTTATTGTCAGTTTAAAATGTAAAACCAACCTCATTTCTTTTCAGATTGTATATTTTTATCTTTCAATTCATCATATTAACCAACATAACACACAATAGATATATACTAGCATTATTCCTGCTCTATGTTGCGGCAGCAGCGAGAATGTGATGATAGACGATGGCGATTAGTGAGAATGCGTTTACCTATGGTGGACAATTAAAAATATAGTAAAGAAAATGCTCAATTTGACGTATTGAATCTTATATTAGGAGTAAAAGGACACAAGGTGTTTGAAAGTATTTTTTGATGCTTTAGAATGGTAAGTCACAATTTTACCTCTTCCAAAAAGCGAGGATGGACTCCTTCCGATGGTCCACATCGTCCTTCCGACGGTCCATGCATCGCCTCAACTTAAGTCTCAGCTTCTTCATCTCCGATTCCTTTTAGCTTTGTGATCCGTGCTAAGCAACAAGTCTAAACAGACTTAAACCGCTCGACACAAATGCAATGAAGTCCTGAGAATAGATTGAATTCCGGTCGTTTAGTCCCAAGGAGACTCAATGGTGTGTAGAATCGATTCAGATGATGGAATGATCACTAAGGATAGTGATCCGTAAAGGTTATGATTAGAATTACTACACTACCGATTGATTTGGGATAGAATTGGACACGTAATTGGAAAGCACAACAATCGAAGAAAGAAACGTAACGTAAGTTTTAAAACCACGATACGCATAAAATAAAAGGTGAAAACTAAGAAATAAAAGGCCTAAAAATATGAAAATAACATTTTGGAATCCTAAAAATAAAAGAAAATTATTAGAAAAAGAAAATTATTTTTAACACTATTTAATTAATTATTATTAATTAAAAACTATTTTAACTATTCTAAAATAAAAGAAAATAGGAAATAAGGCTAGAAAAATAAACTTATGACTCTGAAAAATCTAAAATACCATAAAACTAATTTTAAAATTAAAAATATATTTTTCACACTTTTTATTTAATTATTACTAATTAATTATTATTTAAAATACACTTAATTACTAGAAAATGGAAAATACACTTGGAAAAATAAAATTTTAACTTTGAAAAATCTAAAATATGATAAAACTAATTTTAAAACAGAAAATATATTTTTTATGCTTTTTAATTATTTATTACTAATTATTTATTATTTATTAACTATTTATAATTATAATAAATACTAAAAGATAGAGAAAATCAAACTTTTCTAAAATCCTATATGATGACGAAACCTAAGAAAAAGAGAAAAACAAGATTTGCTTATTAATAAGATGAAAAGAAAAATCAAAAAGCTAAAAAATATTAAATAAACGCTATCACTATTTTTATATTGATGTTTTTCTGAATTTTCTTTTTGAAAACTACTTAAATACTAATAATATGAAACTTTAATAAAGACAAAAAATTTACAAATCACAAATAAGCAGATTTGAAGGCTTATTGATCCAACAGTGCTTAAATGAGCTTATTTGGGTGTAATAAGCTCAAACAAGCTTGTACACTGAAACAAAAGCTCAAAGTGGATTCAAACAAGCTAAATGAACAGAAATGAGGCTAAGATATCTAAAGAAGCACTCTAAAAAGCTAAGAACAAACAAATAAGCACTTGATATTGAAACAGAATGGACAAGATACAAGCTAGTAGCAATTTCTAGCTAATAAGCTCAAAAGTGAAAATCAAACTTGACAATCCAAGAGGACCAGATTGGCTTTCCAAAGAACCAGAGAACTCAAGATTTGAAGCACTAACAAGCTCAATGCAAGCTTATCAATTTGGTACCAATAATCAGGCATGCAGGCGATTTGCAAATGTGTACCCCACAATAAGCTAACTAAAAAGCACTTTAAAAGCTGATTCAAGGAGATCTAGTATTTTTGTAATTTTCTTTAGCAACTAAACTACAATACCTCCAGAGCTTATAAGTTGAATCTTAATATTAAACCCTAGTGAAATTCAAAGTTTATTCAAAACCACCTATCGAGATTTTGACTTTTGATGAAACTAAAAGTTGACCAAAATGAGATTTAAACCGATCTTAAACACCGATTATGATGTTATAAAGTGAACTAAGACTGATTAGAGCAAGTTTAACAACTTTTAAACACAAAATCAAGATCCTTGATCTTAAAAACTCCAACAGTGACTGCACAATTAAGATCAAATGAATTTTTGACTTTTAATGAACAAAGACTTGTTTTTATGACTGAACTTAGGTATTTAGACTTAGTTAGACAGAATTCCAACAAAACCAAAGACCAAAGTACTTTCAAACTCAAAGAACCAAACACCCCTTTATCTTAACTGTTTTGAATGTTTTCAAAGCAAATCAAAGATTTAAACCATGAACTTGATTTAAGACCTTATATAATCATATAATAAGACTAGAAGCATGAAATAACAGAATAGCAACATGAAACTTAGAAATGACCATTATCCAATTTTAACTGTTAAAATTAAATTTATGTAAACTACAAATTAAAAGGACAAGCTACTGATTTTAAAGTTTAGGAACACTTAATTATGACTAGATATCACAAAGAAATGTAAATATAAGGTAATTAACCACTACAACAAGAAATACCAAATTTATCAAAAGCTTACAAATGCTTCCAAGCTTAAAACCGATAACCAAGATCTGAAACCAATTCCTATAGCTTCCCAAGAAGCACTATACCAAGGCCATCCAATATCAACCTTGCTCCAGCCTTCTTGTACCTTTCACCATGATTTTTTTAATTTTCAAGTATTTAATGGATTTTGGTGATTTTTGACTTTTGAAGCTAAACTGAATTTTATTGTTTCTAATAGCTTTTATAAGCTATTTGGGAGCTTATGTGAGCTAACTCACCCATATAAACAACAAACAACAACATTTGATTCAACATGAGATTTTGCTTAATCATGAAAATTTACATAAACCGAAATTTACTTGACACTTGAATTAAAGGTTCACAAAGCTTTATTATAGCATAATAACTTGAAATACAAAGTTTTTAAGCTTAAAACATAAACTAAATTTGAAAATTAAACTAAAACGACATGAAAAATAAATATTACACTAGATAACTCTTTTCTCCCATGCATCTCTCTCTTTATAGACTTTTCATCATCTCTCGAGGTACTGAATCTATCCCACCAAATTTGAGCCCTTGGATCACTAAAATAATCGAACCGTACATCTAGCTTTTTACGCCAAATATTCTTCAAAGCAATTTTTTCATTTAAGGATTTGGTTGAGTCAATTAAGAGTATTTGGAGTGTAGAGGAGTTGGAGGGACATGGAATGGGAGGGGTTGAAATGTGGTGAAAACCACTCGGTTTTGGTGTTTCGTGTTGGGAGAGACATTTACAAATGACAATTGGTTTTTGGTTTTCCTTGGGTTTGACTTTCTTTGACCGTGGATAAATAATAACAAGGGGGTCAAATAAAGTGGGTGGGTTCTTTTGCAATTGACTGGCTCAAGGGTCACCAAAGGGGTCAAGGGCCAAAGGGAATGGGCTTGTTTTGGATTTGGGCTAAGGTTTAAAATAGGATCCGCTTGGTTAAGTTTAGTAAACAAGGACCAAAAGTGCAATTTCACTAAACTTCAAGGACTGATCATGCAACCTTTCCAAACTTCTCACAAGGACCAAATTTGCCATACATTGATAATACAAGGGCCCTTTTTGCATAAAATCCATTTTTAAAGGTCCAAGGACTAATTTTGCAATTTTCCAAAGTTTGAGGACCTTTTCGCCAATTGACCAAAGAATCATTCAAGGATTATTTTAAACAACTTAGAATACTTGGGACCTTGAATGATAAATTTTCACATTTTTGAATTCCGTGGACTAGATTTGACAACTTTAAAACTTGGGGACTAAAACCGCCAATTTTGCAAACTTGATACATTTTCATCCGATTTTGATATTTTTGCATTTAAAACACATAAAACACCGATTTGTGATATTTTGATCATTTTGATGTGTTTCGAGCGTTTCAGATGATTTTGCGCTTAGATTACACAAAATGATGAGTATTTGACACTCATCAATCCCACATCGAGATATTGCTAGTCCCTAGCAATGATTTGAGAAAACTTTGATGGATTTGAAAACTCTTTACCAAAAGTCATCACTCGAGTAGCCAATTGTTTTGATTCAAGTAAGAATCTTGGTACAACGATAACTGATGATTTATTGGCAAATCATAAACCATATAACGGATTTGATGTGTCTTTACCGTGCCGTACTTTCCTCGGACTAGCCAACTCTTAGATAAATTATCGTAATTATCTTTGGTGAGTGAATACCAATTATGGATTTTCCATCGCTTTACCACAAGCCATAACCTTGCGGGCTAGCCAACTCATTATCTTTTGAGGATGATGGGGAGTCAAGAGCCATACAATTTTGGGCAAATTGCAAGCCATATAAACGGATTTGAGAAATCTTTACCAAGAGCCGTTTGCTCTGGATTAGCTAATCCTTTAGTCTTACGATAAGGCGGATCGATAATCAATTGAGTAAGTGTAAAACACTTACTCCAAAAAATTTTGGCCAAAAACGGGAATTGGGTAGATAATATATATGAAATTCGTGAGAATTCCCCACACTTAGAAATGAATATTGCCTCAATATTCAAAGTACCATGGTTATGCCGAAACAAAGAACGAAAAGGAAATATTACGCCATTATTTAGAAAGAAGATTTTTTTTTTTTTTTTTTTTTTTTTTTTTAGAAAGAATGAGAATATACAACGGTGGGAAAACCCCCACACTAGGGTGGTAGAAAGGGGTAAGAAGATGCAATTATGGGTGAAAACCCATATGGTGCGTACTAATGTTTTGATTACCGAGTCACTAGCTTGACTCGATCCCCGCATTCATTGGTTCACGGGAATGTTTGTAAACCGGACAACCACAGGGGAATGTCCTCTCCAAAGTAATGCTTAACTCGATGACCATTCACTTTAAAATTAGGACCATCGGGTTGAGATAACTCAATGGTACCATAAGGATAAACCTTAGCGATAGTGAATGGACCGGATCAGTGGACTTAAGCTTTCCAGAAAATCTTCAATCTTGAGTTGAAAAGAAGGACTCGATCACCAACGTTGAAAACGCGGTTCTTGATCTTGGAGTCATGAATCTTCTTTGTCTTTTGTTTATAGATTAAAGAGTTCTCGTAAGCTTGATCACGAAGTTCATTTAGTTCATTCATTTGAACTTTCGTGATCACCTACCGTCTCAGATATCGAAGTTTGCATGCTTTAAGGCCCAAGAAGCCTTGTGCTCTAACTCGATCGGATGATGACATGCCTTCCGCACACTAGCTTGTATGGAGTACACCCGATGGGTGTTTTGTAAGTAGACGGAAGGCCCAGAGCGCCATCCGTTTATCCGACCAGATGCACGATTTTCGCCACCGTCCTTTCAAGAATCCTTTTAAGGCCACGGTTTGAAACTTCCACCGCCCACTTGTTTCGGGGTGGTATGCGAGAGAGACGGTGGTAACACCATATTTTGCATGACTCTTTCAAATTGGTCATTACGTAAATGTGTACCACGATCATCGATTATCGCTCTTGAGTTCCAAACCCGGAAAACAGAGATTTTAAAACTTCACAACAACTCGGCATCATTGGTGGGTAAAGCTTTTGCTTCAACCCATTTTGACAGATAGTCAATACCACAAGTATGTACTTGTTACCACGAGAAGATGGAAATGGCCCCATAAAATCAATACCCCATATGTCAAATATCTCGCAAACTTGAATGGCATTTTGCGGCATTTCATTACTGAGATATATTACCATGACGACGACAGCGCTGTGTTTTGACATAATGGGCATCCTTATAGATTGTAGGCCAATAGAACCCGGAATCAAACACCTTTTGGCGGTGTAGTTTGGACTATGATGGTGATAAGGTTTTAAAAGGTACCATTTGAGGGTCGCTTAAGTCCTTATTTGATCACTTTTGTATCCGTTATTGCTTAATATCGTTCCTTTTCACTTTTTAGGTCTCGTGAAGGCAAAATGGAATGGCACTTATTTGGACGAAAAGGCGCGAATATATGAAGAAAATGGCCAAAGTCGAAATCGAGACACTCACAGTTGTTGAATGTAGAAGTCGACGGCGCCAAAAGTTATTCATGACGCCGTCCCGTAATTGTGTGACGGACGAACCCAAAACTCGTATTTTCAAGAGACGGCGTCTAGTGGTGAAAGAGTAGGCCGTCGCTACTCGACGGCCTAGATGCAATCCGCACGACGCCGAGATCGAAAGGCGACGGCGCCACAACCTTAAGGTGACGCCGCCGCTGTCGATCAAGACTATCACAAGATGCGCAAGTAGTTGATATTGTTTTGGCCATAACTTTTGCATACGAACTCGGATTTAGGTGGTTCAAAAGCCCACGCGATCGAACGAGAAAATCTACAATTTGTCGAAAAATGGTCGTGACGCATTCACTCTATAAGTGTGACGCCGTCAATCTTTGCCGACGTAAAATCGCCTATAAATATAACATTATAACTTCACTTTTGCAAGCCCTAAACCCTAAGTCCGATTCCGTGGTTTAGGTAGGTGTTTTCCAAAGAACTTAAAGGGTTCCAAACACTCTATAAACATTGTGTGTTGGTTTGTTTGTTAATCCAATCCTATGGTATGTCTTCAATTATCATAATTGTTGCTTGCTCTTCATTAATTATGCTTGGCTAATTCATCTAGTGTCTCGCTTATGATTGTGTGAAACTTGTATACAATTAATTAGATCTTATTGATTTCTTAGTGATGCTTGTGTCTATCTTCATCATTAGGGTGTGACAACTTCAATGAGTCTAATTGGTTTAGTTTATAATTCTTGCATCCCACTGTCTCTTGTTTGATTGGTTGTCTCTTATCTTAATTGTAATTGGCTTAGGAAGTGCGACTAGGCTATCGTTGTGTTTAACACTTGATAAATCCTTGATAGTTTATGAATGACTTGGTGGATTTCGCTTACTAAATCAAAGATAACCTTAAAGTTAGTTTATGAATGAATAAGTGGATTTTGTTTACTACACTTAAAGGTGACTTCAAAGAGTTAGGAGAAACGATACCCTACAACCTTAGACACACAACGCAACTAGGAATAAGGACGTGACAATTCAACCATCAATAGGACGGACAATTCAAGAGGTAGAATTGGATAGCTAGCAAGGAGTAATACATCATAAGTAGATACGCTTCACGTTCTTGGTAGACCCCTAATTTAGTTAGTACCTTTTGGGATAGTTGACTAGCAACTAATTCCACCCTCCCAAATCCAAACCCCGAGATTCGTACCTTTCAATTTCATAAAATATAAAAATACAAAAATAATCATCCTCACCTTTAGACTTAAATCGATATACACTTCACCCTAACGACACTATTCCCCAGAGAACGATATCAATGCCCGTGGCTTACCCTAATTACTACACTACAACGATTAGGTTCACGCCTGGGGTGTTATAAAACTTGCTCGAAGAAAAGGAAGTTTCCTTGACCCGAACGACGCGTGTAGCGTTATCAAGTTTTGGCGCCACGCCGGGAATAGTTATTGTTTAGGCTTGATTTCTATCTCGTTTAGGTCTACTCACAAGATTCCTATCAAGTGAGATTTTTTTCTTTTATTAGCTTCCTTGTAGTCTATCTCCTTCTTTGTGCCTTTGTTCGTAAAACTTGTCCATTGACTCTTCCGCTCACCATTATGGAGAACGCGAATCCACTATATTCATGATTAGGTTTTTTCATAAGAAATTATGATATTACTAAAGCGGATTATTCAAGATGGTGGGAAGAAAGTAACCAACTCCATAAACCTTTTGAGGTTTCACTATTCCATCAAGCCCACAAAGTACCTCATCTAGTGCAACCGATGCTTCGCTTGAGCCTTCACCTAGGATAGACTTTCGTGAACAACCTCCATGTTTAGAAACTATTGTTAGTAAGGCCCTTTGGAGAACCGACCAAATTTGTGAAAATATTATGGAAAGCAACCAAGCTTTAAACCATAAGTTGGATCAATTACTAAGTTTGGTTTCATCACGACCTAAGGAAATAGCACATGATGAGCATATAGATGATGTAGATGTGATTGAGGATAAGGTGAAAAGTCTAGACCCACAAGGTATCCCACAAGTTCCACGATCATTTAAGGCATACACACCGCACGTGACTTACCGGAAGTAGTAGAAGAGACTTTAGGAATCCCAATGGAGGTAGAACATTTGAACCGAACGCAATTGGAGAATATAGGTTTGAATACTTGTAGTCTCGGCCTTACTCTTAGTTCTAGGGAATTTCATAGTGTTGATGAACCGAACCTCAATCTTTACTTCCATCCTTAAATAAACGAGGAACCGACCCACCCATCAACCAATTTAGTCCGGTAGTTTTAGGATGAAGGAAGCCATTCACACACCCCTTCAACTCACGTGGCATATTTCCACCCTAAGGGTGTGTATTGCTACTATCACCCGCACTTAAACTTAAGTGTAGGAAAACTTCCCTTTATCTCGTTAAATAAGGGTAGAGTCAGGCTCGTGACTCAAACAAAACAAGCGCTTCTTGGGAGGCAACCCATGTGTATTTGTTTTATTTTTATTTGTGTGTCGATATCTTTTATTGATTGTTTATTCTTATGTTTGAATTTGTAAAATGCTTTATTTTGTTTTAACCTCGCCTTAATTGCATATAAAGGTATTTCACATAAGGGATAAGTGTAGGAGGATTACACACGTTTTCAAAAGAAATGTAAACATGAGAATAACAATTAAATAAAAGATATATATGTTTGTTTGTTCGAGTCAAATGCTTGTATCGAGTCATAATGGATGTTTTGCGAAATTTTTCCAGATTCTAAAGATGTAAATTTTCCGTAATTTTTCCGTAAAATCGCAGACCGCTTTTTGTCGATAACTGACGGCGTCAGATTGCAAACGACAGCGTCGAGAAGGAGTAAAACATCACTTACTTTTCTCATTTTCTCGAGCTACTTGTAAAATTTTGGAATTTTCCAGATCTTAATTTTCTAAAAATTCTGTAAACATCCATTCCACAAGCATTATATCTTATCTAAGTCTGGAATTACATCTTGTTGTGATTTTTCTTTGTTCGGTTTGATGCGTTGGGTTGTTTGTTTTCTTCAAGTGTGCAGGTTTAATTTTTCAAGAAGAAGTTACATAAGATTGGAGGAGCTTTTCACGCAATAATTCTTCTTGGAAAAGAGTTTAACCACCACTTTACACGGATCCTACCGAGCTAATCAGGGGAGTATTAGTTTCTTTCGTTTTAAATTACCTTCTATTATCATAACTTTGATATTTCGGGAACATTGGGGACAATGTTCGGTTTAAGTGTAGGGAGGAAAATAAATGGGAACTTTGAAACTATGTTTATCCTTGATTATTTGCTTTGTCCAAATTGCATTTGCGTAATAAACCATGAGAAAATGTCGGTTAGGGTAATTTTGGCACCAAATTTAAAATTTTTCGTGACATATAGGGTGGGCCATTTGTCTTAACAAAAGCGCCTCACGGATAGGAAGTTGCATGACTAGCACAAAACCCTTACCACCCAAATTCCACCCAAATGTGAGGATCGCCCTTAGATTAGTAGGAATTAAAAGCATTCTTCTTTAATGCTTAGAGTGTGAACCGTAGTATATTAGATTCTAGAACTTGTTTTGTGATGCATTCCGAGATCGCAAGTGAGGCTACACTTGTGTAGTTAGGAATAACTAAATGATAAGAGGCATTAGGATAACCCTTGTTTGATACCGTAATATAATTACTTCTTCCACATCGGTTGAGTAATTCCCCACACCCTTTGCGTTGTACTCATTTTAGTACACGATACCCCTAGTTAACCCTCGAGCCTATCCTTTTCGCGGTTCTCGTGATATTTCGGTTTTCCGAATATCAATGAAGAGCATTTTTACACCCCACCCCAAATATACACCCAAATCGCCTTAGCTCACCCCTTATGCACTCACTTTTAGTGCAAATATTTGTTATCACCCTAAACCCTTAGTTCAATTATCCGTTGCTTGCATGAGTTGCTAAGTCGAGTCATATCCTTTGTATACGCTTTGGGATGATTGGGATTCATGGGAAAAGTTAAAGTTTATGAAATGACGGGAAGGAACGTTAAATTCAAATTCCCTTTGTTTGCGTAATAATGTACCCCAAGTGTTTTGATTTTTTCAAATCGGGTCAAATTAGTATTAGAGTAATAAAACTCAAGTGTAGGGCTATGCTTATAAACCCTAGTATTTTGATGTTATCTTAGAGGATGGTAGAGTAAAAGTGTATGAAAAAAAAAAAAAAAAAAAAAAAAAAAAAAATCGAAAAAAAAAAAAAAAAATAGATAAAAAAAAAAAAAAAAAAAAAAAAAAACATACGGGCTACCATCCTACATCTATCATTTAAATTTATGTTTGTTTATTTCAGTTATCTAGAGTTTAGAGTGTTAGTCTTGGCTTAGCAACGCCATTCTTCATATGCATTTAACATAGAGATTTTGACTTACCACCACTAAATAGCCTATCCCACCAAACCCTTATTTCCTACCGTAAGCCTAAAGTTACAACCCTTTAAAGACCTCTTTGATAGTCTTTCCTAGGTGCTTACGCCAAAGCGATGGAGGTTTGATCTATTCTCAAGCCTATGGTAATCTATGTACTAGGACCGTTAATGAGTGTTTATCTTCCATTTCCTATATTGTTATATTTCATTTATACACCGAGAGAGATGTGAGTATCCAAACACCCCATGTGAGGTGCTAGTATGTAATTTCCGTGCTTGTTATGACTTTTATGGGCTTATATGTGTTGTGGACCGCTTTGAATTAATGCTTCATGACCCCTAACTTATAAATTAATTGGCTAAAAGCACATTTGCTTGAGGACAAGCAAATAACAAGTGTAGGGATATTTGATAAGGTTTTAAAAGGTACCATTTTGAGGGTCGTTTAAGTCCTTATTTGATCACTTTGTATCCGTTATTGCTTAATATCGCTCCTTTTCACTTTTTAGGTCTCGTGAAGGCAAAATGCCGGAATGGCACTTATTTGGACGAAAAGGCGAATATATGAAGAAATGGCCAAAGTCGAAATCGAGACACTCATGCTTGAATGTAGAAGACGGGCGTCGGTGCTATTCATGACGCCGTCTGCACTATTGTGACGGACGTAACCCAAACTCGTATTTTCAAGAGACGGCGCCTAGTGGTGAAAGAGTAGGCCGTCGCTAGTCGACGGCCTAGATGCAATCCAGACGACGTCAGAGATCAAGGCGCACAGGCGCCACAACCTTAAGGTGACGCCACAAGTCGATCAAGACTATCACAAGATGCGCCAAGTAGTTGATATTGTTTTGGCCATAACTTTTGCATACGAACTCGGATTTAGGTGGTTCAAAAGCCCACGCGATCGGAACGAGAAAATCTACAATTTGCTGAAAAAATGGTCGTGACGCCGTCAATCTATAAGTGTGACGCCGTCAATCTTTGCCGATGTAAAATCGCCTATAAATATAACATTATAACTTCACTTTTGCAAGCCCTAAACCCTAAGTCCGATTCTGTGGTTTAGGTAGGTGTTTTTCCAGCAACTTAAAGGGTTCCAAACACTCTATAAACATTGTGTGTTGGTTTGTTTGTTAATCCAATCCTATGGTATGTCTTCAATTATCATAATTGTTGCTTGCTCTTCATTAATTATGCTTGGCTAATTCATCTAGTGTCTGCTTATGATTGTGTGAAACTTGTATACAATTAATTAGATCTTATTGATTTCTTAGTGATGCTTGTGTCTATCTTCATCATTAGGGTGTGACAACTTCAATGAGTCTAATTGGTTTAGTTTATAATTCTTGCATCCCTCTGCCTCTTGTTTGATTGGTTGTCTCTTATCTTAATTGTAATTGGCTTAGGAAGTGCGACTAGGCTATCGTTGTGTTTAACACTTGATAAATCCTTGATAGTTTATGAATGACTTGGTGGATTTCGTTTACTAAATCAAAGATAACCTTAAAGTTAGTTTATGAATGAATAAGTGGATTTTGTTTACTACACTTAAAGGTGACTTCAAAGAGTTAGGGAGAAACGCATACCCTACAACCTTAGACACACAACGCAACTAGGAATAAGGACGTGACAATTCAACCATCAATAGGACGTGACAATTCAGTAGGTAGAATTGGATAGCTAGCAAGGAGTAATACATCATAAGTAGATACGCTTCACGTTACTGGTAGACCCCTAATTTAGTTAGTACCTTTTGGGATAGTTGACTAGCAACTAATTCCACCCTCCCCAAATCCATACCCCGAGATTCGTACCTTTCAATTTCATAAAATATAAAAATACAAAAATAATCATCCCTCACCTTTAGACTTAAATCGATATACACTTGACCTAACGACACTATTCCCTAGAGAACGATATCAATGCCCGTGGCTTACCCTAATTACTACACTACAACGATTAGGTTCATCGCTTAGGGTGTTATAAAACTTGCTCAAGAAAAGGAAGTTTCCTTGACCCCGAACGACGCGTGTAGCGTTATCAATGGCCCCTGGGTCCAAGATGGCAAGTCGTGAGAATGTCAATAGCTTCCCGTCCATAAACACACCGTTGGATGACTTGATCCGCACAATTTTGAACAAGAAAGGGTCGTCCCGTAAATAATGTTTAACATCTTTAAAGAATTTGTTCTTCTGCTGGTCGACATCCCTTTCACAATGAAGTTACCGCATGGTAATTTGCAAAGTCAAGAAACCATGGGGTGGTAGAATTTCCACTAAAAGAAACCGCATTGAGTGTCTCGAGAGGAAATGTTTCATTTATTTCCTTTTCTCGAAAACATCTTGGTGAGGGTTTTCTAATCTGACAGATGATCGGCCGCTAGATTCTCGGCTCCTTTTTATCACGTATAATGATATCAAATTCTTGGAGGAGGAGAATCCAACTAAGCAATCTCGCTTTGCATCTTGTTTTGCAAAGAGATATTTAAGAGTCGAGTGATCCGTATACACTACGCATTTGGTCAAGATAAGATCTGGCCGAAACTTCTCAAAAGCATACACCACGCTAATAGCTCTTTTACGTGGTGGTGTAATGAGTTTGAGCTCACCATAGTTTTGCTTATGTAGTGAATAAATTCAAAATGTTTATTTCTTCGTTGCCCTAGGACTGCACCGATAGCAAAATCACTTGCATCGCACATGAGCTCAAAAGGCAAGTCCCATCGAGCAACGAGAATGGGTGCTTGAAGCTTTTCTTCAATGTTTCAAAAGCTACGATGCACTCGGGTGAGAAGATAAAGGAGCATCCTTTTCAAGAAGATGGGTCATAGGTCGGGCGATTTTGGAAAAATCTTGTATGAATCTCGATAGAAACCGGCATGACCTAAAAACTCCTAATACCCTTGACGGTAGTAGGATGAGGCGAAATTAGCAATAACATCAACTTTTGCTCTATCTACCTCAATCCCGTTCTTTGAAATCTTATGGCCAAGGACTATGCCTTCTTTGACCATAAAGTGACTTTTCTCCCAGTTTAGACAAAGATTGGTGTCTTCACACCTTTGAAGCATTTTATCTAAATGGGAGAGGCATGTTTGAAAAGAATTCCCAATGACCGAGAAGTCATCCATAAACACTTCCATTGTTTCCCCGATCATGTCGTGGAATATGGCCATCATACATCGTTGGAACGCGCAGAGCATTACATAAGCCAAAAGGCATGCGTTTGTAGGCAAAAGTTCCGTATGGGCAAGTGAATGTGGTCTTCTCTTGATCCCGTGGATCAATAGGGATCAGTAACCGAGAAACCATCAAGGAAACAATAGTACTCATTCCCGCTAGTCTCTCAAGCATCCGGTCCATGAAGGGTAGAGGAAAATGGTCTTTACTGGTGGCGTCATTCAACTTACGATAGTCGATACAAACACGCCATCCCGTAACCAATCGAGTTGGAATTATCTCGTTATCTTCATTTGTGATATGAGAATGCCACCCTTTTTCGAACACAATGAATTGGGTGACCCAAGGACTTATTCGAGATCGGGTAAATCAATCCCGCATCAAGAAGTTTGATAACCTCTTGTTTGATAACATCATGGATTTTTGGATTCACTCGCTCTCGATGTTGAAGCTGGGTTTGAAGTCATCCTCCATCAAGATTTTATGAGTACAAAACCTGTGGTTTATACCTTTGATGTCGGAGAGTTTCAAGCTATTACTTGCTTGTGTGACTTCAAGATTTTAATGAGAGCAGCTTTTTCATCTTTACTCAAATCTCGAGCAATAATGACGGGTAATTTATCATCACCTTCAAGGAATGCATACTCGAGATGAGGAGGTAAGTCCTTAAGCTCAACCTCAGAAATTCTTGATTTTCTCAACTGAATTGACTTCCTCGTTATGAAGTTTGATGGGAGGAGAGGAAGAGAAGTGTCCAGATTTAACAACTTCTCAAGAAAATCTCCTCAGATTAATCTCATTTTGATTAATCTCAACCGATTGAATCACTAGAGGAGGGGTTGATGATGGATCACCATTGATCAACTTCTCAATAAGAAGTATATCCCCTCAATATCAATTGAGCGTGATCAATTTCCCAAGGAAGTAATCACTAGCCAAATATGCTTCAATCTCATCTAAGATGAAGTCGCTTCCCTCAAACGGAGTGAGAGAAGGAGTAGAATTGGCTATGATAGGCTAAGAAGATGTGGTGGAATCCCACCACGAATTATGAGAATAACCAAGAACTTCGAGAGTACTCGCCGAAGCAACATCAATGATATCTATTCGGTTAACCGATTCGTAATCATAATTTGCGGAGTACCTCGAAGTTTGGTCAAGGTTGAAGGTGACACTTCATTACCAACACGCAATGTGATTTCTTGCTCAAATACATCTATGAGAGCACGCCCGCTCTCGTGAATCCTCGACCAACAATGAGAGGAACCCGATGATCGCATCAAAATCAACAACCACGAAGTCACCGAAATGGAACTTTCCTACTTTCTAAATCGCCCCTCGGCAATGCCAAGAGGACGGGATATGGAACGATCGCAAGCTCGAGAGTCATGCATGTAGGAGTGAGTTCCGGAGAGAAAGTTTCTTCCACATCGAATATGGCATAAGGTTTATGCTTGCACCAAGATCTCGCTAGAGCAAAGCATTCAACCATCCCCGGAATACACAAGGTAAGAAATTTCCCAGATCTCCAAGCTTTTCAGAAGCTTCTTTAGAATAATCTACGAAAGGTTCTAAGAGGAGTCTTTGCCATTTCAAACGACTTTTCCTTATTGCTAACATGTGTTTGAGAGTTGATGCGAACTTGGGCATCAACATGATAGCATCCATAAAGCTTATGTCAAATGTAACTCTTGGAAAATTTGGAAAAATTTATCCATTTGATGACTAGCTTTCTCATGGAGCTTTGCTCATTCAAGCGCGATGGGTACGGATAGAAGATTTGGATTGATTCTCAACAGAGCTATAGGAGGTTCAAAACAACTCTCGGATTAGACCTGGGTTTCGGACCACTGAGGTTGGACTACACCAAGGTTGGACGTGTCTTTGTATCGTGGGCTAGAATAATGCACTTTGTTCGTAGTATCTGGGTAACTTGACTCATTGGCACCGTGGAGGTGGCATAGGAGTCGTGAGGTCCATTGTGTTTAGGAGGTTCACCGTCCACTACCTTTGGAAGAGAAGAAGAAGAAGAGGTAGTAGGAACAAGCAGTCCAGTGTATGAAACACCACTTGGTTGTGATCGCTTTAGCATCGCCCCTCGGGTTAGCGATCGTGTTGCTCGATAAAGTACACGAGCCCGAGGGTCGATCATTTAAAGACTTCTTCGGATCGACAACTGACCGACCAACAACTCGCTCATTTCATCTTGGGATTTCATAAACCGCTTGAGAACTCATCGATGATGGTCCCTGGAGGAGTAATGACGGGAGGAGCTGGAGGGACAATTTGAGGCCGTATGTTTTGATTATAGCCAAAATTCCCTTGATTAGGATTCATATTCCCATGAAATTGATTCCCTCGATTGAAATTGTTTTGATTAGGGTTTCCTTGATGATGGAAACCTTGATTGGGTCCAGGATAGAAATTACCTTGGTTTTGATAACCTTGGTTCATTCTTGGTTGGTTTTGATTTCGGTTTTGCATGTTGTGATTTTGGTTAAAACCGGGTGGTGCCTGATTAGTGTTAGCACGGTAGTGTGGTTCATTTTGAGGACGGTATTGATTACCTCCTTGTTGTGAACTACTGGCTAAAGCATTTGCTTTAAAAGGACTACCATCGGTGGCGACAATTGTAGTAAGCGTGAGACCACCACAAGTGACACAACTCTCAACTTTCTTCACTTCAAGATGTGTCGGAGTCGAGTGAAGGAGACTTTCTTCCGGTTAGCAAGAACCAAAGCTCGAACAATGTCCGTGAGTTTATCAATCTTAGCATCGTGCTAGATGTACTCACGGGGGATGAAGAAGAGGAAGGTCCAAGATTAGACCCGATATGTCTTAGCTACGAAAGGACGGACCGAGATTTGTTCTCAATGATCCGCAAGGCCTCTTTGGTGGTCTTGCTCAGAAATTACCTCCGGAGGCATTCAAAGAGTCTTGATTGGCCTGATTGAGACCATTGTAGAAAGTATCCATTTGCATTAACTCGGTAAAACCGTGATGCGGACATCATGAAGCAACTCTTTGTAACGATCCCATGCCTCCCCAAATGATTCATCAAATCTCGAGAAAATTTCATTATCTCATTCTTAAGACTTGTGGTTCGGGATGGAGGATAGAACTCGTTAACAAACTTGGTGACAAGATCTTCCCATGTCTCTATAGTAACCAGGGGTTGTTTCTCAAGCCAACCCGGCTTGTCCCTCCAGAAAATGGGAAAGAAGAAGCTTGATAGCTTCGTGTGGGACATTCTTGTACTTGATGGTAGATGCTATCTTGTTAAACCATCGAATGTGTGCATGAGGATCATCCCGCTCAAAACCATAGAATTGGCTTTGGGTTACTAGATTGAGCAACCCGGTTTGAGCTCGAAAGTGTCGACCACAATGGTCGGAACAACAATGGCATCTCCGTAACCTCGATGGGTGCTTGGAGAAGCTCATTCATCGGTTTGTCTTCCGCCATTTCGACGGAGGTGGTGGTGGTAGACGTTCCTCGATCACGGTGAAGGAGTGAACGTCCTCTACGTCTGCGAGGAATGTTTCCAAGTTCGAAAGTGGACTTGTAGAATCGAAGAACGAGTGCGCATGCACTAAGTATAAAATCAATTTTCAAAACAAATGAGGCAAAACACAAGTGAACTTAACCAATAATCACAAATGAAATGGCTTCTTTGAAAAAGGTACACCAAATCACAAGTGACACAAAGGCAAGTTTTAAATCGATGTTCGGAACTTATTAATGGTCGCACCCCAGCTAGGTAGTGCATCGCCTTGATTTGCGGTGGTTGATTTTTATGTATTCAATTAAGTACCACCGAAAAGACGAGGTTAGATTTGTGCAGTATGGGTTCAAAAACTTTTGGACAATATTTTTGTTATCGTCCCGTTTAACCAAATCGTACCTCTTCAAGAATCACCTTAAAAGAGAATACAAAATAGAAAAACGTTCCGATTGTTTTGTTGTTTTATATTTTTTGGTGTTTTAACACTTTAGGAAAAGTGTTAATGAACTTTTTGGTTTTCTTATAACTTTACAAATTTTTTTTTTACAAATGATGGGTATGTGCAACAATGGATCTGAAAATGGCTAAACACACGCTAAAGCCTCCCGGTAGGCGCTTAAAATTTTGATCTGTGCTAAGCAGTCAAGTCTAAACAGACTTAAACCGCCGTACACTAAATGCAATGAAGTCCTGGAGAATAGATTGAATTCCGGTCGTTTAGTCCCGAGGAGACTCAATGGTGTGTAGAATCGATTCAGATGATGGAATGATCACTAAGGATAGTGATCAGAAGGTTATGATTAGAATTACTACACCACCGATTGATTTGGGATAGAATTGGACACGTAATTGGAAAGCACAACAATCGAAGAAAGAAACGTAAACGTAAGTTTTAAAACCACGTACACGCACAAAATAAAAGGTGAAAACTAAGAAATAAAACGCCTAAAAATATGAAAATAACATTTTGGAATCCTAAAATAAAAGAAAATTATTAGAAAAGAAAATTATTTTTAACACTATTTAATTAATTATTATTAATTAAAACTATTTTAACTATTCTAAAATAAAAGAAAATAGGAAATAAGGCTAGAAAAATAAACTTATGACTCTGAAAATCTAAAATACCATAAACTAATTTTAAAATTAAAAATATATTTTTCACACTTTTTATTTAATTATTACTAATTAATTATTATTTAAAATACACTTAATTACTAGAAAATGGAAAATACACTTGGAAAAATAAAATTTTAACTTTGAAAATCTAAAATATGATAAAACTAATTTTAAAACAGAAAATATATTTTTATGCTTTTTAATTATTTATTACTAATTATTTATTATTTATTAACTATTTATAACTATAATAAATACTAAAAGATAGAGAAAAATCTGAAACTTTTTAAAAATCCTATATGATGACGAAACCTAAGAAAAAGAGAAAACAAGATTTGCTTATTAATAAGATGAAAGAAAAATCAAAAAGCTAAAAATATTAAATAAACGCTATCACTATTTTTATATTGATGTTTTTCTGAATTTTCTTTTGAAAACTACTTAAATACTAATAATATGAAACTTTAATAAAGACAAAAAATTTACAAATCACAAATAAGCAGATTTGAAGGCTTATTGATCCAACAGTGCTTAAATGAGCTTATTTGGGTGTAATAAGCTCAAACAAGCTTGTACACTGAAACAAAAGCTCAAAGTGGATTCAAACAAGCTAAATGAACAGAAATGAGGCTAAGATATCTAAAGAAGCACTCTAAAAAGCTAAGAACAAACAAATAAGCACTTGATATTGAAACAGAAATGGGACAAGATACAAGCTAGTAGCAGCCCTAGCTAATAAGCTCAAAAGTGAAAAATCAAACTTGACAATCCAAGAGGACCAGATTGGCTTTCCAAAGAACCAGAGAACTCAAGATTTGAAGCACTAACAAGCTCAATGCAAGCTTATCAATTTGGTACCAATAGCGCATGTGGCGGATTGCAAACGGTACCCCACAATAAGCTAACTAAAAGCACTTTAAAAGTGATTCAAGGAGATCTAGTATTTTTGTAATTTTCTTTAGCAACTAAACTACAATACCTCCAGAGCTTATAAGTTGAATCTTAATATTAAACCCCTAGTGAAATTCCAAAGTTTATTCAAAAACGACCTATTGAGATTTTGACTTTTTGACAGAAACTAAAAGTTGACCAAAATGAGATTTAAACTGATCTTAAACACTGATTATGATGTTATAAAGTGAACTAAGACTGATTAGAGCAAGTTTAACAACTTTTAAACACAAAATCAAGATCCTTGATCTTAAAAACTCCAACAGTGACTGCACAATTAAGATCAAATGAATTTTTGACTTTTAATGAACAAAGACTTGTTTTTATGACTGAACTTAGGTATTTAGACTTAGTTAGACAGAATTCCAACAAAACCAAAGACCAAAGTACTTGCAAACTCAAAGAACCAAACACCCCTTTATCTTAACTGTTTTGAATGTTTTCAAAGCAAATCAAAGATTTAAACCATGAACTTGATTTAAGACCTTATATAATCATATAATAAGACTAGAGAAGCATGAAATAACAGGAATAGCAACATGAAACTTAGAAATGACCATTATCCAATTTTAACTGTTAAAATTAAATTTATGTAAACTACAAATTAAAAAGGACAAGCTACCGATTTTAAAGTTTAGGAACACTTAATTATGACTAGATATCACAAAGAAAGTAAATATAAGGTAATTAACCACTACAACGGTAAAATACCAAATTTATCAAAAGCTTACAAATGCTTCCAAGCTTAAAACTCGATAACCAAGATCTCGAAACCAATTCCTATAGCTTCCCAAGAAGCACTATACCAAGGCCATCCAATATCAACCTTGGTCCAAATTCTTGTACCTTTCACCATGATTTTTTATTTTTCAAGTATTTAATGGGATTTTTGGTGATTTTTGACTTTTTGAAGCTAAACTGAATTTTATTGTTTCTAATAGCTTTTATAAGCTATTTGGGAGCTTATGTGAGCTAACTCAGTCCATATAAACAACAAACAACAACATTTGATTCAACATGAGATTTTGCTTAATCATGAAAATTTACATAAACTGAAATTTACTTGACACTTGAATTAAAGGTTCACAAAAGCTTTATTATAGCATAATAACTTGAAATACAAAGTTTTTAAGCTTAAAACATAAACTGAATTTGAAAATTAAACTAAAACGACATGAAAAATAAATATTACACTAGATAACTCTTTTCTCCCATGCATCTCTCTCTCTTTATAGACTTTTCATCATCTCTGAGGTACTCTGAATCTATCCCACCAAATTTGAGCCCTTGGATCACTAAAAATAATCAGAACCGTACATCTAGCTTTTTGGCGCCAAATATTCTTCAAAGCAGTTTTTTCATTTAAGGGATTTGGTTGAGTCAATTAAGAGTATTTGGAGTGTAGAGGAGTTGGAGGGGACATGGAATGGGAGGGGGGTTGAAAATGTGGTGAAAACCACTCTGGTTTTGGTGTTTCTGTGTTGGGAGAGACACTGCTACAGTGACACTGGTTTTGCGCGGTTTTCCTTGGGTTTGACTTTCTTTGACCGTGGATAAATAATAACAAGGGGGGTCAAAATGGGGTGGCTGGGTTCTTTTTGCAATTTGACCTGGCTCAAGGGTCAGCCAAAGGGGGTCAAGGGCCAAAGGGAATGGGCTTGTTTTTGGATTTGGGCTAAGGTTTAAAATAGGATCCGTTTGGTTAAGTTTAGTAAACAAGGACCAAAAGTGCAATTTCACTAAACTTCAAGGACTGATCATGCAACTTTTCCAAACTTCTCACAAGGACCAAATTTGCCATACATTGATAATACAAGGGCCCTTTTTGCATAAAATCCATTTTTAAAGGTCCAAGGACTAATTTTGCAATTTTCCAAAGTTTGAGGACCTTTCTTGCCAATTGACCAAAGAATCATTCAAGGATTATTTTAAACAACTTAGAATACTTCAGGACCTTGAATGATAAATTTTCACATTTTGAATTCTGTGGACTAGATTTGACAACTTTTAAAACTTGGGGACTAAAGCGCCAATTTTGCAAACTTGATACATTTTTCATCGATTTTGATATTTTGCATTTAAAACACATAAAACACCGATTTGTGATATTTTGATCATTTTGATGTGTTTCTGAGCGTTTTCAGATGATTTTGCAGTTTAGATTACACAAAAATGATGAGTATTTGGACACTCATCACTTTGCAAGAAAAGACCTGAAAGCATGAGGAGTTCAACTAAAGTACCATGCATGTCATTGACAACACTCTCAATAAGCTAACTTTGGGTAGAAATTCACCCACAAATGTTCATTACTGTTTGGTTTCTAATTTTTCTATATAGAGAAAATTCCATCTTTTTATGCATTGAGAAAAGTTCCATACGGAACAAGTTTTATTTAAAGAACAAATAAGTAGATCTCAACCATCTATCCTCTTTGAATCTAACGGATTAGATTAATTAACATTTTAAAATTAAAATTATACTTAGGGTCTTTTTGGTAAATTCACATTTTTTTATAACCACTCACAAAATAACAGAAAATAACACACACAACATCACACACGCTCTTTTGTAACCGCCCCCAAACCACTAAACGGTCCCAATCCACCGAAAACCGCCCCCAAACCACCAAAACCACCGCGAAACCCTGATTGTGAAACATCATTCATTTTTTTACGTTTTCATCCATTTTTTTACGTTTTCGTCGGCTTTTATACGTCTTTGTCTTTTTTTTTACGTTTTCTTCGGTTTTTTTTACTTTTTCGACCGTTTATTAACGTTTTTGCCCCTTTTTTTACGTTTTCGTCCGTTTTACGTTTTCATCCATTTTACGTTTTCATCCATCTTTTACGTTGTTCGCTTTTTACGTTTCTCACATTTTACGCCGTCCATTTTACGCCGTCCATTTTCACGTTTTCGTCCATTTTTTACATTTTCGTCAATCTTTTTAAGTTTTAGTCATTTTTTTTATGTTTTAAATCTGTTTTT
The DNA here is from genome assembly GCA_022545495.1 of Chrysanthemum lavandulifolium. Taxonomy (NCBI): domain Eukaryota; kingdom Viridiplantae; phylum Streptophyta; class Magnoliopsida; order Asterales; family Asteraceae; genus Chrysanthemum; species Chrysanthemum lavandulifolium. The sequence goes on along the minus strand of CM040244.1, from coordinate 263,957,604 downwards.
ATGTTTTGTTTTTTTTTCACTTTTTATTTTTTACACACTTTTATTCGCCGTCGATTATTCTTATGTTTTTATCCATTTCATACATATAATATGTATGAAAACGAATAAAAATGTATGAAAATGGATCAAAACGTATGAAAATGGAAAAAAAATGTTTCTTTATTGATTTTAAATCACGATTTTGACCCCTTTTCAAACAGAAATCGTGATTTAAAATCAATAAAGAAACGTTTTTATCCATTTTCATACGTTTTTATCTAATTTCATACATTTTTATCCGTTTTCATACATATTATATGTATGAAATGGATAAAAACGGATAAAAACGTATGAAAAATGGATGAAAACGAGGAATAATCGAGGAAAATGAAATAAAAGTGTATGAAAATAGATAAAAAAGTGAAAAAATAGACGAAAACGTAAATAAACATACGAAAGCATAAAAAGCAGATTTAAAAACCTAAAAGATAGACAAAAATGTAAAAAATGGACGAAACGAAAACAAATAAAACGAAAACGGACGAAACGAAAACGTAAGAAAACGAAAACGACGGTAAAACGTAAAAACGACGAAAACGTAAAAACGAATGAAAACGCGAAAAAAAGGACGAAACGTAAAAAAGGCAAAACATAAATAAACGGACAAAACGTAAAAAACGGACGAAAAAACAGATGAAAACGTAAAAAGGTAGACGAAAATGTAAAAAAAACGAGCGAAAACATAAAAAAACTGAAGGAAACGTAAAAAAACGGACGAAAACGTAAAAAAAAGGACGAAAACATAAAAAACGGACGAAAACATAAAAAACGGACGAAAACGTAAAAAAAAGGGCAAAAACGTAAATGAATGGACGAAAACGTAAAAAACGAAAGAAAACGTAAAAAAACGGATAAAAACGTAAGAAAACTTACAAAAACGTAAAAAAAAATGGACAAAAACGTAAAAAGACGGACGAAAACGTAAAGAAATAGACAAAAACGGACGAAAACATTAAAAAGGACTAACGGTGCAAATACCGTTAACCAAGAGGACTAACGGTGTAAATATTTTATATCTCGTTAGGAGATAACGGAGAAATAATTTGCACCGTTAGTCCTTATTTTAGCTGAGGGATGTATATAGGTTAACTTTTACTAACGGAGTGATGTATCTGTTGAAACTTTTGCGAGAGGGATGTATGGTGCGAAACAGGGTAAACCACAGGGATGTATTTTGGAGTTTACTCTTTTTTTTATTAGTAGATGTACTGATTGAAGTTTGTGATGGAATGAGTTTTTGGATTAGCTTATTTTTTGCTTATAGGAATCAGTAGATTGAATACTTTTTTATTGATTAGCTTATCAGAATCAGTAGATTGTAGTGTTTTCTGATGTTAGAACCATTTTGGACTAGCTTTTACTGATGTGAGAGTTTTTGGATTAGTTTTTACTGATGTTAGATTTGTTAGCGTTTACTGATGCTAACACACATATTTCTAAGGTAAAGAGATATCTCGTCCAACGTAGGCACATAGGCTGCGTAGATCGATAGGCTACTAACACGTATATCACAATGAAGAGAAAAGTAATTGTCAATGAAGTAGAAGTAATAGGATAATGAAGTTGTCTAATCGTCATGCAAACATCGCAGGGAAAGAGATGTCCGGTCCAACGAGGCGCATAGGTGCGTAGATTAGGTGCTAAAGATTATGTTTCTCGATTTTTGTACTTTGGTTAGCGTGAGGCGCATTGGTTAGCATGATATTTGTGTAGGTTAGTGTTTACTTTGATGTTTGTTGTTGTGTTAGTGTTTACTGATGTTTTGATACATTTGATGGTGTTATATTGCTCGGTTAGGATCTACTGATTTAACGAGAATGTTAGTTAACGAGAATGTTATTACTAGTAGTAAACATATAATTAGATTCTTCTGATTTATTATGAATCCATGGGATTCAGTACTGAATCCCATGAGCTTCTTAATGCTCAGTTATTGTATAACTAACGTTTTATTTATTTATTTATTTATTTATTTATTTATTTATTTTTATTTTTTTATGTTAGGTGTTGTCAGTGGTTCTCCACGGAAGAAGTGGGTTACAAAATCTGATATCCATCAGGAGAAGGCACCGGTTGAAAAGGAGAAGGTGCCGGAGAAGAAGGTGTCTGAGAAGAAGGTGTCGGAGAAGGCACCGGTTGAAAAGGAGAAGGTGTCGGCTGAAAAGGAGAAGAAGGTGCCGGAGAAGGCACCAGTTGAAAAGGAGAAGGTGCCGGCTGAAAAGGAGAAGAAGGTGTCGGAGAAGGCACCGGTTGAAAAGGAGAAGGTGTCAGCTGAAAAGGAGAAGAAGGTGCCAGAGAAGGCACCGTTTGAAAAGGAGAAGGTGCCGGCTGAAAAGTAGAAGAAGGTGCCGGATGAGAAGGTGTCGGAGAAGGCACCGGTTGAAAAGGAGAAAAAGGTGCCGGATAAGAATGTTAAGGCAGCGCGTGGTAAGGAGACACGGTAAGGGCGCGAGAGGAACGAAGGGTAAGGAAGCAGTGGGTAAGGAGCGAGAGGGTAAGAATGTTAAGGCACAGGGTAAGGAGACAGAGGTTAAGGAGACAGAGGGTAAGGAGCGAGAGGGTAAGAAGGGTAAGGAGGCAGTGGGTAAGGAGCGAGAGGGTAAGAATGTTAAGGCACAAGCAAAGGGTAAGGAGACAGAGGTTAAGGAGCCAGTTGGTAAGAAGGGTAAGGTACAGGCGCGTGCGACTGGTTTGATTGAGCCAAAGGATACCGCAAATGTTAAGCTATCTACTCTTCTAAAGAAGCCAAAGGATAAGTTGCCTAAGGCTTATTTTTTGGTTAAGGATAAGCCAAAGGATAATTCATCTAAGAGAAATGTCATTCACTTGAAAAATAAGCCAAAGGATAATCCGAATACACAATCTTTTGAAGCAGTTGAGCCTGAAGATAAACCGAAGAGTACAAAAAAAAACTGAAGGTCAATCTGCAAAAAGGTATATTTTTGATCTCATGGGATCTATTATGAATCCCATGGGATTTTGTATGGATCCTATGGGATTCCATACAAAATCCCATGGGATTGTTTCATGGGATTTTTTTGATCAGTATATTTATACTATGTCTTTTTTATGTAGATTCCGGTGATAAGCTGGATAAACTGGAGTCACAGTATGTTGAACCAGTTCAATCCAAAGATGAAGTGAAGCGGAAAAAAGGTTTTGTATTTATCAAAATTAGACGAGATTAAAAAAAAGTGAAGGTCAAGCTACAAAAAAGGATTTTTTTTTTTTTGTGTTTTTTATCTCATGGGATTCATATCCCATGAGATTTCATACATAATCCCATGGGATTTTGTAATCCCATGAGATTTTGTATAGAATCCCATAGGATTTTGTATGAAATCCCATGGATTATGTATGAAATCCCATGGGATTTTGTTGATCAACATATTTATAATGTCTTTTTTTACGTAGATTCTGATGATATTGAAGATAAGAAAAAGGATTTGAAGGGTAAGGGTTTGTTGAAGAGAAAGAGGGAGAATTCAGGTTCTGATTCTGATAAGGGAACTATAAAAAATGAAGAATTTGATGAAGAGACTGTCTCAAAGTTGAAGAAGAAAGTTAAGAAGTAGTTGACGCCTGAGGAGGAACCGCATGAAAAGTACGTTGATAAGTTTCCAATTCTTCATGCAAGGACAACACCTACAGCTCTTTTTTCTGCCATCCGTGACTCCAAGGTTGACATGAGGAGGTTTTTGGCCGAGATAGGATTTAGTTCTCTATTCAATGTTGCAATATACTACATTCCGTCAAAGTTGGGAAGGTATGTAGTTTCTAATTTTCATGCAGAAACTTGTGAGTTGATTTTGGAAAATGGAAACTCAATCAAGGCCACTACTTCCAAAATTCGTGATATACTAGTTGTTCCTTTTGGTGGTAGATCTCTTTTTTCTTTAGAACCTAGATCAGAAAAAGATGAGTTTGTAAAGCGTTGGATTGGTCAGTTTTATCCTAAAGGACTCAAGGGTATCCGTGTGAATGACATTGCTTCTAAGTTGATTGAGTCTCGGAAAGCTGACTTCTTTTTTAGAGTAAACTTTTGTACCCTTTTTGCAAACATGATGGGTATGGTTGATGGGTTGAAGGGGCAGATATGTTTGGATGTTGTTTTAAGACTGCGTGAAGATATTAAAGTTAGCGATATTGATTGGTGTGACTTTATTTATTGCTGCCTTAAACACCATAAAGCCCCGACAACGCTATCTAATCACTACACTGGTCCATATACCTTCCTCGTTGTAAGTTTCAAAGTTTCAACTCTATTTGTTTGATGTTTAAACATGTTTGTGTGACAGATTTGTTCTAACCTTCTTTACACTTTTTTGTTTTTTGTTTTTCAGCTTTTGTATCTAGATTCAACAAAGCATGAAAAGATTCATGTTGTTCGGACACGTCCTGCTATCAGAAGTTGGCCTTCATATTTAATGTCCCAAAGACATGATATAAAACTTAAAGAAGAACGTTTTGGTTTGCTAGAACATCAACCAGAATGGACTGAATTCGCGGTTCAACAGGCTGAAGGGTTTATTTGTGGTGGTTCGCAAGATTCTTATTTGAAAGAGGTTCGTTTAAATTTTTGTTTTTTGTTTTTCATTTATTGTTATTAAATGATATCATTGTGAATTCAATGAGATTCTAACATGATCCCATGGGATTGGTTGTGAATCCCATGGGATTTTGTCAAAATCCCATGAGATTGTATGTGAATCCCATGGGATTTTGTCAAAATCCCATGGGATTCACATACAATCCCATGGGATTCACATACAATCCCATGGGATTCATTGCAATGTGCTTTATTATGACTATTACAATGTTTTTTACTGCAGGATTTGTTTAATAAACTTGAAGCAAAGTTAGATTTGATTTGTGATGAAATACTTGTTGTTGAAGATTATTTGACGAAAGCGATGTCAGATTACCCTGGTGATGTAAAGTTGCTTGAACTACATCAAAAGTAGCTCAAATTTTCAAGCAACCGAAGCCATTAAATGATCACAATCAGGATGATGATGGAAGTAATGGCGAAGGAAATAATGGTGACGATGACGATGATGAGGATGATAATGATGATGGTAATGGGAAGGATGACGATGATGAGGGTAATGAGGAGGATGATGATGACGATGATCAGGATGGGAATGATAGGGTAACTTTAGAAGATTTTGGCAATGAACCATCTGATGGTGATATAGATGCCAAGAAACGAGATGATACAACTGTGGTTGATGAATCTGAACAAAAAGAGGATGATGCAGTTCCTGAGAAGCAAGTTGATCCATCTGATAAAGAAGAAAAATGTGAAGAAGAAGAGTTTGAGATCACGTGCACACCTGAGACGTTAACGCAATGGTTAGAAAATAATTTAGATACGGTTGATGAGGTGATCAATTGTATACCTGCTGAGTACGCATATGTAATATTCCTGCATCTCTTTCTTTTTTCCTAAAATTTTTTTTCTTTTTAATTAAATATTTTTATTTTTTTTAGCTTAACTTGCTCAAAGGAGGTGTGGATGAAATGAATGTGAAGGGAATGAATGTTGTGAATCCAGGTACCATTACTCCTGAAAAAATGGCTACTCGTGCTTCAAATGTATGTCGTAGTGCTGAAAAGCGTTTGGTGAAACCTTCTTCGTACCTATTATCTCCTTATATGAACAAGAAAACAAAGGTTGTACCAAAAATTACAAGGCTGGAGTTTATTCTCGGAAATAGTTTGTTTGCGATGCAAGGCGACAAGATGTAAGTTTACATGTGTATTTTTTTTATATATGTTTCATAGTTAATAAAAATTCACATCTAATCCCATGGGATTTAATACAGAATCCCATGAGATTTGTAGTGAATCCCATGGGATTCTGTATTAAATCCCATAGGATTCATACAAACTCCCATATGATTCTGAAATGATTTGATTTTTTTTCTTTTTCTTTTTTACTCATATAGTGAGAGAGTTTTTGAATCACATTCTGGGGAGTTCACAGTGTATTCCGTTCATTTGAATATGGAAACATTAGCCCCCGGTTTGTGGATTGATGCCAATGTTGTCGACTGTTGGAGTGCAATTCAAAATTATGAAGAGATATTTAAAGATCATGGTTCTCCAACATAACACTTTTTCCCAACAGGATGTATTGTAAGTTTTTATTTTTGATTTGCTTAGTAAACTTCTTATTTTTTTAATAAACTCCTTATCATCTTATGTGACTTACCAAACATTCCCAAAGCAATACAAATCATAACATCATCTTGTAAATTACACATATAGACAGAATCTATGTTTGATGGAACGTTGGCGTATGAGGACGAGAAATTTGAAACTTTTGAAAATGGAATTTCATGTCGGTTTAAAGACAATATTCTCGGCTTGGCTCTCACGGCATTGACTCGGGGTTTTTTTTTTTTTTTTTTTTTTTTTTTTGTTATAAATTTTGTTTGTGTTTTACTGGGATTCATTTTTATTATTTTCATTTTGTTAAAACAGTTTTCTTTCCAATTTAATGTCGACCACTTTTATTTCATTGTCATCACCTTTACTAAAACAATATCAATAACTATACTAGATAACAGCGATTCGAGAGCAACATATGATTCAAAGTATAAACAAGCCTGTGAACTTCTTGTAAGTATTTACTTTTCTGTTTGTAAAGAGATTCATAAATAATCCTATGGGATACATAAATAGTCCTGTGGGATTCATACAGAATCCCATGGGATTCATAAGTAATCCCATGGGATTATTTGATTAATCTAATGGGATTCATACAGAATCCCATGGGATTCTTTGATGAATACTTTATGATTTATACCTAATCCCATGGGATTCATACACAATTACATGGGATTTTGGATGAATCCCTTGTGATTCATACAGATTCTCATGTGAATCCCTATTGACATTTTCCCAGAATTCTATTAATTTATGATCTTTTTTTTAATAATTTTGTAGAAAAAGTTGTTTTCCCGTCATTTGAAGCTGTATGGTCACAAGAAACATGCTAACGTTCTTAAAGTCAAACCAAGAATCCCAAAGCTGAAATGGAGAACAAAGAAAAATTTCCGTGATTGCGGTATTTTTACCATGGTACATATGGAATGTTACAACGGTGAACCTGCTACAAAACGGGATTGTGGGCTGGTTACCGAGTCTTGACCACAGACCGACATGTTGAGGCAGCGCGACATGTTGAGGCGTTTGAGATTTAAGTTTGCTACAAAGATATTGTTACATGAGATTCATAAGCATGCGGGTAAGATGTTTGATCTAACAAAAGAGTTTGATAAAGTTCATCCTCAAGAAAAGATGAATATAATTGTTGAAGCTATTAGGAATAGGGAAACACGCGAATTGTTGGTAGAAAAGTTGATCAGTTGATCCAGTTTGTCCCATGGTATTCCAGTTTGAGAATGGTAGAACAGTTTTATAACTAGTCTTTTGAAAACATGTGAATTGATGGTAGATCCGTTTGAGAATGTTAGAACAGTTTATAATGGTAACTGTTGTGTAGTTTCTTTTAAAATATGTCTTTTTATCTTTATGTGATTTATACAGAATCTCATGGGATTCATTTTTAATCTCTTAGGATTCATTGTGATCCATACAGATTACCCATGTGATCAAGTTTTTGAAAAAGAATATAAATAACAAACAATATTTGAAACAGAATATAAGTAACAAGGAGAAATAAATTAATTTTTTTTTTCAAGAAAAAAAGAATATAAATAACAATCAATATCTGAAACAGAATATACTCAAGAAAATAAGAAAAAGAACTAACAAAAAACAAGAATATAAGTAAATTATTTTTTTTTCAAACATCAGCCTCCACTTCTGTTTTCAATGTCTTTAACTTTTCTACAAAAGCACCCTTCTTCACTTCATCTTTGCTCAACCGAAACAAACATTCATCCACCAGAATCGTTGCATCATTTGTAAATCTTTCAATTTCTTCATTTGTTTCACCATATCTGTTTCTTTTCCTTCTCAATTCAGGTGGTATTATATCCCTTGTCCAACGCCTTAAAATATATTGTTTTGGAATGATGTTAATATAACGATTCTTCAAAACACAGTATATGTGTCGGCATAGAAAACCGAATCGGACAAAATGTCTGCAACTACTGTAACAACCCGAAAATTTTCACATTAGTATTTACCCAATACTTCTAATAAATATCTTTCTTAAAATATCTAGATATTTTAAAAAAATATCTAAGTAAATATCTATATATTTTCTTAAAAATATATAAATAAATATCTAGATTTTTTCTAAAAATATCTAAATAAATATCTAGATATTTTCTTAAAAATATCTAGATATTTTCTAAACAAAATATCTAGATATTTTATAAAATTTTTCTATAAATAGAAGGAAAACTAATTTTATTTTTCACAAAATAAAACACCCACAAACTCTCTCATCCTTGTGATGTTCGACCATAGAAAAAAAGGAGGAAGAAATATTCGGGATTAGCTTATTTAATGTTATTACGGGTTTACATGGGTTTATAAACTAGTAATTTGGAGTTTTAGAGTTCTACCGAGGTTTTGAGATATTAGCTATCACCATCATCGTCTACTTGTAAATTGTTATTAAGGTGAGTTTATAGCCTCACTTTTACTCTTATTTACTTGCTTTATAAAACTATGGGGTGAGAAACATGCAAAACTCTTTTCGGACCTGAAACTGAAAACACTATTACGTGAAACAACCTTGAATCGCAACTATGCTACCGTTAGTTCCCTTTGGGAGGCGCGATTGTTATGAATAGATCTATTGGGATGACACCCCGCTCGAGTTTGACCGGATAGGCAAATGTCGGGCATATATCATATCGTATTGATTGAGTGTACTGGAAATACACTTTCTGGGCTTTTATTTATCATGCTTCTAGATGCATGCACACTGTCGTAGTTTCGGTCGCATGAACTTGGTATTAGCGTAATAGCCTTTTTGCATATAGTGTCATTCATGGAGATGCTATATGTGCAACTATGGTCCAACTTGAAAACTTGATTACTTAAACCTATGAACTCACCAACCTTTGTGTTGATATTTTAGTATGTTTTTCTTAGGTTTATTACTTGGCGTGGGCATTGGCAAAGGCATTCGTTGAAGCCTGGCATCCGAAGTGTTTTCAGGCATACCTAATACAACTTTTAATGACACAACATATATTTTTATGGGCTTTACTTCCGCACTTTGAAACGATGATGTAAAACTATTTCTTAAATTAATCTATATTTTGAAAATGGAATAGTGTTTCCATTCTTTATTACCTTGTGTTGTGAATATTGATTTAGTAGCACCCCATGACTAGAACGCTTCCACTGTGCAAATTTTGGGGGTGTTTACAACTACACACCACCGACCCATCTTCTGTATTACGCAATACCTTTTAAAACACAATAATTATTAGTCAATCCCATTAGACAATCCCATGGGATTTAAAAAAATCCCATGGGATTCATAATCAATCCCATGGGATTCCCAGTGAATCCCAATAATTATTAGCCAATCCCATGAGATTCATACTGAATCCCATGGGATTTCTAAAAATCCAATGGGATTCATACTGAATCTCATGGTATTGATTATGAATCCCATGGGATTGATTATGAATCCCATTGGATTATTTGATCAAATCCGTGTGATATTATAGTAGTTTATACCAAAAAGTAATATACCTTATAGTCTACAAAATTTTCTGTTGCTACAGTTTCGCCTTCCTCTGCTAGTTCTTTTGCAACTTCCTTATTAAGGATTCTATAAGCCGCCGGATTTTTGTCACTAACTGTGACAATCTCACAACCTTCTTCTATTTTTAGTTCCTTTATCGCACAAGTCCAACATGCTTGTTTTATTTCGTTTGAACAAGTAGAAATATTGTCAAGTATAAACTCTTGCCGCATGACGTTCAATTGCTAACTTTGTTTCACATTTTGGAGTCGCGTCTAGTGTTTTAGTGTCCAAATGTTCTTGCCTATAATGTTGTCTTTCCATTGCTGATTCAAAGGACATCATGAAACTAACTAGCGTCGCTCCTGGGCTTGTGACACTTTTGAAGAACGAGTTTTCACTCTCAGACCTTGATGTGGTTCTCATCAATCCAAACAAAGGCGAGTTGATAAAATAAGCTGGAATACACATTTCTCGTAGTTTAAACATTTTGGTCATCCATTAATTAAAAGTGTATGCATACCTTTTGCGAATTAAAGAACATAATAGATCAAGAACCAAGGAAACCCTAAACTCTAATAATTAGGGTTTAACCAATTCGACTATACCGTTTGTCGAATACCAAGAATTACCCAAACACACTTGTATTTTCCCTTCGTTCTTGTACAAACGTACTACAATCGAATCAACGTGAAAAGCTATGTTCTTGAATCACAAACAACCAAAAACTTGTTCTTGAGCTTGGGAAAATCGACCCTAAGGTGTTTAGGGTTGTGAATGATCGACCAAGGCACAAGGGAGAGGAGAGGAGAAGAAGTTAGGTTTATTTGGTGATCCAAGATTAATAAGAATTGAATACAAGAGGTTTGTATTTATACTAATCAAAACTTGATGACCATGTTAGGGTATGAATGGGTTATGGGAACCCATTCGACCGGCCACATCAATCCCAAGGGGATTCTAGATCCTTCCCGACTTCTATTTTCATCTCTAGTCCCTTAACTTCACATTTAACAACCGTTAGTCAATTACCGTTAAGTACTAACATTCGTTAAGTAATTATTTTGTGATTAATAGTTAAATATAACATTTATATATTAATTATATTGAACATTGATTCTCATACGTAATGTGTTCAATCCCGAAGCCTCATGTTCGAATATAGTCATACATATATTAAAAGTATCCATAAAGTTTTGAGAAAATACATTTAATAGTGATATTTTATGAAGATTACTTGCCTACTGAAGTAAGTAAAAAAATTGATTTAGTAATGCACACTTTTAAATCACGAAACAACCATCAAATGAACCAAGTGAAAGACTTCCTTTTGGTTGAGAGCAATAATGTATGTTTCAAAATCACATACCAACTACATATTAAAGTATACGATGCATTTACGAGCTTTATGATAACTCTCATCCACATAAGTTAATATCATAAGAAAATGTTTACTATCGATTCACTTGTACTTATTCACCATTAAATAGTCCCCAACTATTTTAATTTACCCAGCCACCCACCCACCCAAGTTAATACAATCATCATTTACCATTCACCATTCATTCGGTCTACTTATTCATCTCACCTTTTCACACACTCACAAACACATTCACCCTTTCAAATTTCAAACAACAACAACAACAACTCACTCACTATCATGGCTTTAGAAACGAGATGAAGTCCATTTCTAGTACACACCAACATTTCATTCATGTTACTGGGGGGTTTCTGGCTACTCCGAACACGCTAACCGAGGTAAAAACTCTTACCTGATCAAGGGAAAGAATTGATTTATTTGAGAGCAATGCACACTTTTAAATCACGAAACAACCATCAAATGAACCAAGTGAAAGACTTCATTTTGGTTGAGAGCAATAATGTATGTTTCAAAATCACAGACCAACTACATATTAAAGTATACGATGAATTTATGAGCTATATGATAATTCCCATCTGCATAAATAAAATTTACTATAAGAAAAAACTTATGACAAATTTGTTTAGGACTAGTTTTCATTCGATTCACTTGTACTTAAAATAAGTTTGTATTTTTTGTTTCTTTATGTCTAACCATAGTGATGAACGACAATTATGTTATTTGTACAGATATCGAAATTGAAATTGAGTTTGATTTTGTTTGATTAGAATGAAAGTTAGTAATAAGAAATGCAATAAAAGGACTCATATATCACATTTCAAATTTGATATTTTGATTTCACGAAACTACACGCATTTTATTTATTCAATGCCCAACTCAACCACCTTTATTACTCTTTACGAGTTACAACTACTCCTCATATGCCTGTGTTCAAAACTTCAAGTTCATACTAAGGGGTACTTGGTGAGGAGCATGGTTCTAAAATGCAGATTTCATATGTTACATGATGAATAATTTAGGCATGAGTTAGGTCTCTCTATTACTCATTCATTATTTTGCAATCTTTTGCTTAATTACAGAATGTATCTTGAAAGCTGCTAATATGGACACCAAACTTCCTGCCCAAAAACAAGTCTTTATTTCCCGCTCGATCATCCTGGTATCTTTATTTGACCAGCTTTAATTTAAAGCTTTTCCAGCACCCACCTACAAATATTTATGTCAAGTCCATCTAACAATATTCAAGTCTATTTTATATATACTCTGCTTGATGGTGTTTATACACACACACCATACCAATATTACAGAATCAATTACTATATTTTTTGCAGCAGTGGATAATGTTTGCTCCAAGTGCCGATCAAAACCTTCTGCTTTTACTTTACGATACAAGAGCAACGCTACCCTTTTCTTGTTGGAATAGGTGGTCTCGGAAAAATAAGGTATAAATGTCATCATCTTTTCTTATTAACAATGTTTGCTCAAAGTTGCTCGAGTCTTTGTTTGTTTGTTTGTTTGTTTGTGTGAAATTATGTTATATAAGTTCGATCTGTTTATACTTTTACTAGCTAGTATTTTGTGTTTTTTTAGAGAGATCAAGTGTTGTTGGATTTTAAATATCTATACTACATTATAATGTATTTAGGACTTCCTATATAAAAAGGAGTCTTAAAAATATAAGCCTACACATGTTATTATAGTTAGCAATTTATATAATTAAGAAAATAAGCATAATATACAACACTTTAATGCACATAATTTCTAGACTTACAAGACAATAAGCATAGCGTACACCACTTTAATGCACATATTAAAAAAGCCAAAACACCACATTAATGCTATTTAATATAGTCAATTAATTAACTGATCAATAAAACACCCAACATAATAAATACAAATTATCAAGCATATTGTACAACCAAATTAAACACAATTCTAAATTAAATGTTACTAATACAAATAATATTTAAAGCCGAACGGCAACAAATAATGGGCTCGAGTCGAACGGCTCGAGCTCGAATCGCACGGCTAAACGAAATTCTTGAACCAGAATTTATTGTCAAAAGAACATAATAAACTAAAATACATGATTCACTTGAAAATTTTATTTCAGGGTACTTGCCGCAACGCGCGGGTACCATGCATTAAATGTCACTAATACAAATAATAAAGCACATTATACAAATATTAAAGCCAGAACGGGCAAAATGGGCTTGAGCCCGAACAAACGTGGGCCAAACGGGCTCGAGCCTGAACGAGCACATGCTAAATGAAATTCTTGATATCCGTAAATTTATTGTCAAAAAAAACATAATAAACTAAAATACATGATTCACCGAAAAAATTTATTTCAGGGTACCCGCCGCCGCAACGCGCGGGTACCCTGCTAGTCATTAAAAATGAATTTATGATATTTGATTTTTGTGTGTATTATTTGGTGATAACATATGTAGTAGCAGTAGTTTTGAAGCTTATTTGTATAGCTAAATATTCTTTCATGACCACATGTATTTGTCGTATATTTGGAGATGGTTTTATAAGACTTCTATGCAGATCTCTTTCGTATGTGACACTTACATTCTTTGTTTCTAAATAACATAACCTTAAAGAAATGAATTAATAGTTAGTAATATGTTGATTGATTTAAACATGTTGCTGAACGTAGTTTTTTTTATAACAGAACCTAGTTTCTGTTAACTAGGAGACAACCTGTTATGCATTTGTATTTTTTGATATTATAGAAGAGAGAATGAGGTTTGTATAGGTGCTTTCTTAAACTTAATGTGATTCTAGTTTTCTTTACATAGTTTTTAGATGCCTGTACTTCTACTTGTGAATAACTATAGTAACTAGTAAGAGCACTTAAAGTAACCTATATCAGTTAAAAAATGTGATGTTTAAAAGTAAAATTAGGGCAACTGTGCAAAACTGATCAATCCAATTCCGAATGAATCCATGTACATTTTATTGATCTTTGTGTAGTTAAGGATGCAAGCGCAATTCAGGTAGGTGATAATGTTAGGAAAATGTTTGTAAACCTTCTTATTTGATTAAGTAAAGTTTTAATGTCTTTTGGATGTTTTCAGAGGGTGATATTAAAACAAAGCTATGCAAGCATTTCAAGAACCGAAGGTGCCACCTTGATGTGGCTTCGCTCATAGAGTTGAGATTCGCAATAGCATTAGTCGAGGGGTTGCATGTCAATATGGAACCAAGTGCAACTTCTATCACCCTTAGTAGTCGAGTTAGTAAAGCCAATTCTAGGGAGATTAGTGATAAACCGTTGTTTCTGATGGTGTATGAAATGAAGATGTATTTGACTAAATATTAAGAATAGAGCATGTTAGAATACTAGTGATTACTAAATTGCAACCTTGGAGATCGATGTGACTTCGCTCATGGTGTTGAAGATTTGCGAATCACCAAGCAACTTTCAAACTACAAGAGTAGGCTTTGTAATAGCATTAGTCGAGGGGTTGTATATGAATATGGAATTAACTGCAACTTCCAGCACCCGTGGTACCAGTTGAGTTAGGAAAGTTAGTTCGAGGGAGATTGGTGAGATGTTTGTGAAGATTAGTTTAGTACTACGTTGTAAAATGTTGAGAATCAGACACTACCTTTTATTGTTTCACTTTCACTCGGATTGTCAATACATTTTCAACCAAATATCACTAGTGCAATATTCTTGCGTTACTCAAGTACTGTTTCCCAAAGACTGTATAACGGGAAATGTGTAGTTAGAAAAAGTGTTTATCGATGTCAAACTGAATTACTAGTATATTTTATTGTCGTAACTTTGTTAAAGAAAAAATGTATTCATATTCATTCTTATGACTGGTTCTTCATCTTCTGCGCATGGGTCGGGATGCCTAATTTGTACTATCGAGTGTCTAAAGTTGAATAATAGTTGATTGTTTTTTTCTTTATGTCTAAACTTAGTGTAGAACAACATTTATATAAGTTTTTATACATCATATATGAAATCGAAATACTATCCTATCAACATTTTAGTTTAATTGAAATGAGAATTATCAATACAAAACACAACAAAAGGACTCCACATTTCATTTCACCAAACTAACCGGTGCAAAAAGTAAAAATTAAAATTTGTAATTCTTACATTCAACGACTAACTACTCCTTTCATAACTCCTTTAAACTACCTCATTCTCTATAACAAAACATTTATTAACTCTAGATTGTTCTTCCATCACCTTCACTTTCATGCACTCACCCTTTTATCAAACTTGTCCCAAAAAACCTCATTCACCGATGTATCAAACTGAACGGTACGTATATATTTTTTGGTCCATCAAATGGTTGGACGGAAGCATTCGTCGATGTGCAAGTAAACTTACTAGTTACTCATTTATAAGCAAGGAAAATGGTTTTGATGATATAATTTGTCAATGTATAGTCAATTCAATTGGTCAAGTAACTTGGCTGACTAAATAGATACTGTAAAAGAAAGGAGCACAAGCTATCACCTGACACCTTTATAGCATTTACCATTTTGCAATGGGTTATTATACAAAAAAGTTACTAAAGTTTACCCAGAAGTTGTCCATAGTTATTATAGTTTTATTTTGTTCACTTAGGTTACTGAACTTTCAAGAAGCATACACTTCAACAAATTCAATGTTAGTCCGAGTAACCTGAACGTATATTTTTTGATAAGTTCAGTAACCTGAATGAACAAAGTTTCAAAGTTCAGTAACGTGAGTGAACAAAATAAAACTATATTAACTTAGGACAAGGTAAACTTTAGTAATTTTTTTGTAAAATAACCCTTTTGCAACCTAAACTACCTCTAATATAATTGTGGATATTAGCCTTGTTCATTGTGTTCTTGACGTACACCCCCATGACTTGTCCCCTCAATAGTTCTAACTTGTAAGTTGGTAAGTCTTTTGGTTTTTACCATTAGTTATCTATACAAAATTACAGATAACATATAACATTGAGCATAAATTTTGCTGATAAAAAACTTCTAAAGTTTTATATTAATTAATGTTCATCCGATTTTTTACACTCTTTAAAGAGACTTCAGTTTTTAGCCACAGTTATAATATTGCTATAACCATGTTTCTTAAGTGTTGAACTAACCATTGTAGTATGTTGGTGAGAGGGTCGTTGTAGTTGACAAGTTTCAATGTAGTATGTTGAGGGTCATTGTAGTATGTTAAGTTGAGTATCGATGTAGACATTAGCATCGATGGTAATCGTTGTAGTTCTTAGCACCTTTAGTTTTAATTTATAAAAGGGTTATAAGCATAAAAAAGTATCATACTTGCTACTTTTGTTATCAGATGTTCTTGATTTTTTCTCAACTTGACACAAACCTTTTAAAATCGTGCTATTGTGTAGATTTTGACCAATTTACCCTTAATTTTTCAAATTCGAAGGTAAAATGGTCATTTTCGTAGAGTTGAAGTAGTCGCAGCACACACAATAGCACGAATTCAAAAGATTGGTGTCAAGATGAGAAAAAATAAAGTACGCAACATAAAATAACAAAAAGTGACAAATATAATGACTTTTTATGCTAATAACCCATTTATAAATTCTACTAACTTTCAAAAAATTAATAAAAAAATACATTGTATAAAAAGTTCAGAATTGAAATCAACATAAGAATTAATTTCGGGTAAACTTGTAATAATTATCCAACTACCCACATTCATAGTGATTCATATTCATGCGTAAATTTTTGGGCAGTTGGAACTTCCTTAAAGTTTAACATACCCTTCCCCTTCCCTACCAATATTTATGTTAAGAGGGTGTTTGGCTAAGCTTATTTAGGGGGCTTATGAGCTTATTAGCTTATATGAGTCGTATAAGCCCAAACCAAGTGTTTGGCTAAGCTTATATGAGTGGGCTTATAAGCTTATTTATGGGTGTTTTGATAAGCCACAAAAATGAGATTTTTTACGAGAGATTCGGCTTATATAACTCATCAAGTTATGGATGTACATTTTTTACCTCCATTCTCTCCACCTATCTATGTACCTCCTCTCTTCCTTCATTAATAAAACTCTGCACCTTCATAACTCTTCATTAAAACTCTACACCTAACTCTCCATTAACTCTTCATTAAAAAACCTCCTCCTCCATTAAACTCTCTCCACCATACACCTCCATCTTTAAATCTCTTAAATCGTTCCCTCAAGTAAATTATCACATTAACTCTCCATTTTTCTTCTTCATATCAATTAGCAGGTATGTATATTAGCACATTAATTAGCACATTTATTATTTCGAATTTAATTTTTTCATTTTCTTAGTCGATGTTAAAATATATATATTGTTGTTTTATTTGTGATAGACTGAGAAGGCTTTTTTGAAGCAACCCAAGGTCTTTATTTGGTAAGATATATATATTATTGGGTTTCTCATATTACTTATTTGATTAGTAGATAGACTGAAAAGGTTTTTTTTTCATTTTTAATAATTTTTAGTTATATTTTTACTGATTATAAGAAGATAATGTTGTAGTTATATTGTTAACAATTTTAGATATAAGAAGATAATGTTGTAGCTTCTCATGTTACTGATTTGATTAGATTAGATTAGCATATTATGTGAATACTTGAGCTATAGATTAGAACCTTTTTGCGCGGTGTCATGATATATGTATATTTTTTTGAGACTTTAAACTTTGTTGGATCTAATTTAATTCATATGCATGACACATCTTTATAAGTATTTAAATTGTAAATTATAGTTTTTAATTTCATATGTATATTTCTGAAGAAAAAAAATAATAACAAAAAAAGCTAATCCAAACACTTTGAGCTTATAAGCTTATTAAACCATGTCCGTTTTAGTCATTTACTAACATAAACCAATATAAGCCAACATAAGTCAAACCAATATTCAAGTCTATTATATACTCTGTTTGATGGTTTTTAAACACACACACCATACCAATATTACTTGATCAATGACTATATTTTTTGCAGCAGTGGATAATGTTTGCTCCAAGTGCCGATCAAAACCCTCTGCTTTTATTTTACGATACAAGAGAAACACTACCCTTTTCTTCTTGTTGGAATAGGTGGTCTCGGAAAAATAAGGTATAAATGTCATCATCTTTTCTTATTAACAATGTTTGCTCAAAGTTGCTATCTGTTTGAAAATATAATATATTTAAAATGTTCAATTTGCAAATTTGGTTGAGTGGAATGCTTTACGGGAATCTAAAACTAGTATATATATAGAATGATGGTTCGGGTTTTATGCTAAATGTAGTTTCTGATTTTATCGTTCGTGACTTTGTTAGGCCATTATTTATACTACCCTTTATTCCAATAAAGTTTAGTAACAAAGATTGTGTTAAAACAACCAGATCTGATCTTAAATCAACCACAACACAATCAATTCACCCAGCCAACCACCCCTGGTGAAATCTTTTATTAACTGAATAGACAAGAAGATGAGTCCACAAAGCGTGTGCTCACCAAACAAATACACAAGACAAAGATAATCCCCTTCAGAAGGGTTCTATCTATCTCACTACAAATATACAAATACACCAGATCCTCACTACAACTCTCAATACAACCTAATACTCTATAAAACTGATCAAGATGATCAGAGTTACTCAACACCAATAATACCAGACCACACTTGAGAGAGGGAGACTGCAACTTTTGTGAGAGAGAAACAATATGTGAAAGATTAATCCAGCCAAGAGATCAGACCAGCTTATATACCAGGAGAAAATACATATTAACCCCTCAAGATATAAAACCTGCTATTAATAGCCAAACATACAAACATTAGAACATTTTGACATAACAAGCCCTTTGACTTAAAAGTCAAATATGAGCTTGAAACTAACATAATATTTCAACACGCCCTCTCAAGCTCATGGCTTGAACAAATCAATCGCACCAAGCTTATCATTAAACAACTCAGTGTTGAGAAACACTCAACCCTTTAGTAAAATATCTGCAACATTATTAGCAGAAGCAACCTTCAAGGTTTTAATAACCACTGAAGCTACTTTCTCTCTAACAAGATGTAAATCTATCTCAAAATGTTTGGTTTTTTCATGAAAATGTGATTAGCAAAGAATCAATAATGAATCTGCAGTAACAAATCTTCAATACCCAAATCTTTAAAAAATTTTATAACCCAAATAAGTTCACAAGTAGTAGATGCAAGACATCTATACTCAGATTCAGAAGAAGATCTAGAAATAGTAGCTTGTTTTTACTTTTCCAAGAAATCAGATTATTGCTAAAATAAACACAAAACCGTAAACCGATTTCGGAAATAGGACACTTAGCCCAATGCATCCGAATAAGCATACAGATTAAGACTTTTCCATATACAAACCGAATATTGCATCAGAGCCTGCTTTTAAGTATCTCAAAACTCTAAGTGCAAATTGTAAAATGAGAGTTAAGAGGAGCATGCATATCTCGACTTAGACAATGAACCGCATAAGAAATGTCGCCTAGTAATGATAAGTATATAAGCTTTCCAACCAATTTTGATACTCACCATATTAGATGTAAATTTATCATTTTCATTCTCAACATGACTCAAAACCACATTCTCGTCGTAAAGGAGTAGAAAGCAGCTTACAAGCCAACAACCCATATTCAAGTAACAAATCCAAACAAGACTTTCTTTGAGAAAGACAAAGACCATATTCACAATTTAAAACTTCAATTCCCAAAAATATTTAAGTGGACCAAGATCTTTAATCATGAACATTGAATTTAGAAACTTTTTAAACTTCTCAATCTCACTAACATTATTACCAGTGATGACAATATCATCCACATAAACCAATAATGCCATGAAAACACCATCACAATCTTTAGTGTACAAAGAGTAATCATTAAGACTTTGTTTAAAACCATGTTCCACCAATGCAGTGGTGAGTTTTTCATTCCATTGCCTAGGAGCTTGTTTTAACCCATACAAAGACTTATTCAATTTACACACTCTAGTTTCATTTTTATCATAATAACCAGGAGGCAACTGCATATACACATCTTCATACAAATCTCCATATAAGAAAGCATTATTAACATCCAGTTGAAATAAAGGCCAATTGTTAGAAACAGATAAAGCAATAAGACACCTAACAGTAACCATTTTAACAACAGGACTAAATGTCTCTTCATAATCAATACCTTCTCTCTGATTATAACCCTTAGCAACAAGTCTAGCTTTATATCTATCAACTTCACCAGTGGATTTGAATTTGATTTTCCAAATCCATTTGCAACCAATAGCAAATCTACCATTTGGCAACTCACACAGTTCATAAGTATTATTCCTATGTAAAGCTTCCATTTCAGAATTCATAGCATCTTTCCACAAAGGATTTTGAATAGCCTCAGAAAGAGATTTAGGCTCACTAGATTTATTTAGAGTAGTAGAAAAACACATATTAACTCTAGACAGACTAAAATAAGACACATATTTCTCAAGACCATACCTCACATTACTACCAACAACAAAATCATTAAACCTAACAGGTTGAGTTCTAGTTCTGCTAGACCTCCTAGTACTTGGTGGTGCTTCCATTTGAATATTTTGATCCTCACCATTGAAAACATTTTGACTTATGCCCTCAGAGGTGATATTATCATCTATCTGGGTTGTTGTGGTTGCAACTTCTTCATTAACAGTGTTATCACTGTTATATGAAGGTGTCATACCACTACCTTCCTCATTAGAAGGGTCCCCCTCTTCATCATAGGGACTTTCAGACCCATGGACATAAAAAAAGTTTAAGTTGTCTACTCCATTATCATCAAAGTTTGGTTGAGAATTAAATTCAGTATTAGATTTACCAAAAACATTTGCAGGCTTATGAAAAACATTTGATAACTTCATTTTAAAAGATAAAGCAGTTTCATAAAAAGTAACATCTCTTGAATAAAAAACAGATTTACTATCCAACCCATACAACTTATAAGCCTTTTTCACACTTGAAAAACCAATTAAAACACATTTTTCAGACTTAGAACCAAACTTATCATGTGAATTTAAAACAGTAGAGTAGCACAGACATCCAAAAGATCTGATATGAGAGAGACTAGGATCCTTACCATACACTAAGAAATAAGGGGAAGCACCAGACAAGACAGAGGAGGGAAGCCTATTAATAAGATATACAGCAGTTAAGACACATTCAGGCCACATATTCAAGGGAATCCCCCCCTGAAACATAAGACTCCTAGCAACATTAAGAACGTGTCTATGTTTCCTCTCAGCAATCCCATTTTGCTGAGGAGTATAAGCAAAAGAAGTTTGATGAATCATCCCTAATTCAGAAAAAAGAGTGGATAATTGATTATTTACAAATTCGGGCCCATTATCGCACCTTATGATCTTAACCTTTTATTAAACCGTAAAACAAGTTTTATAAAATTTGTAATATGATCACAAACTTCGCTTTTGACTTCAAAAGATAGACCCAAAAAATTCTACTAAAATCATCAACCAAAGTTAAGAAATACTTAAAACCTTCTTTACTAGTAACCTTATAAGGACCCCAAACATCACAGTGAATAAGATCCCCAACAGTTTTAGACTTATGTTCACTTAAAGGAAATGGTTTTCTAGTTTGTTTGGCCTTATGACACACATCACAAGGAGAGAGATGATTCACCTTTTTGAAACCAATTTTATTACCTAAAGTAGTCAAGACTTGATCAACAGGATGACCAAGTCTTTGATGCCATAACTCATTAGAAACATGACAAACAAAGATGTAATTACACATAGCAAGATTAGACTTACCACAATCGGGCCATCAAACAAATATAGACCAACAGAGACACTACCGGCCCCTACAATTTTGCCCAGCTTCAAATCCTCGAATATAACATTTATGCTCATCAAAACCAACAAAAACTTACTATCCTTAATCATCTTATTAACAGATAATGACCGACATTATACTCGTGAACAACAAGAACATCAAACAAAACCACACCGTAAGTGAGTCTAAGACTACCAATAGCGTAATATTAGCAACAGTACCATTAGGGTGACCAACAGCTAACATGAGACTAGAAATATCAACAACATTAAACATATTTTGGTAGAATCACTATATGTCGATTAGCACCAAACCCATCCTAAGGTAACATGATATTTCTCGTAACTAGACTTAGCACAAAAACCTCTCAATATGCGATTAAACATCACATTATTATTGAAAAAGTGGAGATATACCGCCATACTTGCAGTAACCATTAGCGTAAGGTTTTCATTAATGAGACTTAAGAGTTTCATCATTTGATCATTAGTGAAAGAACCAATCATAGAACCGTAAGTAGATGGTTGAAACACATCCGTATTATTAGCATTAAACTTTTGACAATGCAGATTGTTTTGACAGATTAGGATTCTTTTAAAACCGGTGGATAGCCATTCAACTCAAAACATCTATCAATAGTATGCCCAATCAGACCACAATGTTTGCAAACAAGATTAGGATTAGGTCCCCTATTACCAGTATTATTGTTACTATTACCATTTCTCCTAACAAAATTGTTATTAGAGTTGGAATTGTTATTAGTCTTAGCAACAAAAGCAGCAGGTTGTGTCTTACTATTAGGACCAGAAATAGGATGAAGACCTCTATGAGATTCCTCTCTAGACACCACATTAAAAGCTTCTTTAACATCAGGCAAAGCGTCCCTAGCAAGAATGTTACTCCTAATAGGTTGATACACATCATTTAAGCCCATAAGAAACTGCATGAGTCTAACAAGCTGATTATGTTTCAAAATTCCCTCATGAGCAGCACAAGTACAAGCAGGTAACAAAGTTAATGTATCAAATTCTCTCCAAAGAGAATTTAACTTATGATAATAATCAGCATGCATAAATCACCTTGCTTAAGAGAGTTAGTCTTATGAATCACATTAAAGATAATGTAACCATCAATTTTATCATAAGTTTCCGTAATTCATCCCAAACTTCGATGCAATTTCGAGTAAACTTGACCTAAATACAATTCAAGACAAAGACCCAAGAATCCAACCAAGAACTATAGCATTACATCTTTCCCATCACTGGAAAGAACAACACTAGTAATAAAGTTTAACACAAGTACCATCAACAAATCCCATTTTATTTTTACCTTTCAAAGCAATTTTCATAGCAGTAGACCACATTTTGTAATTATCAGATCCAGTGAGTTTAAAATGCACAATAGGAATATTAGAATTATCACTAGAATGCAAGTAGAGAGGATTACCAGCATCCAAAGAACTAATGAGAACTTCAGCCATAATGAACCAAGAAATAAAAGAAACAGATAGCAGAAACCAGACAAAAACTAAAGAATACAAGAACAAACAACTACCAAGAAAACTAAAAACAGCAATAAAACTACCAATAATACTAAAAAACAACCACTAAACTAATACCAGAACACTAAAAACTCACACCCAATTCTACTGAAGCACCAAGCCTTACACCTATCTGTGGAAGAGGTGTGTTTCGATCTCTCAGGAGGCGTGTCAAGAAGTTACCCACATAGTTTGCAGTAAAAGACTAAAGTACTCGTGAGAATTAAAGAGAGAGATAAACCTTACAAGAAGATACGAATGAAACCTTCTTGATTCAAGTCAAGTCAATAACCAACCAAGAACCCCAAGAACACCACCAGGAATCACCAGAACCAAGATCCCCAAATTTATCAAATTAGGGTTTCAAAAAACCCAATCAATAAATCCAAGATCCACCACTAATAACAACAATTAACACTACGGCCGTTAAGAAAATAGCCTCACAATATCCCAATTGCTCAAGAACCAAGAAACCCCCAAATTTGAGATCAAACCCTAGAAACCCTAATATCAAGAACCAACGGAGATCAAAGCCGTGGCTCTGATACCATGTTAAAACAACCGATCTTAAATCAACCACAACACAATCAATTCACCCAGCCAACCACCTCTTGGTGAAATCTTTTATTAACTGAATAGACAAGAAGATGAGTCCACAAAGCGTGTGCTCACCAAACAAATACACAAGACAAAGATAATCCCCTTCAGAAAGGTTCTATCTATCTCACTACAAATATACGAATACACCAAATCCTCAATACAACCTAATACTCTATAAAACTGATCAAGATGATCAGAGTTACTCAACACCAATAATACCAGACCACACTTGAGAGAGAGAGACTGCAACTTTTGTGAGAGAGAAACAATATGTGAAAGATTAATCCAGCCAAGAGATCAGACCAGCTTATATACCAGGAGAAAATACATATTAACCCCTCAAGATATAAAACCTGCTATTAATAGCCAAACATACAAACATTAGAACATTTTGACATAACAAGCCCTTTGACTTAAAAGTCAAATATGAGCTTGAAACTAACATAATATTTCAACACATTGGATTCGTAAAGTATTCATCATGGGAATTAGGAAATCGTTGTTAACGTGTTATGTTATGAGTCTCGCAGGACCATTTTCGTTTACACCTAGAATAGAATCAACATAACAAGACATCTTAAGTTTGTATGGAAAGTACAGCTTAGTGCCATTATATGTCGTTACCACTGTAATGGTCCATCAATGCTTGATAGTTTTTTTTTTTTTTTTTTTTTTAGAAGAAGACAAAGGGTTAAGACCTTAAACAAGGAGCTAAGATATATATATTTTTTTCTTTTTTTTCATATCTCATGCACCACAATATCTTTAAGAGAGTGGATGCATTCATGTTTTCTGTCTTGTCTAAATAATGATAATAACTAGATATATTAGAATACTTGCATAGAAAATGTCTTAAAACAAGTCTCTTTTACGTGAGTGCTTTCATGGACCTTTAATACCCTTTACTGGCCTCTACTTTGCGATGCTAGGAGATTATGGGAAACCTTAAGATTCACAATATGGCTCTAAACTAATTCAAATATGCTATATAGTCATTTGTTTTAAAACCTTAGTGCTTGTACATTATCAAGTTTGATCCATAGTGTCTAAATAAACATTTTATTTCTCATGTTACCCTGACACTTGATTTTGCAACAACTTATATTTTGTCATATTTTTTTGTTTTCAGATCCGTCTCCCGAAGTTGAGAGGAAACAAGACAAAGAGGAGGAGGTTCGTTACAATTTCTTTTTTATAGATGATAGTTATTATAACATAGATAATCACACTTCCTTTTGTACTCATTGCTTTACTTAATAATCAAGTTCATAATATGAATAAAACCAGATATGCTAGGAGATTATGGAAAAACCTTAAGATTCACAATATGTCTCTTCCCCTGCTCATTCACTTCTGCATTCTTTCTAGCGGCTTCTTCTTCCACAGTCCTTGGCCTTATATAGTATTTCTCATCACAATGACCAAACACCTTGCAGTGTGTACATACCGTAGGTTTCCAATCATATTCCACTTTTACTTCCTTTGTACCCTTGACATTTTGCTCTTTATTAGTATACTGAATAATAATACATTCTTTCAACTTCTTTGGTGCATCAAACTCTACCAATACTCTGGCATATTCTAACCTTCCTACTCCATGTTGACACATATGAGCTGTCATATTATCCATTAAGATTGGGGTTCCAAGACTACTTGCCATAACACTTATTCCATCAACACTCCATGCTTCCATAGGCACATTCACCATTTTAACCCATAGTGGCATCTTACATGGATCAGTCTTCTTCATTCCCACATCTGCATTCCAGTTTTGCACAAATAAAGGAACACTATTTACCATCCATGGACTTTGCTCAATCACATCCTTCATCCCTTGCTCATCTTTGAATTTGAACATATGCATACCACTTGAGTTAACAATTACATCTCTCAATCCATATTTTTGCCCACATTCTTCTCAGATGGTACCTAAGTTCATTAGCCAACATTTTGTGTCCCACAAAGTACCCACAAGCAGTAAGCTTCCACTTTTCACTTCCTTTTATCACAATTTCCTCATCAAATATTACAAATTCAGCTCCTTCCTCAGTGACTTTTGGTGCCACAAAGTGTAACTTCTTATTTACAAGTACTTCATCTTTTTTCACCATATTAGCATATGAATACTTCCTAGTACTATGAGTGTTATACATATCTTTTGGCTTTTCAATATCATCATTCTGATCCTTGCTCATTGGTGTACTACAATTCCCACTCTTATCCACACTATTTTCCACAGGCATACTAGTATTCGTATCACAATTATCCATATTATTAACACTAGTATTATCCACAGGAACACAATCATTATGCATAGTAGCACCAGTTTCAACAGCAATTACAGTGATGTTATCATCATGCTCTTCATTATGATTCAAGTCGCTACTGACTCCTTCATCCGTTCCATTAGCATTATCCTCATTTTCCCCATCCAATTCATTATTCACCTTACGCCTTTGGCTCAAATTACTCATGATGTGATCATTAAACCTTTGCGGAACCTTTAATTGCCTCTTATTTGACCATTGTTTCTTCCTGTTTGACATATGCGTTAATCGAGTATAAACAGCTCAACTCGATTATTATTTCTAACTCAATATATATAGAACAAAGTAATCTACACTATTGAAGGAATAGTATTGATTAAAATTGGCTTCCAATTGAAATTGAAAATTAGGTCACTTTTGGGGGTTTTTAAAATATGCATCAAAATCAAAAACTAAACCGACAGATAGATGCGGAATGAAATTTTTTTGGCTGGTGAGTTATTTGTACCATAACTTTCTTCTGTTACTTGAATCATTCCAGGTTCACAAGGATCATGTGCCTATAAAGCAAGGAGATCATGTCCAACGAAGCTATGCAAGCATTACAAGAAAGGAAGATGCAACCTTGGAGATCAATGTGACTTCGCTAATGGTCTTGAAGATTTGCGAATCCAAGCTCCTTTCAAACGACAAGAGTAGGCTTTGTAATAGCATTAGTCGAGGGGTTGTATGTGAATATGGAATCAACTACAACTCCCACCACCCGTAGTACCAGTTGAGTTAGGAAAGTTAGTTCTTGGGAGATTAGTGATAAACTGTTATAAATTCATGATGTTGTATGAAATGAAGATGTATTTGACTAAATGTTAAGAATAGAGCATGTTAGAATACTAGTCATTATTATATAATATAAGGATTTCAAATTATTTACAGCTCAACTAGAGTTAACATTAAATTGTGGTGATAGATCATCTTCTTTATAATTAGACTCGCTGAAAACTTGAGTTGCTCCTTATCACCATATTTACCCTCCAATTTTGTATTGAATGGATTTAGTGTTTTTTTGAAAGACAAAACAATTAGCTAATTATCTTAAAACTTAGAACTTGAAATGAGAATTAAACAAGCGATTGTTCCAACACTGAAAATACAATTAATAGGTTAAGAAAAATAGTTGATTGTTCGTTTCTTTATGTATATGGTGCTGAACAACATTTATATATGTTTATAGATATCATATATGAAATCGAAATACTATGCTATCAAGAGTTTAGCTGACTTGAAATGAGAATTATCAATACAAAACACATCAAAAGGACTCCACATGATTTCACCTAATTAAACAGTGCACGAAAAAAAAAAAGAGCTTCTGATTCTTACATTCAATGAGCAATTACTCTTTTCATAACTCCTTTAAACTACCTCACTTTCTATAATAGCAAGGGTGCGGTGGCCTGAGCTGTTTAGCCACATCAGCGCCACTTCAACATTTCACTTTTCACAGTCACATGCACACCAAAGGATTCTTTCATCACTAATAAGCCATTTCACCCATTTTAGGACCTATATATAATACCAACAAAAAGTAGAGAATGGCGCGATACCAATTAATTCTCTTAGGAAACGGCACGAGAGGAGGCGGTGTAGTGGCACCGAAATGGCTCAAGTCATTTGGTGTCCACATGGGAATGACACCACTTTGATGTTATCATACTCCATGCTCTACCACAACATTTCATAACTCCATTTGATCTTCCATCACCTTCACTTTCATGCACTCACCCTTTTATCAAACTTGTCCCAAAAAACCTCATTTACCGATGTATCAAACTGACCGGTACGTATATATTTTTTGGTCCATCAAATGGTTGGACGGAAGCCATACGTCGAATCGTTGCCATTATTATGTGCATGTAAACTTACTAGTTACTCGATTTTAAACAAGGGAAATGGTTTTGAATTTATGATATAATTTGTCGATGTATATTTTTTGGTTAATTACCTTGACTGACAATTAAAAAAAAAAAAAAAAAAAAAGCGCAAGCTATCACCTATTAATGGCACAAATAAATACTATATTACATAGTTTTGCAACCTAAACTACACTCAAAAATAAATGTCGAAATTAACGTCGTTCATTTTGTTTTTGATGTGACACCCATGACTCATCCTCTCAATAGTTCTAAGTGACAAGTCTTTTTTTTTTTTTTTTTTTTTTTTTTATACAATCTGATAAAAACTTAAAAAGTTTTATGTTAATGTTCATTGGATTTTTACAATCTCTAGAAGAAAATTCAATTTTTAGCCATGTTTATAATCATGTTATGACCATAAACCATGTTTCTTAAGTGTTGATCTAACCATTGTAGTATGTTTGTGAGAAGGTCGTTGTAGTTAGCGAGTTTCAATGTAGCATGTTCAAGGTCCGTTGTAGTTGCTGAGGGTCAATGTAGTATGTTTAGTATTGTTGTGGACATTAGCATATCTAATTCCCTAATTCATGAGTGTTTTATAAAACAATGACATAAAGTTTAAGTGGTAACACATAACATAAACTTTTAACGTATAATTATTATAAGAATGAATCAAATAATTTATAAAGTGTTATGCGGACAAAACACTTATTTGAGTGATAATAAGTTTTGCTTTATTACCAGGCAAACTCAAACAAGTGTTAGAGTTTGCAAGTGAACTTTGATTGGATCATGGACAATGACATGTTCAAAGGGAGTAAAGGTTCTGTTTAACTGGTCAACATTTTTTTTTATATGAGACAAACAGGAATGTCACATGGGTTTGTTGAGACGTATCAAGCATCTACTCGATAAGTATAACTTTCATTTAATGTTTCCATTATTGAAAACCCAACAATCATACTTTTAAGGAACATTAATGAAAATTGTTTCTCATTTTCACCAACTCGTATTTGTCTTAAACTTTTCAACTTTGTACATTTTCTTCCTCATTTGCTTTCTTAAAAAAGTCCCGCCTAGATATCTAATAGATATTTCGAGTTAAACTCTGTTAGATCAGAAAGCTGATAGGATCATTAGGGTATTATCAATCCACGATGATCCTTTATTCTTCTGCTTCAAATTCTTACACACACTAGTTGATGATGCATTAGCAAGGGAGTATATCTTCAAGTCATCTTTGATTTTTTAATGATGTCTCTTACTTGAACCTTGCCGAAGTTGCTCGTTGATTTTTTTATCAATGAAACTTCTTGTATTTAGTTAAATTTATGTTTACATCTAGTTAGACTTTAAATTGACCCAACAACATCAATGGTAATCCTTGTAATTCCTAGCATATTTAATTTTAATTTATAAGTGCCATTGTATAAAGTTCAGAAATGAGGTCGACGCAAGATTTCCTTTCGAGTAATTGTAAGATTTATGCAACTACCCACCTCCCTCATAATAACTCCTTTAAAGTTTAACCTACCAACTCAACAACTTTTGTCTATTCCTGTAATTGTTGTAATTTTCACACCAAGAGCAAATTCAAACACTAGTTTCGAAAATGTATTTGTTAGCACTATCGTAACGAGTATTCTCATACACCTTTACTCTACTTCAAACTATCACTTCCAATCACCATCGACACATAGATAACTTACTTTAGGATCAAATGGTTGGACGGAAGCAGTCGTCGATGTGCACGTAAACTTACTAGTTACTCATTTATAAGCAAGGAAAATGGTTTTGATGATATAATTTGTCAATGTATAGTCAATTCAATTGGTCAAGTAACTTGGCTGACTAAATAGATAAAAGAAAGGAGCACAAGTAACTTGTAAAGAGTAATGAAGGTGGTCAAGTGTGTATTTTTTGTTTCTTTATGTCTAACCATAGTGATGAACAACAATTATGTTATTTGTTCAGATATCGAAATTGAAATTGAGTTTGATTTTGTTTGATTAGAATCAAAGTTAGTAATAAGAAATGCAATAAAAGGACTCATATATCACATTTCAAATTTGATATTTTCATTTCACGAAGGTACACGCATTTTATTTATTCAATGCCCAACTCAACCACCTTCATTACTCTTTACAAGTTACAACTGCTCCTCATTTTAGTGTCTAACCAGATGCTAAGGCTATGGTCAACCTTTATAAAGGTTTATAATAGTGCTTAATCATCGGAAATCATAAATTCATAAACCTTTTTCTTTTTATAAACCTTTCTTCACTATGGACAAACTACTTAAAGCTTTATAAACCTCATTAAACACAAAAGCATTAAATTTAGAAGAGATTCAAGATATTAGACCTTTTCATTCCACATAAGCATGAAACAAATTTCCACTATGGTTAATAAAATGATAGACCTCTTCATCTTTTTTTAGATTTTTTTATAAACTACCATAGTGGATGCTCTAACACATTAGACGTGCCAGTTAATGCTTGCTAAAATGGACACCAAACTTCCCGCCCAAAAACAAGTCTTTATTTCCTACTTTCCCGCTCGATTATCCTAACATATTTGTTTGACGAGCTGTAATTTAAAGTCTTTCCACCACCCACCTACCAATATTTATGTTAAGTCTTTCCACCACCCACCTACTAATATTTAAGTCCATCTAACAATATTCAAGTCTATTATATACTCTCGTTGATGGTTTTTGAACACACACCATACCAATATTACTGAATCAATTACTATATTTTTTGCAGCAGTGGATAATGTTTGCTCCAAGTGCCGATCAAAACCCTCTGCTTTTACTTTACGATACAAGAGCAACGCTACCCTTTTCTTGTTGGAATAGGTGGTCTCGGAAAAATAAGGTATAAATGTCATCATCTTTTCTTATTAACAATGTTTGCTCAAAGTTGCTCGAGTCTTTGTTTGTTTGTTTGTGTGAAATTATGTTATATAAGTTCGATCTGTTTATACTTTTACTAGCTAGTATTTTGTGTTTTTTTAGAGAGATCAAGTGTGTATTATTTGGTGATAACATATGTAGTAGCAGTAGTTTTAAAGCTTATTTATATAGCTAAATAATTCTTTGATGACCATGTATTTGTTGTATATTTGGAGATGGTTTTATAAGACTTCTATGTAGATTTGTTTCGTATGTAACACTTACATTCTTTGTTTCTTATTAACATAACCTTAAAGAAATGAAGTAATAGTTAGTAATATGTTGATTGATTTAAACATGTTGCCGAACGTAGTTTTTTGATAAGAGAACGTAGTTTCTGTTAACTAGGAGATAACCTGTTATGCATTTGTATTTTTTGATATTATAGAAGAGAGAATGAGGTTTGTATAGGTGCTTTCTTAAACTTAATGTGATGCTAGTTTTCTTTGCATGGTTTTTAGATGCCTGTACTTGTTATTTAATTTTGAAACTAAACAAATTATCCTTGCAGTTGCAGGTACTACCAATATAAAAAACTTCATAAGAGTAAGTCCACACCCGGCCCAACATGGGAATGATAATAACTAGTCCCTCCCTTACGGTTTATTCCAACTTTCAGGTGCATTGTAAATCACCCCTGCTCCCTTTCTCTCCCTCCCATTTTCTGCAATGGCACCTTCTTTCTTATTGGTTGAAACCATATCACACCGATCAAACATATTAACCATTGGGTCATTTCTAACCCAATCCAATGGTCTCAATCTTCAATCCGTGTGTTTTTGTTTTAACCAATCACATATCTTCATTTCATCTATATAAACCCCATAACTTCATCCATCTTTCTTCAGTAACTAAGTAAGTAACTACAATGGGTAAGTGCTGGTCAGTACAACAAGCAATCGAAGATGATGGGTTAGTGGAAGATGATGGGTTAATGGAAGATAATGGGTTAGAGGACTTGGTTCTTGGGGTCAGGGTCGGCGCAGACCGGGTGCAATTTGTAACAACACTTTCAGAAGTACATGGCATTGAAAGTGTTACTTTAGAGCATGGTGAGATAACCTGGGTTAGGGGCAGGGTTGACCGCCCTGCGTTTGAGGAAATGATGCAGCCATTTTGGGAACTTCACTAGTTGGAGCACACCAGATGGAGTGGGGATTGGGAAATGCTGCCCGTAAAGATGCCTCGTTTGATGCAATATTTCCTAGAAATTAATAAATTAGTTATGTAATGTCTAATTAGTTATGCAAGCGTTTCAAAAAACGGAAGGTGCCACTTTGATGTGGCTTTGTAATAGCCTTAGTCGAGGGGTTGCATGTCAATATGGAACCAAGTGCAACTTCTATCACCCGTAGTAGTCGAGTTAGGAAAGCTATTTCTAGGGAGATTAGTGATAAACCGTTGAATCTGATGGTGTATGAAATTAAGATGTTTTTGACTAAATGTTAATAATAGAGCATGTTAGAATACTAGTGATTATTATATTGCAACCTTGGAGATTGATGTGACTTCGCTCATGGTGTTGAAGATTTACGAATCACCAAGCTCTTTTCAAACTACAAGAGTAGTCTTTGGAATAGCATTAGTCGAGGGGTTGTATGTGAAAATGGAATTAACTGCAACTTCCACCACCCGTAGTACCAGTTGTGTTAGGAAAGTTAGTTCGAGGGAGATTAGTGAGATGTTTGTGAAGATTAGTTTAGTACTACTTTGTAAAATGTTGAGAATCAGATACTACCTTTTATTGTTTCACTTTCACTCGAA
Organism: Chrysanthemum lavandulifolium; assembly: GCA_022545495.1. Lineage (NCBI taxonomy): Eukaryota > Viridiplantae > Streptophyta > Magnoliopsida > Asterales > Asteraceae > Chrysanthemum > Chrysanthemum lavandulifolium. Next base: position 263,924,665 of record CM040244.1, on the reverse strand, counting down.
TTTTCAATACATTTTCAACCAAATATCACTAGCATGGGCGGAGCTATTAAGGGATGGGAATGGTCCCGGCCCCCTCTAGGCCTAAGCCCGTTAGTGTATTTTTTTTCGATTTCATGTGTATTTCTGGAAAAAAAATTATTTCGGCCCTCCCATTTAATGTATTTCCCGAAAAATATTTGTTTCGGCCCTCCCACGAAAATTTTTCTAGCTCCGCAATTGTTTCACTAGTGCAATATTCTTGCGTTACTCAAGTATTGTTTCCCAAAGACTGTATAATGTGAAATGTCTAGTTAGAAAAAAGTGTTTGTCGATGTCAAACTGAATTACTAGTATATTTTATTGTCGTTACTTTTTTAAAGAAAAGATGTATTCATATTCATTCGTGTGACTGGTTCTTCATCTTCTGCGCATGGGTCGGGACGCCTAATTTGTACTATCGAGTGTCTAAAGTTGAATAATAGTTGATTGTTTTTTTCTTTATGTCTAAATTAGTATCGATCAACATTTATATAAGTTTTTATAGATATCATATATGAAATCAAAATACTATCCTATCATGACTTTAATGTAATTGAATTGAGAATTATCATACAAATCTCAAGAAAAGGGCTCCACATTTATTTTCACCTAACTAACCAATACAAAAAGAAAAAAATTAAACTTACTTATTCTTACATTCAATGACCAACAACTCCTTTCATAGCTCTTTTAAAGTTTAAACCACTCACTTTCTATAACATAACATTTCATAACTCCATATTGTTTTTCCAACACGCTTTCATTATAAACTAGGAAAATGGTTTTGATGATATAATTTGTCAATGTATAGTCACTTCAATTGGTCAAGTAACTTGACTGACAAAATAAACAAAAGAAATGAGCACAAGCTATCACCTAATATTAATAGCGAAAATTAATACGTAAATTATTGTCCAGTGTTGATTTTTAAAGTTTTTATTTTGCAACTTTTTTTTGAAAAGTTTTTATTTTGCAACTTTGATCATAAATATTTTTATTTGTGTTATATAATACTTGATGAAAATTATATCAATAAAAGGAGCATTGTACTGATCCTACCCACAATATCCGTGTGATCCATGAGGAACATTATTACTAGTATATATTACTCTCTCCGTCTCAAAACTATAGTCCGTATTTTCTTTTCGAAATGTTTCAAAATAATTGTCCACTTCCTTTTTAAGTAAAAACTAAATAATTTAGTAGGGGAATATACTAGTTGAAGATGAGTTTTTTCGAAGGGATGGAAAACCTTAGTGGTTTAAATCTCTGTGTAGAAATTATATGGATATAAATTGTACCCATATTTAATGCATGTCTTATGACAAGATTATTATTCATACTTAAACAATTAATTATGATTGAATATTCTTTCCTAAACAACATTAAATATATAAAGATGATTACTGTTATACTTATTTTCATTAATATGAAAAATGACAATGAATATATCAAAACTTTTTCTTGAGAAATTACTTGAGCGAGGACGGTAAGTAATCAAAATGAATTTTGAATTCATATAATCTTTGAAAGTGTACAAAGTGCAATAATCTACGAATGGATAAATGCATGCATCTAGGAAATTATTCTTATGTTTAATTATCAAATCCTGGTTTTGATTTATAATTGAAATAAGATAATTTTTAAGTATTCCTGTAAGCTAGTGGGAGTATTATGTTAAGTTTCTTAAATCTTATATGTTGTATAACATATGGGAAGTAACATTCCATATAAGTTAAATGTTAAGTCTTAGTTTGGAATGATACTTCACTTATAAGATTTAATAATTAAAACATACAACTTTGGAATATATGTTTATTGTTAATAAACATGTGCGGTAAAATAAATGATTCTAATAAAACATGATATATCATTTGGGAAATGGATACATATCTTTTGACAAGATAGAACATTTTGAAATCTAAGTTTGACTTATAGATTCATCATGTACATCATGTTGTGTATTAATATTGTTGTATGCTTGAATGAAAGATGATTTGACAACATTGATATCTAACTGAAAGTTATTAGATAACTTGTGTAATGAATATTCTAATAGAATATGTTTGAACTTAGAATTACATTCCTCAGCCTAGAATTGCTCATAGTTTCTAAAAATAAACAATATGGCAATTGTTGCGTAATTGTTATAGCTGACAACAAACTTGAAAGTTTGAAAGGCATCAAACATTACACAATACGATATTAAAGTTTAAGAATTTTTTTAAAGAGCATATCGTTGTTTAATGATGCTGGTTTAATTGAGATGATACTCAATACTAGTCATGGTAGGATTTGATCATTGTTAATGGCCATGTGAATTAGTTGTACCATCTAAGAACACAGTTGCATTATACATTAAAGAATAATAATACTTTATAACTTTAAATATGTTTGAAAGTTAATTGTCATAAATTGGTGATAGAGGATGTCACACACTTTATGAATTATTATGTGGATTGTTGAATGCACACATACAAGAACTTCACTAATTGAATTCTTGAAATAATTATTCTCAAAATTACGATAGATCAAGTTGGTTGATTTATGCCTTGTCAACAAGTATGATTGTCATTACTTGAGGCATAATTCATCAACTGAAACTTTCAAGCATTGATCTATTTAGTATTTGGATAAGGGATGTTAAAAAATTATTATAATGAATTAAAATACTTGGTGTATTTAATTTTATAATATATTGTGTCTTGAATTTGCATGTTTAATCCGTGAATAATTCATTTATTTTAAATTGTCCGTTGTCAATAAATGATATGAGAGTATCATTAAATTAAGACAAATCTGAGTGATTTGGTAAAATATACTTGAATGTATATTGATGTGATGCATGCCAATTTAAGATGATATTCAATTAATTGAATATAGGACTTATCCCAACTACTTGATTTTACTTTATAGATATTGTTATTAAGTAAATCATGAATAGTTATCCTCAGACTTGAGATACCAGATAAGTGTCATGAATGTAGTGCACTTCTATGGAACAACTTAACGCTAACGTAACTGATACTCATAAGGGTTGTTTTCAAAAGTGTTGCAAAGTTTGTGATTTATGCTTGTAGTCAAGATAGAATTTGTTCATTCAAATTTATTTTGGAGTTAATACTGCTGGCCCCCTCGTAGGGTTGACAAGATCTTTGCGTGGCCACGCCCAAGATCTCCCCTGAATATGTTCAAAAGATTTGGTAATCTTGCTCAATCACTAATAACGAGAAACAAAATAGTTGAATAAAGAATAACTTAGATCCATATCTTTATTTAACATAGTATTAGAAACAAAAAGATAATAATAATGATGAATCATTAAAAGGTTTTTCCAGGAGACCTTACTCGAGTTGTACTAGAGGCATCGGCGTGTTGCTAGACGCTAACCGATGTGATCACACTAATAAGATATGTCCAAGTGGGAGTTGTTGGATTAATGAACATCAATTAGTAGTCGTGTGTTAGGATCGAACTTGAGATCACGGGATTGTACACTTTACGTATGAGAATTAAAGATTAATAATTATTTATAAAACGTTATATATAATTATTTAATAACACAAAATGCCTAACGACCGTTAAGTAATTAATGATAATTGACTAAAGGTTAAAGGATAAGGACTAGAATGTAATTTGAAAGTCAAGAAGGTTCCGGAATACCCATTAGGGTATATGGCCGGTTTGGTTGGGATTAGGGTTTCCTAACCCTAATCAAACTTGGACTCCAAGTTTCACACACTTTATAAACAAGGCTAGAGGTCATTATTTGTGTCTCTTGTACACTTAACCTAAACCCTAAAATTGTTTTCTTGGTTCTTTTTTCCTTCGGCCGATCGAAGCAAAATCCCCACAAGGGATTCGATTGGTGTTTTGCTTAAACAAAGTTGTTTGGTTTAATTTTGTGTTCTTTACTAGCATAAATTTAATTCGTTATAGTACGTGTGTACAAGAATGTGATTCAATCACACTATTGATTGAATCTTGGATTTAATTACAAAACGGTAAGGGATAATTCATATAATCTTGTTTAGCTAGAATCAAAGGTATGCATTACTTTTATATTCGGTTTATTAGTTTTCATATTATATGTTCCTACGCTTCCGCATGTATACTTGATGTTTATGTGTTTAGTTATGATTAGTCATGTTATTAAATTCCAACAGTTATATGTTTGTTTCATCAAATTTTGTTTCTTTTATTGTCGTAACTTTTTAAAGAAAAGATGTATCCATATTCATTCATGTGACCGGTTCTTCATCTTTGCGCATGGGTCGGACGCCTAATTTGTACTATCGAGTGTCTAAAGTCGAAAATAGTTGATTGTTCGCTTTTATGTCTAAATATGGTGTCGAACAACATCTATATAAGTTTTTGTAGATATCATATATGAAATCGAAAAACTATCCTATCAAGATTTTAGTTTATTTGAAATGGGAATTTTTTAACCAAGCGAATTTATATAAAACACTAGCAAGAAGCTAGAAAAACTACAACCGAACACGCATAGGATTTTGTAACCATCTTACCCAATTAATGTTTGTTCTACCTCTAAAATTACACCATTTATAAGATATCGTAACTAAATCATCAAACAATGTCGCCTGCTTTACTGTTTTAAACCGAAAAAGCCTCATTTAGAAATCGCCAAATTTTCCACCACGTTACATAGAAGATGCCTTCCAAAACTTGTTTCACTTTAGCACCAAAATGGAGCTCCTTGAACCATCTCAACCAATTTTTATAATTTGAAACATCCAAACCCGACACTCCACCATTGAGTTACCTTTGAAGAAGAGCTAAGGCCATGGTACAAGAGAAAATATATAGTCTATAGTTTCAAATTGAACCCACAAATGGGACATAAAATACAATTTATGTCCATCCCACGAAAAGAAAGATTAAACCTTGTAGGCAATTTATACAAACTACTCACTTTCCAATCAAAAACATTTATTTTTATCGGAATAGGCTTTACCCATCGTGTTGGCTCAGACACCATAGGTAATCTTTGATTATCCAAACACTTTCAAACTGACACAACTGTGAACTCCCCATTACCCATCAACTCAACTCACTTGCACCATGTAGTTGGGAGGGTGCTCAACTACCAGTGCAACTCAGTTGCACCATGACCAAATAGGCATTCAAAGCCAAGCATCAGGAATTATCTACCTCAAGAACAACAAGGATACAAATCAGGACATAAGTTTAAATGTGTCACTACTCAAAACTTAATTTTGCTACATTTTAGCATAGGATAGGCGTGATTATAAAGTTTAACATAGGATATATAGTGTGATTATAAAGTTCATATGTCATGTGTTCTATAAACGCTTGACAATAACATCTATCTAGAATGGATCATTTTTCTGGTTCAAGAAGAAATGAATAAGCAAACGGAATCCAAAAGAGGGAAACGGAAGTTCAAGTCAACTCTTCGATGGGCTGAGCGATTCAACTTCGAAAAAAATGTTGAAATTCAACCACAACTTTAGATCATTAGGTCACTTATATTTCTTAGGGAATTCTTAGATTATAATCAATATGAATTTGATACTAGAATATAGAGTATGAACTCTTATTCACAAGTTCATCTTGATGTTAGTTCTATGTTTGTTTAATCAATTTTGTTTTATTTGAGTTTAGTTTGTGTTATTTGTAAGATGTTGTAAAGATTAGCTAAATACTACTTTGTAAAATGTCGAGAATTTGATAAAACCTGTAAAACCCTAAAAATATAAAACGCATATTAAGACTAAATTACCCTTAAAGTAATCAAAATTATAAAATACGAAAGATACACTAACGCTCATTTAGCAAAATTTAAAAACCTAACAAGTATATTAAGAAACCGACATTTGTATGACGGAAAAATAAGTCACGCAACATAAGTTTGGGCCTCATATTCCGTTTGTTTGTGATACGATTGGGCCGCGTTTGTTTTGAGCCAAGAGCCCAGCTTGGCGTGTTGTTTGTTCGGTTGGGCTATTGAGCCGAAGCCCACACACCTCAAAAACCCTTATACCGATCGGCATGCACTATATATACAAACTCAAAACACAAATTTTGAAACCCTAGTTTACACAAAAGTCACGGCACACTCTTTGGTTTCTTCTCTTTTTCCGATCGGAGCTGCCAACCCTTGTGTTGTTGTGTCTTGATCCGAGAGCATAGCCAAGGTATAACTTTTCTTCGTCTCAATTTCCTTTACATGCAAACATTTAAACATGTGTTAAAAAGAAAAGGGTACGAATCGATTTCGGTTGTGTCTCTCTATTATGAACATACGAATGGAAATCATGCATGTTAAAAGGATTAAACGCCATTGTTATGGTTAAAGATTTATGTCACGTTTTGTGTTTCTTCGATGTCGAACCCGCCCTTTTCTTGTCGACTTTAAAAACAATCTAAAACAGGCCCTAACATCTTGAATGCACATTAAAATGAGTCGTAAAAGGCGGAACCCTAGGCTATCTTGTTAGCAAGAATGTTGTGATTTTATTTGAAGCTCTCGCCTTGTTTTTGGCTCATTAAAACTGATTCGTATGGGCTGTTTTTTTTGTGATGTTGGAGGGACTTTAGAACCTAGATTTAACTTGTGCTAGATCATGTTTATGTGGTGTTTTGGTTGGTTGTTTGCTGCTCGTTTTGATTTCCCCGCATCTTTGTTTTGGTTCATGGCTCATATATCTCAGGGTGTCGCGGGAAGTATGAATCCTATCTACCGAATCTTATCGTTTTGACGTGTGTGTTATGATTTAAAAACAATTCGAAGTTACATGTATGACGATGGTGCTTGATTGTTGAGTCTCGGTATAACGTCAATACCGAGGCATGTTTGTTTTGTAATCCGAGCACGTCGCAATTCGTTTTGAGTTCGTTAAATGGTTGTGAAATTGCATGCGAATTTCATTGATTCACAAATATTGTTGCATGAAATCTTAAAGTCAAAAGTGACACTTTAAACCCTCTACTTTGGAAGTTTGCATATTTAACCCTAAACTTTAGTACTTGTCATATTTAATCCTAGACCTTACTAATATGTCATTAAAAGACCTAAACTATGACATTTGTTATGTTAAACCCTTAAGTCTATTTTAATTGTCATTTATATCCATGAAGTATTAAGTTACTAAAATATGAAAATTACTTAATTCGTAAAGTTTCTATAAATGAAAAGAAACCTTAACTATGAAATATGAATAACGATGAACCCTAAAACTATGAAATAGCTTTCTAAAATATTAAGCGACCATTATTCGTGTAGATTCGCGGAGGAAGGAGTAGCTTTTGTTTTCCTTGTGTATTTCGGCGATTTCATGTTACGGTTTGAGGTACGATATTCGACCTTTTCAAGAAGGTTCCTTATGACGCTCTCTTCGCTAGCTTTTCTATTTCATTATTAGGATTCCTATGCCATTGCTATGATTCCCTCTGCTTATGTGAATCTCGCTTGTCCGAATCTCATGTTTGTTGAACTTGCTATGTTTGATTATGAACTTCGATTATGAACATTTGATTTTGATCTTCCGATTATGAATATTTGATTATGAACCTCGATTATGAACATATGATATGTGACCGTGATATGAACCTTTGATTTCAACATTTGATATGAACCTTTTCGATTTGTTTGATCCGTTGTTTATCTCAAACATCTGTTTAGTGAACCATGAAATATTTGATTGGACTTTATGATATGAAACCTCGATATATATATATATATATATATATATATATATATATATATATATATATATATATATATATATATATATATATATATATATATATATATGTTGACTTTATGATGAATTATGATCCGTGTCAATCATGACAACTGCTTGACCTAAGTTGGTTTGATACCCGAGCCAAATATTTCACTAGTCATGGGGTTCCATGTCCGTATCGATGATGCACCTCTCGATATGACTCTAGGCGCAGAGAGTGATGTTCGCCACGCCCTCGGATGGTGGAGCATATTTTGTATATGTAGGAAGGCGATGGATGCATCCTAGATCCGATCGTTATCCGATATGATTTGTCCGGTGAATGATGTCGGTAACACGCTGCCTTCACAAATTCGGGAGCTAGCTACTCCATTTGTTATCGAGGTCTCCCTCATATTATATAAGGTATTCGAGGTCACCCTCCGAATACAATGGTTACTTATGATATGCTATGATCCGTTATGTTTCGCTCGTAGTGGATGACTAAACCTTATCTCGTTAATTACTTTTATGAATTCGCTTATGATTCAGTAGCCCAATGCTTCTATTTACAAATCGTGTTTATTATATGTTATTGAAGGTGATTATGCTTTTACATGTTTATGTGACTATCGCTACTATGCTAGAATATAATTAATATGTTTATATGTGATTCACATGTTGTCATCTCGATTCTATAATGTCTTATCGCATGTGAATTGTTGATCCGCGTGATAACTATGCTAGTGTGTAATCGAGTATTCGAAAGTTTAGTAAGTATGATTGTTCGCTTAATCGGTGAACTTTGCCTATCCGTTAGTGTATCTATCTCGCTATATTTGACCCGCCATGATAAGATCTCGCTTATATTAAGATTTGATCCGGGAAATGGTTTAACTAAGGATATCTGCTTTGATAATTTGCTAATTGCTATACTATGTCTTTTGCTTATTTAGTTATAGTATCTCCTACGTGTTCTCTATTAGCATGTGTGACCGCCATGACTTTGATCGCTAATGTTTCCATCGTTATGATAATCGAGTGTTATTAATGTAAACTATTTGACTATGCGAGCCATGTTTATTTTCTGGTAATTATTTCCGTTAGCCTTTAGACTCTTCGTTTGGCTTATATGCACTCTACTTGCTGATTTATTATGTGCTTGGTTATTTGATGTGTTTCCGTCTGTGTCATCAATATGCTATGTGTTTGTTCTTATTTGTTATGTGTTCTTCCGGATTTCTGTGTGTTTGCATTCCGCAGAATCCTCTATGATTCATTATGCTCACTCCACCGCGACTTCGTTATTCGCTTCGCTTTGCATTGCTTTGTTTAGTTTCCGTTTCTATATCTCGCTCATTGGGCTTTGTAAGCTCACCGATTTTCTTTTCCTCTGCAGTTTTAAGCATTCAAGATGAGCTTGTGGGATGGCCGATCCGGGTTTGAGAGTAGAGTTGAGAGCAAGACTTTACCCTAGAGATCTTATATTTATTTTGATTATTAAGTTATTTATGTTTTCTTTGATTATTTTGTAAAGGCTTCCGCTATTGAATATTATTTAAAGTTCGATATGAAACCAGACAGATATCTTTACCCTTGTCGGGTCGGTGTTACAAAACCTTTATTGTTTCACTTTCACTTTAATTTTCAATATATTCTTAACCAAAATAACTAGCGCAACATTCTTAACCAAATATAATAATTGTCCAGTTTGATTTTTAAGTCTTTATTATCAACTTTGACTTTAAATAATTTTGTTTGCGTCATATAATATATGATGAAAATCATACTAATGAAAATACATTTAAATTCCAATTCATTCATGTATTTTTCATCAAGTGTTATATAACGTAAACACAAATATTTAAGGTTAAAGTTGAAAAAAATCAAAATTGACAGATTTTATTGGACGAAAGTAGTATTGTAAAATATAAAATGTGTAGTTAAAAAAAAGAGTTTGACTACTATTCCCAAAGGTTGTATAATGTAAAATGTGTAGTTAAAAAAAGGGCTTGCCGATGTCAAAGTGAATTATATTTTATTGTCAGTAACTTTTCTAAAGAAAAGATGCATTCATAATCATTCGTGTGACTGGTTCTTCATCTTGTGAACATGGGTCGGGACGCCTAATTTGTACTATCGAGTGTCCAAAGTTAAAAAATAGTTGATTGATCGTTTCTTTATGACTAGACGTAGTATCAAACAACATTTATATAAGTTTTTATAGATATCAGATATGAAATCAAAATACTATCCTATCATGACTTTAATGTAATTGAATTGAGAATTATCATACAAAACACAACAAAAGGGCTCCACGTTTATTTTCACATAACTAACCAATACAAAAAGAAAAAAAAAAATTAAACTTCTTATTCTTACATTCAATGACCAACTACTCATTTCATAGCTCTTTTAAAGTTTGAAGTTTGAACTACTCACTTTCTATAACATACCATTTCATAACTCCATATTATAAACTACATTCAATGACCAACTACTCATTTTATAAACTAGGAAAATGGTTTTGATGATATAATTTGTCAATGTATAGTCACTTCAATTGGTCAAGTAACTTGACTGACAAAATAAACAAAAGAAAGGAGCACAAGCTATCACCTAATATTAATGGCGAAAATCAATACCTAGTACTACCTCAGTCACCAACACCCACCTACCAATATTTATGTCAAGTCCATCTACCCATATTCAAGTCTATTTTATACTCTAGTTGCTTGATGGTTTTTAAACACACACACCATACCAATATTACTGAATCAATTACCACACACACACCATACCAATATTACTGAATCGATTACCATATTTTTTTGCAGCAGTGGATAATGTTTGCTCCAAGTGCCGATCAAAACCCTCTGCTTTTATTTTACGATCCAAGAGCAACACTACCATTTTCTTCTTGTTGGAATAGGTGGTCTCGGAAAAATAAGGTATAAATGTCATCATCTTTTCTTATTAACAATGTTTGCTCAAAGCTGCTATATGTTTGAAAATATAATATATTTAAAATGTTCGATTTGCAAATTTGTTTGAGTGGAATGCTTTAAGGGAATCTAAAACTAGTTTATATATATATAGAATGATGGTTTGGGAAATCGTTGTTAACGTGTTATGTTATGACTCTCGTAGGACCATTTTTGTTTACATCTAGAATAGAATCAACATAACAAGACATCTCCTTAAGTTTGTATGGAAAGTACAGCTTAGTGCCATTATATGTCGTTACCACTGTAATGGTTCATCAATGCTTGATAGGTGTTTTTTTTTTTTTTTTTTTGTTAGAAGAAGACAAAGGGTTAAGACCTTAAACAAGAAGATAAGATTTTTTTTTGATAATAAACCTTGGTTTTTAAACATACCAAAGTGTTTTGATAATAAACCTTGGTTTTTACAAATGGTTCAGGTGCCAGAACCACGAGTGAGGAGGGGAAACAAACAGGCAAGCAGCTTACTATGGTAAGCTTGACTGACAATGAATTTACTATAGTTTGAACTTTATAGTATATAATCTTGTAGCGTTTTTATTTCATGAGGCATGCTAATCAGTTTTGTTTTGTTTTGTTTTGTTTTGCAGCTTTGGCGCTTGTGGCTGCTTGGAAGACTGTTATCAAAGAGTATTTTGATAACATATTGCATTTTTTTTTTCTCTCATTTTCTGGATTGTATGATGAATCTTTGGTTTTTATATGACTAGCAGGGTACCCACGCAATGCGGTGGCGGGTACCTTGTGACTATATTTTGCGGCGAGCAAATGTTATTTGGTTACACGTGTTTTCTAAAAATAATTGTACGAATGAATGAATTGGTGTGTGTTGTTACAATGTTTTGAATTTGTGTTGTTACAATGTTGTTTTCTAAAAATAATTGTACAAAGATAGATGAATTTTAAAGCTATGTATTGAATTAATAACAAAGTTAATACAACTAATAGCAAAATGTACAGTTTTTGTAGTCTGACTTATTTTGAAAATGTGGGACTTCTTTTTATTGTAATTGTGTAGCTTATTTTTTTAAAACTTTCTTTTATAGAAAGTCCTAAATACATTATAAGGTAGTATAGATGTTGTGGATCTTAATAGCATTACATATTGCTTTTACCTATATATATTGAACATGTGAATTGCCTGATTCTGATGCTACACAAAGCCTGCAAGTTAGGATACGATTAGTGAAGTTATATTAATATACAGAATAGTTATGGGTTTTGGTTAAAGATTATTATGGAGTGTTTTAGGTTTTGATTAGGTTCATGGCTTAGGATTTTTGTCCGGATTTATTTAAGTAGTTGTTGCGGATTTGTAGGTGTTCTTGATGGATTATAACATTTGTGGTATTCTAGGGAATAGGGATGTGCATGTGCTTCGTTGTCGGTTATAAAATGATCAGAGCATTATTAAACATTTTAAGTGGCTCTTCCAGATTTATAGGTGTTTTTTATGGATAATAACATTTGTCTTGGACTCTTGGTATTGGGATGTGGCTGGGCTTTATTGTCAGTTTAAAATGTAAGCCCAGCCTCATTTCTTTTCAGATTGTATATTTTTATCTTTCAATGCATCATATTAACCAACATAACACACAATACATATATACTAGCATTGTTCCTGCTCTAGTGCTCTATGTTGCGGCAACAGCGAGAATGTGATGATAGACGATGGCGATTAGTGAGAATGCGTTTACTTGTGGTGGACAATTAAAAATATAGTAAAGAAAATGCTCAATTTGACGTATTGAATCTTATATTAGGAGTAAAAGGACACAAGGTGTTTGAAAGTATTTTTTTGATGCTTTAGAATGGTAAGTCACAATTTTTACCTCTTCCAAAAAAGCGAGGATGGACTCCTTCCGATGGTCCACACATCGTCCTTCCGACGGTCCATGCAACGTCTCAACTTAAGTCTCCAGTTTCTTCATCTTCGGATTCCTTTTAGCTTTGCAAGAAAAGACCTGAAAGCATGAGGAGTTCAACTAAAGTACCATGCATGTCATTGACAACACTCTCAATAAGCTAACTTTGGGTAGAAATTCACCCATAAATGTTCATTACTGTTATAGAGAAAATTCCATCTTTTTATGCATTGAGAAAAGTTCCATACGGAACAAGTTTTATCTAAAGAACAAATAAGTAGATCTCAACCATCTATCCCTTTGAATCTAACGGATTAGATTAATTTACATTTTAAAATTAAAATTATACTTAGGGTCTTTTTGGTAAATTCACATTTTTTTATAACCACTCACAAAATAACAGAAAATAACACACACAACATCACACACGCTCTTTTGTAACCGCCCCTAAACCACTAAACGGTCCCAATCCACTGGAAACCACCCCCAAACCACCAAAACCACCGCGAAACCCTGATTGTGAAACATCATTCATTTAAAATGGATATTCGAGACGAATTAGCTCTATCTAAAGCCGATTCATTGGCAAAACCTGCTTCATCTAAAGTTCCCGATCAAAATAAGCTTCGAAATGTCGATTGTGGTATATTTTTAACTTATTTGGTTCTATTAGTTAGTAGATGTTGATTTATTACTTATTTTATTGCTTATTCTTTATTATTTTTTTTATTAGTAGATGTACTGATTGAAGTTTGTGATGGAATGAGTTTTTGGATTAGCTTATTTTTTGCTTATAGGAATCAGTAGATTGAATACTTTTTGATTGATTAGCTTATCAGAATCAGTAGATTGAATATTTGTGTTTATAAGAATCAGTAGATTGTAGTGTTTTCTGATGTTAGAACCATTTTGGACTAGCTTTTACTGATGTGAGAGTTTTTGGATTAGTTTTTACTGATGTTAGATTTGTTAGCGTTTACTGATGCTAACACACATATTTCTAAGGTAAAGAGATATCTGGTCCAACGTAGGGACATAGGCTGCGTAGATCGCATAGGCTACTAACACAGATATCACAATGAAGAGAAAAGTAACTGTCAATGAAGTAGAAGTAATAGGATAATGAAGTTGTCTAATCGTCATGCAAACATCGCATAGGGAAAGAGATGTCTGGTCCAACGAGGTAGCACAGTTGCGTAGATTAGGTGCTAAAGATTATGTTCTTGATTTTTGTACTTTGGTTAGCGTAGGCGCATTGGTTAGCATGATATTTGTGTAGGTTAGTGTTTACTTTGATGTTTGTTGTTGTGTTAGTGTTTACTGATGTTTCGATACATTTGATGGTGTTATATTGCTAGGTTAGGATCTACTGATTTAACGAGAATGTTATTACTAGTAGTAAACATATAATTAGATTCTTCTGATTTATTCTGAATCCCATGAGATTCATATTGAATCCCATGGGATTCAGTATGAATCCCATGCGATTCAGTACTGAATCCCATGAGCTTCTTAATGCTCAGTTATTGTATAACTAACGTTCTTTTTTTTTTTTTTTTTTTTTTTATGTTAGGCGTTGTCAGTGGTTCTCCACGGAAGAAGTGGGTTACAAAATATGATATCCATCAGGAGAAGGCACCGATTGAAAACTCTTTTATGCAAGTGGAATTTGGAAGCATGATAAGTCCGTAATCATTAACCAAACATCAAACCCATCATCTATTCCTAACCAAAAACAATAAACTAGACCTAAAATGCAAAAACCCAATAATATGATACACCACATGCTTTCCAAACACTAGCTACATGTTTATTTAGGTGTTAATTAGATTTAATCCCATGTTTAAACCAAAAGCCCCAAATTTCACAATATGGTCGAGCCATATTTATGCCATTCGTGGTTTTATAAGGCCAAAACAAGCATAACCAATGTTCCATTTACCTTATTCAAGCCCGATCTACAATATTTGATGAAAACCCTAAAAGTACAAGTACGAATCTTAATCTTAATATTTAAAGGTGTTATGGAGGTCTATATGGGGTGTGTAATATATGGTTGAAAAGAGGAGAAAGAGAGCTTCAAGATGGTGGTGGAGGTGGGTGGTCACGCACCGGAGGGTGGCCAGAATTTGGCCGGACAGTGGCGGTTGTGGTGGTGTTTTAGGGTTAGGGTTTATTTAATTTGGGGGAGAGAGAGAAAGGTGTGTTTGTGTGTGTTTTTAGTGAGAGAAAGGGAAGTAAAAGTGAGGAGGGGAGGGGTATTTATATTTGGGACTAGGGACTAAAAAATAAAGAGAGGGGAAGGGAGGGGTGGCCGGCCAAAGGAGAAGGAGAGGGGCCGAAGGCGTTATTTTTCGTAACTATCCCGTTTACCCATTCCCGAGCTCATATATTGTCCCCCGAGTGTCCCACGACGTTCATTCGACTTTCTATTATCATTATTTATGTTTTTACACGAGTTTTGACTATTTATTTGCCAATTTTCGAGTTACGGTCTAAAAGTTACAATATTTCTCGTTTTAGGCTTTTCTAGTGCCGAATCGAATAATGCCTACCAAAAATTGTTAAAACTCACACGATAACTCATTCAATAGTGAAATAAACCATAAAAACCAATAGGCGATATAAAATCAAGTCATGGTTGATAAAATAGTGATAAAGGCAAAAGCTCGGTTTAGTTTAACATAATGCGGTTACCTAAAATAGACTCCCTAAATTGCCGGTTGTCTGACCTCGACCTCGGAAGAAACCCGTCCGGGTTTCACCGAGTTGCTTGATGTCATGAAAAGTTTAGGTACTTCCCTACGGAAACGTCCTCACGTTCCCAAGTGAACTCCGGTCCATGTCGGGAGTTCCAACGAACTTTGAAAATCGAATACGGCTATTCTTTAGCCGTTTAATCTCACGATCCATGATCTCAATCGGTTCATCAACGAAATTCAATTTCTCATCGATACGAATATCTCTTAAGGCACAACTATGTTTTCCTCCAAAACATTTCTTAAGATTACTAACATGAAAGACATTGTGTACCTTTGCTCAATTCGATGGTAGCTCCAAGCGGTATGCTACGGTCCAATTCTTTCGAGATTGGAAAGGGACCAATATATCGGGGATTGAGTTTTCCACGCTTTCAAAAGCAAATCACTCCTTTCAAGGAGAAACCTTTAACATAACACGACCTCCAACATGAAATTCTAAAGGTTTCGTCTCTATCGGCATAACTCTTTTGTCTATCACGAGCGGTTTGCAAGCGATTCTGAATCGAACTATCTTCTCGGTGGTTTCTAGGACAAGTTCGGGACTGTAAGTTGACTCTCGCCAACTTCAGCCCAACAAATAGGAGAACGACATTTTCGCCATACAGTGCCTCAAATGGGCGGCCTTAATGCTAGAATGATAACTATTGTTGTAAGAGAATTCGCCAAAGGAGATGTCTCTCCGGCCTTTTCGAAATCAATAACACAGAGCTCTAAACATGTCCTCTAAAGTCCGAATGGTTCTCTAGCTTTGACCAACGGTTTGAGGGTGGTAAGCAGTGCTCATATCCAAATTTGTTCCTAACGATGACTGTAAGGATCACCAAAAGTGGGATGTAAAACGGCTATCTCTATCGGAAATGATAGATATCGGTACTCCATGACGCGATACTATCTCCTTAAGATACAATCGAGCAAGCTTATCGAGACTATCGGTTTCACTAATGGCTAAGAAGTGAGCAGACTTAGTTAAACGATCAACGATTACCCAGATAGCGTCATTGCCGCTAGCTGTTCTCGGTAATTTAGTGATAAAGTCCATGGTGATTCGCTCCCATTTCCATTCTGGGAGTTCGGGTTGAACTAAGAGTCCTGAGGGTTTTTGGTGTTCGACCTTTACCTTAGAACAAGTCAGGCACCAACTGACATACTGAGCTATATCGGCTTTCATGTTAGGCCACCAATAGAGTTTCTTAAGGTCCTGATACATCTTATCGGCTCCGGGATGAATAGAGTACTTTGATTTATGCTCCTCATTCATAATCAGCTCACGGATTCCACCATGAAATGGTATCCAGCTTCTGTCTTTGAAGCATAAGGTTCCGTCGGAACGCTTCAAGAAGCCGTTTTCAGTTTCTACCATTCCATGAAGATTCTCATAAGGACGGTTCTCCTCCGTCAAGGCTGCAGCTTGGGCGGCTAAGATTTGAGACAGTAGGGGCGAAACAATGGTCATTCCTAGGGATCGAACAAGTAGGGGTGGAATGTCCTCCTTACGACTAAGTGCATCAGCCACAACATTAGCCTTACCAGGATGATAACGAATCTCAGAGTCATAATCACTAAGCAATTCTAACCAACGACGCTGTCTCATGTTCAGTTCCTTCTGATCTAAGATATGCTTCAAGCTCTTATGGTCGGTAAATACTACACACTTAGTTCCATACAGATAATGTCTCCAGATCCTAAGAGCAAACACTACAAACACCTAACTCAAGGTCATGGGTGGTGTAGTTTTCTCATCTTCTTAAGTTGTCGGGATGCATAAGCAATCACCTTCTCCGTTGCATCAAAACAGCACCTAAGCCTTTATGCGAGCGTCGCGAGACACGACAAAGTCTTCGCTTCCTTGAGAAAGCTAGGATGGGCGCACTACACAACTTCTCCTTGAAGTTGGAATGCTTCTTCTTCCTTTTCTCCCCATTCATACTTAACATCATACGTGTCGGTTTGGTCGTGACTTAGCTATCTTGGAAAATCCTCAATGAATCTCCTATAATAGCTGCTAAACCTAGAAGCTGGCGGTTTCGATGGGTTCTTAGGGCGCCCATTCCTTAATGGCCTCAATCTTAGTTGGGTCAACATGAACACCTCGACTATCTATCACGTGACCTAAGAATTGCGGACGGAATCCAAAATTCACACTTAGAGAATTTGGCATACAACTTCTCTCTCTCAACAATCCTAAAATGAGCCTCAAATGCTCTTCGTGCTCCTCACTACTCTTGGAGTATATCAAGATGTCATCTATGAATACTATCACAAACTTATCCGGTATGGCACACACTCGGTTCATGAGATCCATGAAAACCATTGGCGCGTTGGTCAAACCAAGCGACATCACTTGGAATTCATAGTGTCCATAACGAGTCCTAAATGCCGTCTTAGGGATATCCTCCTCTCGAACTCTAAGTGGTGATAACCGGATCGTAAGTCGATCTTAGAAAAGACACTAGCTCCTTGGGTTGGTCGAATAGGTCATCTATTCTAGGTAACGGATATCGGTTCTTCACCGTCAACTTATTCAACTCCTATAATCAATACACATCAAAGCGATCCATCCTTCTTCTTCACAAACAACATTGGTGCTCCCCACGGTGATGAACTTGGTCGAATGAATCCCTTCTCGACAATTCGCCAACTGTTTAGAGCAGTTCCTCCAATTCTCTTGGAGCAAGTCGATAGGGTGCCAGACTCACTGGTGCGACACGGGTATCAACTCTATTTGGAATTCCACTTGTCGGACGGTGGAATCCACGGCGATCGTCGGAAACACATCCGGAAATTCTCTAACGATGGGTACATCATTAAGGTGTCTTTCACTCTTCTCCTCGCTTTTCTTTTGAAATTCGAGCCAAGAAAAGACAACCTCCTCTATCGATGTATACGGGCCTTAATACAAGAGATGATGCTCAACGGGAAGGACTTCCACGATCGCTCCGATCTCCTTGTATGCTCGAACTTTTCCGCCATCTGGTGGCATACGATCTTCTCATCACTGATGATGTGTGCACCGTTCTTCGACAACCAATCCATTCCGATAATGACGTCAAAACTTCCCAAGGTAACTGGCAATAGGTCTATGCTAAACGGGCGGTCTAGGAAACTTAAGGTACAACCTCGAACTACGGTGTCTATCTTCTCCCTATTTCCATTAGCTAATTCCACATCGTAACTAAACCCTAGAGGTGTTTGGGAGATTCCTAGTAATGGCATAAAATTGGTGGATACAAAACTCATATCCGCACCGGTATCAAACAGTATGGAAGCATAGCGATTATTGAGAAGAGCGTGCAGTAACTACGTTAGGGTCCTCACCGACTTCCTTCCCAATAGCATACACACGTTGTTCCCATGTCTCTCTCTTGATTCCTAGCACCTGGTTTCCTTGGTTCTCCACAACCTCACGCTTCATGGGGTTTAAGCCATTACTTCCCACACCTCGGTTAGCAAATCCTCCTACATTGGGATTTCCTCTCATCCACGGCTCTCGGCACTCATTCTTGAAGTGTCCCTTCTTTCCACATCCAAAGCAGGTGTGGTGGCCTTCGGTCCGCTCCTTGTGCGGTTTGAGCTGCAGCAAGTGGTCGGGACCTCGGTCTTTGGCCAAGTGTCCTACCTTAGAGCACTTCCTACACACGTTGGGCACGGTCCATGGTGGTGTCGGTTACAACGACCACACATGGGTCTACTACCTTCATAACCTTTCCTTTCTCCATTTCCTATGGCGAACACCACAGGCATCTCATGCCGTTTGTTGCCATTCCTTTAACAACTTCATTCCTCTTCCTCTTATCACTCCTATCATTCTTACCCTTGTCTCCTACTTCTAATACATAAGAGTCCATCAAGCATGAGCCGATGGTGCCTCATGCAAATTAAGCGGCTTCGTGCGATGACATCATTCGAGTAGCTAAAGGCAATCCATCGGTATACCTCTCAATCTTAAGGTCGTCGGTGCGAACCATATCGAGGCAAAGCAACGATAACTCTTGGAAGCGACGATTGTAAGTCGTCATGTATGTACCCTTAACCTTATGGTTCCGAACTCAATCTCTAACTTCTTAACTTCATTCCTAGGACGAGTAAGTCTTGATCGGAGAGTCTTAAAGCGAGTCCAAGTCATACTATAAGCTACATCACTTCCTCTTGATCTGTGATAGTTGTTCCACCAGTCAACGCCGTCCTTCAAGGTAAATGTTGCATACTTAACCTTACAATCCTCACCACAATTACTAACGGCAAACACAGATTAAGTTTTCTCCAACCACCTAGTTAGGTAAACTACTCCCTCGGTTCCTCCGAACTCGATGGGACCACGAATCGGAACTCTTTGTAGGTACAACCTCGAGTTCGATTCGACATTGGGGTTCCACAGAGGTGTTAGAGATTAGTCTCACTAGCGATTCGGCGACACGGCTGCGTCACTAGGCTGGTCAATGTGGGTTGGGTTCACGGTGGAGGTTTTGTGGAGCAGGACCATTCTCGGCACGGTCGTTCACATTCGGGTTTCCTACATTTGGGTTATCGGTGTTCGAGGTTCTCAACAGGTGGAGTGGTCGGGGCGGACGGCGACCTCGACGGACGAGGGCAACAACAGCGGCGGGGCTGCTCGGTTGTTCCTAAGCGGGTTTCGTCTTGTTGCCATCATTCGAAGGCAAGAATAACAGTTTCATAAGTTCACAATTCACGCTCTAAAGATAGAGTTGGGTTCCAAGGATCACCAAATAACGCTCGAATACATAATCAAGGTCAACAAGGATAACGCTATGCAAAACAAAACAATCGAGACCGAATCATAACTAAAGGATGCACGTCCAATAACCATAACTCATAGGTTTCAAAAGTGGAATACATGAAAGGATACGGAGAAATCAAAAGCGATCCTAACAACGATACTAATAAGACAACTAGGATAAATCTACATCTCGAACCAAGTACTACTTAGTTTCAAGATGGTACAAAGCCATGAATCTAATACTATCTAGCCACGATCACGAATACCACTAGCGATCTCCTAACATCGTCAACCTCTCTCCACAAAGATGCCAACTCAACACGTCGAGCGTCGCGATCACTCTTAAGATCTCGACCTCTCTCTCAACTCACCAATCCTCGCCAAATCGCTCTATCGCATCTCGGTTGTCATGAACCCTCTCGGCGGGTCCCCAACACGCTCTTGGAGCTCCGACATACCACGGCGCAGAATCGTGGTCCTCTCGACTACAATACCCATATCGACCCTCAAATCCTCTATACTAGCCCTCGATACTCCAACCAACCGATCATCAACCTACTAAGCCTAGTACCCTGTGATGTAATCCTCTCCCACATCGGACCCGTCTCACCATACTCCTCGGGCTCTGAAGCAATCTCCGATGGTATCTCGGATCCTAACGGGCTACCTATCTCGGTGAATGTGGAGGTGAATCAAAACCAAAAGGCATCCGGGGAATCGAGGCTCGAGCAAAGGAGAACACGGTCTGGAGAATGTGCGAGGACTCTGCAATGGAGGAGTACCCCTTACAGGATATCCTCATCATCCTCCTCCCGAGGATCCTCATCCTCATCTACATCTGCTCCTCAATCTCATGCTCCTCCTCGACCTCATGCTCCTCCCGCGCCTCATCCATCGGAGGAGAGTCCATGAGTGGAGTCTCTGTCTTGGGTAAATCACGAGGTGGTACAGTGGGGATCTAGGTCTTCTAAGACATGGTGATCTTGGTGGTGATGACGAGAAGAGTGGGCTGCTAAGCGGATAGGTGATGATGGTGGTCTCACGGACATGCGAGGCGTTACTACGAGCAAGCCTAGAGTGCGGGCTCGTGCTAAGACACGATGTAAAGTGAGGCGCCTAGATGAGCTAGGCGATCGATGATGATGATGAACTAGAGTGACGGGTAATCTCATAAGGATCACCTGCGCAACCGTCATGAGAGTCAATCTTGGGGAACTAGCAACAACAAGGACCTCCTAAGACACATCAAAAGCTAGTGAAGGCATAGTGCGTGACAGCGGCATAGGGTAGGTATAAGTGTTCGAAAACAACTAGTTTTAATAAGCGCATCAACTTAACCAAAACATATATCACATAATGAAAAGCTTTAAGAATAGAGGTACTGCATTACTCAAAATATGCCTTTAAATAAAACACGTAAGTTAAGTTCTATCACATAATCCCATATCAAATCATTCGAGTTCAAAATCTCCAAATCATAACATACCGTTAACTCAAATCAAATCCGTAATATCTCGATAATCACATCACATTTGCCCAAAATCAATAATCATATCCCAAAACATATCATCTCATAAGTCAAATCATGGTTCATACCATAATCAAATAAGAAGCTTGACAGCAGCGGGCGTCGTCGATCGAGGATCAATTTTCTTAAAAGTGGTTATAGTTTAGGGTTTATAAAATACCTAGTTCTCTATAACCTTGAGCTCGATACCAATCGTAACACCCCAAATCTCGATGCAGTGGAAGACTTAATCAAGTTTTCGGGCGTTACTATTGGATTGGTATCTCACACAAGTATAGCAAACAAGATAGTCATTTAACATTCAAAACCAATCCCAAATTTAAGTATTCAAAACATTTAATCCAAAAGTATAAATATTAGGCCCAAAACATGATTTAATAAAATAGGTCCCCAAAATTTATCAGTCAAATATGATCCTTGAACCATGCCTTCTTGCCAAGCTTCCACCGATCACGTATTCCAAACATCATTCAAATACGAGAAAACATGCTAAAAGGTCGACTTCTGTTGGTGAGTTCATAGGTTTAAATTCAATAAAATCATAGTGGACTGTAGGAGTTGATTTGCTATGCAAGACCTAAGATAGATAAACACCGTTTACAAACCGATCCTACCGGATCACCAACCATATCCGCATCCGCAGGGATTACTCGGGCCCCGCGACTCTAGTCCGACCTTTGTCGTGGCAACCTCTAGAACAGTTGCCAACCCGGACTAGGTCGGTAGAAGTCTATTCTTAGCTAGGCAGCGGTTAACCTAGTCTAAGGCAACAACTACCGCACATCTATCTAAGCGATCAAGCACATAAGCAAATCCAAATAGTTTTAAAGGTCCAAAAGCAGTAGCATGATTCTCACCCCAATTTAGTTAAAAACGTAGATAAAAGTGGGGCTATGAAACTCACCTCAAGCAAGCAACGTACGAATAAACACTAGCAGAAGATAACGGTAATCACGGCACGACAACTATCGACTCGGCACAACCTATTAATGTAAACCAATTTTAATATATATATTCCCAAAATCAACGTTATCTACCCCAATGTATTCCATTTCGTTATTTCCAAAAATGTCTCGTTTCACCATTTAATCCTAGTGTTTGGTATCCTCATGTGGGTGTATCGACTCAATATGATGCTATGAATGCACTCAAACAACCAATATGTGACTCAATGCAACACAATGAGACATCTAAGCGATAAGCTCCATAGTCCAATAAGTTTGGAATAAATAGTAGATCTTATCGAATTCGTCAACTCGATAAACTCATTATTTATTCGTGTCGCTATTATCCCATAAACCGATCGCATCCTAAAGAGTCATAAGGATAACTCACTCATTAATAAGGTCACCCAACGTACCTAGTGGGCTCTTATTAGATTCGTCAACCTAATAAGTCCGCTACCCACGTGGATTAACACTATTAATGTTAGGTTATCCGTAACCCATGCACATAACGTACGTAAATAAATACTTGAAAATAGTATTATATGCCCATAATTGGCATATTTCGATAAACGTGTACTCGAAACATTAATTGTTTATTTATTATAAAACATTTCCATTTTTAATCGTTAGTTTCCATTTAAAATAGTAAATAACAAGATAAGTCTTGTTATCGATATTTTTGGTATAAAAGCCCTTTTTTATTATTTATTAGCATTTCATATATATATTATATATTTTATATATATATATATATTATATATATAATTATATTGTCAATTTCAATATTAGTTTCATATCGTTATTCGTTTCGAGTCCACAAGCACGAGTCATGACTTCTCGGCTTTTAATCAATCAATAGTCCAAACTATACTAAAGTCCATATTACGGCGTTGTCGGGGTCAACTATTGACTAAAAAGTCAAAGTAACACCGGCGTCGCTCAAAGTTGACAATTATATATATCAAGTCCAATTAAAAGTCATAATAGCGCAATTCAATCCCAAATCAACTCATATCAATCTCGCCAACCAATCAACCAACCAAACATACCCGAAACCAATGTTATGACCCTAATGGCCATGACACGGTCACGATTAAGACCACGTGAACCAAACAAGCTCTAGAAGCTTTTCGGCTCCACGCGTCTCATCCAAACACCAACAACATCAACCCACAAGCTACCAAAACGACCCGACCCGGACCCAAGGTCCAAGTGGGTCACGTACGAAACCCAAGGGGCATGTACGTGCCCTAGGTGGCTCATACACCATTTCTTCCCCAACCAAACACTACCAAATCAATACCACAACATCCAAATACAATCAATCAACCTCCAATCATTAACCAAACATCAAACCCATCATCTATTCCTAACCAAAAAAATTAAACTAGACCTAAAATGCAAAAACCCAACAATATGATACACCACATGCTTTCCAAACACTAGCTACATGTTTATTTAGGTGTTAATTAGATTTAATCCCATGTTTAAACCAAAAGCCCTAAATTTCACAATATGGTCGAGCCATATTTAAGCCATACTTGGCTTTACAAAGCTCAAACAAGCATAACCCATGTTCCATTTACCTTATTCAAGCCCGATCTACAATATTTGATGAAAACCTAAAAGTACGAATCTTAATCTTAAGATTTGAAGGTGTTATGGAGGTCTTATGGGCGTGTAATATATGGTTGGAAAGAGGAAAAGAGCTTGATGGTGGTGGAGGTGGGTGGTCACACTCGGAGGGTGGCGAATTTGGCGGAGGTTGGCGGTTATGTGGTGTTTTAGGGTTAGGGTTTATTTAATTTGGGGAGAGAGAGAGAGAGAGAAAGGTGTGTTTGTGTGTTTTAGTGAGAGAAAAAGTGGAAGTAAAAGTGAGGAGGGAGGGTATTTATACTTGGGACTAGGGACTAAAAAATAAAGAGGGAGGGAGGGTTGGCGGCTAGGATGGGGAAAAAGAGGGGGTCAAGGCGTTATTTTTCATAACTATCCGTTTACCCATTCCCGAGCTCATATATTGTCCCAGTGTCCCGACGTTCATTCGACTTTCTATTATCGTTATTTATGTTTTCCACGAGTTTTGACTATTTATTTGCCAATTTTAGAGTTACGGTCTAAAAGTTACAATATTTCTCGTTTTAGGCTTTTCTAGTGCCGAATCGAATAGTGCCTACCAAAAGAGTTAAAACTCACACGATAACTCATTCAATAGTGAAATAAACCATAAAACCAATATGCGATATAAAATAAAGTCATGGTTGATAAAAAATAGTGTTTAGTTTAAAATGCGGCTAAAAACTAAATTCGGTTTAGTTTATAGTTCCTCGCTCATCTCGAACCTTGGACAAATTACCTAAAATTTAGACTCATCTCTTTATTGAATCCCACTCGGTTCCCCACTCTCACACTTCTTGGTCCTTAGTTCCTTCAGCGGAGTGATGGAGAGTTGTTGAGATCTAAAGCTCTATTAGGATCAGATAACCCTGCGTTGCAATTGATACCCGGTCTATTACTCTCCACTTCAGTATCGTTATTATTGTTCCCACCATTTAAGCCCAACAGGTCATCTAAGGAGAATGGGTTAGACTCCCTTGGTCTCTTCCTAGGCTTTGGGGAAGCCCAATATTAAAATTCTGCCAATCAGTTGGAGCCTTAGAATTATCAAGGCCCACCCCTTCGTCACGTGCTTCTGGAATAAAAGAAAAATTCCCTTCCGGTCCCACCTCATTAACCGAAGGCCAAGTCCTCACAGGTCAATCCTAATAAGCAATTTTTTCTTTTTTTTTAACTTCTTTTGTCGGAAGCCTAAGGTCTACCCAAGTCCTCACAGTCAATCCTAAGGTCAACAAGACGAAACCTTTGCTCTGATACCATAATTGTAACACCCCAACCCGACAAGGGTAGAAGTGTCACATTCGGTGTCATATCGTAACATACAATTAAAATTTTACAAGCGAAAGTCTTAAAGAATAAAGTACCAAGTCATATAACGAATGACTTACAAGAAAAAAAATACAAAATCGAATATGTCCAAAACGAAAAGGAATCTAAAAACAATAACTCTTCAAATTAAATCCAAAATAATAAGGTAACTAAGGTCGGTCTACACGAATATTCCAACTCTCAGCCCATCAAGCCCATCTTCAAACCTAAAAAAACCTGCCGCAGGAAAAGAAATGCGACTGAGCTTAAAAAGCCCAGTGAACAAATATAAAAATGAAAGCTAAACAAAATCGAAATACGAGATGAAACAAAGGAACAATAGCAAGGTTGCTACGAATAGGTAACAATGAGTCAATGGCGATCCTTGTAAATACAATTATAAATATATCCAACAAGAGTAGCAATCAAGAAGAACACAACAAGCAACGCATCCAGAACAGACATATAATCACATATAAGCAAACAGACATACAAGCACCGAAACCAAATCTAACATAACAGACGTCGCATCCACTCAACATAAAATAGCATACAATCAGATCAGGAAATCAGAATATAAATAAGCCCAACGGAAAACTAAAAGCAAGCGGAAACAATTAATTAAGAAGTGAGCACGGCGATCACACAAGACAAATAATCAACAGATTAATAACATAACAATATCATAACAGATTAAGCATGGCAGGTCGTCAATTAGCAATAAGACACCCATGGATAATCATAGCCCATGAACACATGGAGGTATTCATAATAAATAGATTAAACAACTGATTACACTCAAACATTATCACCAGACCAATCAAGGTTCACATAATAGTAAGATAGCATATATTCAGATGACAACAGTTAAATCATATAATCGCATATTAGTCATATCGTAGCATGATAAACGGTAATCACATAGAACATGTAACAGCATAATCAGATTCAATAATCATATAATAACCTGGTACGCGAATGGAATGGTAGTATAATGAGTCACATTAGGGTACTGAGTAACAGACAATCAATACAGAATATGGTGCGTTGGGAAATACAGAAGGTAAAATATAGGTATATCAACAGTGTAAGGGTTGTCAGAAATCTATCCCGAGCCACAGTACAATATAATACAAACAATAGTGCCATTAGCAGCCCAATAATCAATAGTAACCATCGCATTTGGAGGGGTGACCTCGGAATACCAGACAATAGGAGGAGACCTCGATAATAAATGGAGTAGCTAGCTCCCGATCGTGAAGACGCAGCGTATTACCCACATCATTCACCGACTGATCGGATACGGATAAAAATCTAGGATGCATCCATCGCCCTGCAGACAAATAGTGGCCATACAATATATATCGAGCTCATAATCGATAACGAAAGGGACGGTATGGAACATCACTCAACCACACTAGAGTCATGCCATTGGTGCATCAATGACACGACCATGTTACCTTCATGGCTAGGATAACAATATTTGGCTCGAGTATCAATCTGAAGGGTCAGACAAAGGTTCACAATGTAGCAATATATCAGTCATAATAATCAGATGTTAAATATCAGTAGTCCACAGTTCAAGGTTCATAGCAACAGTTCAATGTCAAGTCCAGTATCAAAGGTTTAGAAACAGAGGTTCAATAACAGAGGTTCAATTAGCAATAGTTCAATATCAAAGGTTCATAGCATAAGTTCATAATCAGAAGCTCCATATCAAAGGTTCAATATCAGAGGGTCAATAGCAAAGGAATCATAGCAATGGAATATCATAAGCGAAACAAAAGCGAAGGATCAGAAAGTCATGAGAAACCCCTACTGAAAAGGGATAGAATATTTGTACCTCATTCGAAGCAAGCAAAATAGAAAGTACAGTCACACGATGAATCAATCCCGCCTTTCCGAAACCTATGAATTAGATAACGCTTATTAGGATCAGATTACTCTTTTTAGGAATCTATCTAATAAGGTCTACTTGAGGGCAAGTAGAGTTCAAGTGGGAGGATATTTGATAACATCAAATAGTCCTGAATATTAAGTGTCAATTTCCCCCGATAATGCTCGTTATTTATATCATTTATATCGATTTACGCTTGTTTTCCATTGTTTTCCACTTTCAGGTAAATTACGAGCATTGGAGCTAAAGAGACGCGGAAATGGAAACATATCTAAAGATTTATCACGGTATGCTATTTTGAAGAAGTTCTGGCGTAACTCATCTCTCACATTACGCCGTAACTATTGCGTGACTCGGTATGCCAACTTATCGAAGGTTACGGTAACTCCTTCCATAGGTTATGACGTAACTACATTAGGTCAAAAGAGGTTCCACGCCCGGCGATACTTACGCCGTAACTCACGCATCTCTTACGACGTAACCGAAGTTTATTGAAGACTACGGCGTAACCACTCATTAGGTTACCCCGTAACCGGAAGATCTAGTGCATTTTATGAAGAAATAGAAGGTTACGGCGTAACTCCTATATTGGTTACGCCGTAACCCGGATCCGCCTATAAATACCCCACAATTCCAAAGATTTCTAATCATCCCATTCCACACACAACACTCACGAGCGTAGGAAAAAGCTCAAGGTGGTCTAGAGGAGCATACGAGTCGTTTCAAGGAGAAGTCACTCCATTATGATAAGCATTAGCGTTTTATATTTCTTTACTTTCAATTCATGTATTTTGTACCTTTGAATATTGAATTGATTTGCATGATTAATATGGCGGTTGAGCACCTTTTGGTGCTAGCCTAGTTATGATTCTTAATTGTTTTGTTTACGTTTACCTTTACTCGCACAATTATTTCTAAGTGTATGCATGCATAGTTCATTGGTAGCCACCCTTGGTTCATTAGTTTTGAATGGCGAGAGGCCAATTGCCTAGGAGATATGACCAACCCGACCCTAGGTGAAGCGGACCGAGACAGGAAGGGTAAGATATGACCAAGCACGCGACCTTTTCTACTTGTGCGATTTGACCAACCGATCACCTATCGTTTGGATGAACCTAAGAATTGGGGTGTAGTGTCTAAGTTCCTAACGGCCGGGCACTCACAATTATGAATCTAGCATGTAGTGGTACTAATGACTTGGCTTAGGGGACCGGGAACAACAGGACTTATGACGGTGCTTTGATTTCTCCTGTGGTGGCATCTTTGCCGATAGGTTAGAGGCGAATTGACCAAATGTCGTCCTCTCGAATTTGACCCCACCAAGTAATTGGAAGTAAGTGAGCGAGACATAACTAGCTAGGATGATTAACTAGGTTAGCACCACTTCTCTATTGATTTCTCTTGCCATTTATCTCGCTTTTATTTACTTTATTCTCGCATTAGTAGTTTAATTAATTAAACCCTATCGAAACCATTATTATTTCGTGACACTAGACTTAGTAATAATCCAACACACATAGCTCTTGGGACGACCTCGGCTTTACCGTTTACTACACTACACACGACCGGGTACACCGCCTGTTAGTGCACTAGGGTGAGCCATAGGTATAGCGAGACACTATAAATATTAAGACACAGTCAAGAAAACCGCATCAAGTTTTTGGCGCTTGCCACGGGAGTTATATTAGGATTGATATTAAGTCTTTAATTTTGTTTTAAACTTTTCTCACGATCATATTTCAAGTTTTCGTGTACCATGGAAGCGTTAACATCGATGACCTCACTCTTGAGGAATATTTGGCGTTGACAAGAGAAGAACAAGGACCGTGGATTGTCGGGCCGCCTATCGCAAGATGCTCAATTCAAAATCAAACCTCAATTCATGAGAGAATTATGCAAATCCCTTCTCTGGAAGCATCACCGATGATGCCCATGAACATGTAGACAATGTCGAATACATTGTCGCCCTATTCAAGATTCCCGAGTCTCACACGATGCTATAATGTTATGAGTATTCCCTATTTCTCTTCACGGAGCTGCAAAAGATGGGTTGATCGATTACTGGGACCTGCCAACACTTGGCCTATCTTAAAAAGTATTTCATTCAGAGATATTGTCCTCCATCAAAGACGGCTAAGCAATTGGAAGAAATTCATAACTTCAAGCAAGAGGGTGATGAAATGTTATACCAAGCTTGGGAAAGATATAACAATTGTTATACAAATACCCTACTCATGATCTCAACGACCATCAAAGGTGAATGTCTTCTACAAGGATGAACATCTCATCCGACAAATGATTGATTCTCGAGGCCGATTCCTAGTATGACACCCACTCGGCTTTAGAAACTATTCAAAAATGGCGCACCACTCTCACAAATGGCACAATGGAGGAAGCAACCGAAGCAAGAATGATGATATGGAAGGCCTTGCAGCAATAAACAACAAATTAGAAAGCCTTGGAAGAGAAATGAAGAAGCTCAAGGAAAATGTACATTCCATTCAAGTTGAGCGAAACGGGACTCCACCTTCTAAAGAATGTTCCTCCAACGAAGAAGTTAACTATGGAAGAGAATTCCCTTTCAACAACTACAATAATAACGGACCCAGATATCGAGAAAAATCCCCTGGGTACTACACGAGAATCAACAATAAACCTCCTAAACCTAGACTTGAGGAAATAATGCACCGGCACATCGAAGAATCTACAAAAAAGGGAGATAGACTCAAGGAGTGGATGGTAAAAGTAAAGGAGGACACCAATATGAACCTACGTAACCAAGATGCTGCGATTAAGAACCTCGAGACACAAATTGGGCAATTGGCTAAAAACCTTGAAACAAGTAATGCTAAAGCCATTGCTTGCAAGGCCATATTTGCGCAAGATAAAGCAAAGAAAGAGCAGTGCACATCCTCTATCACTAATGATGTTTCCGGGATTAACTACCTAAGAGAGGATGATAAATCGAAGATGACGATGTCCCTTAAGCCAACTTCCGAAAAACAAGAATACCGTGAAAGTTTTCTTCTCCCATGCACTATTAGTAACATTAAGATTCCCGCATTAGCTGATTTAGGGGCCGGGGTAAACCTTATCTCTACCACTTTATTTGAAAAAATCAAACTTACCAATTTAAAAGAGACAACTATTATGATTGAAATGGCTGGTTCATCTAAGGTTGTACCAAAGAGAATTGTGAACAATGTGCTTTTAAAAATTGGAAAATTTTTCTTCCCTACCGATTTTGTGGTTATTGACATGGGAAAGCGAGAGGCTTACAACTTAATTGTTGGAAGACCTTTTTTGGCCACTTGTAGGGCTCAGATTAAGGTTTTTGAAAAACAAATTTCTTTGGGAACTGAACATGAACGAATAACTTTTAATATGAAACCAAAAATTGAAATTTCTAATAACATTGACATTGTTAATGTTCAATCGCTAGATCCCACTCTACACTCTAATCCTGTTACTAATGATAGTATAGAGAATATTGATAATTGTAAGCAGAAACAGGATGAAGTTGTCCAAAGCATTGAGGAAACTCTGAATCCAAACAAACATTTTTGCAACTCGATGTCAACCAAAGATAGCAAATCAGTGACAACATGGCCACCGTTTACTCATCCTCAAAAATGTGAAAGAAAGGCTAATGAATGGATATACCCTCATAAGGGAGAGAAACATGATGTTGAATTAGCATTGGAAGATTGGTACAAAATAAAATTTGGAAACTCAAAAATCATTAAGGAACCTGGTTAAGCAAGATAAGTGCAATCATCTCACCGACACAATAGATGGTACAAGATCCAAGATCGGCATTACTAATAGTATTATTATCAAGATGATAACCATGAAAATCATGTGATAAATGGCTTTCGCGATAAGTTTGGAATAGATGGCATCAATAATTCTACAAGGAAAAAAGGCTCGACAATTGGATGAATGAGTGCCAACGAATGGTGGAAGGGCCAAGTCCAAAGGCCCCATAGGCTCCCATGACTCGAGTCTAACTTAAAGACTCAGAATAAAGAAAAGTGCTCTTCGGGAGACAACCCGAATTATCCCTTTCTTTTATTTTATTTCCTTTTCGTTAGGTTTTGTGTTTTCTAACTATTTTTGCGAAACGAGGAAATAATATCTGCGCATTGTTGATTCGCACGAGTTACGGCGTTACTCATCTTGCCGATTACGCCAGAACCAACATTTTAGCAACAGTAATTCTTGACGCGTACCTATTACGCGTAATACCATCTCGGTGGTTACGCCAGTAACTACTCGCTTCTGACTCATTCCGTGTTTTGCCAGCTATGGCGTAACTCCCTCAAAGGAGTTACGACGTAACTTTCCCTCTGCTTAATTCTTTCATTTTAAAACACAAGAACCTTGTATTAGTTTTAAATGAACTTTGTGGGTGTGTTCCTCAGAAACCCTCACGAGACTTCACTCGTCCACTTGGGACACCAAGTGGTTTAAAAGGCTTGTTGCACACGCTAAATGCAACCGTGATTCATCTGAAAGTGAGTTAGGTTTGTTTTTCATTTTTCATTTTTTTTCTTTTAGAATTATGCTTGTCGGTATTGTGATTTCAGGGATTGAAGTTTGTTCATGACGCTTATACGAAAGCACGTTTCTTTTTCGTGGGCCTTCTTCTTTATGGAGCAAATTTCAGGGAAGTTCTCGCTCTAATTCTACCTTTCTCTTCACCTTTATTTAAATGCCTAGTACAAAAGGGACTTTGAACAATTCAAGTGGGGGGACGGGAGTAGAATTATCTCTTGAACTTTATTTCGCCCTCATTTTTCTAGTTTATTTTGAAAAATTATGCCATTTTTAAAATTTTGACATGTTTTTCTTAACCTAACTAGATTAGACCTTAGCCGAGCACATACAACCCTTGATATTATATGGTGAGATTACCTTATCCGTTTCAATATTTTACCCAAATCCACCAAATTATGAGTGTGTTGGTAGCTTGTAAACTTTAGAACTTGGCCTATGCATCATTTCAAGACCATAGGCGAGGTATGTTGAGTTAGCTCGATGTATTTGGACTTTGCGGTTTAGAAGGCAATATTATAGGATTATCACCCAAACGACCTACCATTGTGAGTCTATCGATTAGTCACCTCGACTTTTCGACCCCCATGTGAAACCCTTTTTGTTGCACTCATCTTTAGTGCAAGATACCCCTAGATACACCCTTTTGAGCCATTCCTTTCATTTTGTTCACCCTATATATTGTTTCGATACACCTTAGCCTACCCTGTAGTCTTTATTTATAATTGGGAAGTCATCATTTGCCTAAGTTCAAGGTTCGAGTGGAAAGGTTCGGAAATCACGCTTTCATCGACAACATTTCTGAAGATCATTGAAGACCCCCTGAATTCCCATTGTTCATCTCAAGTGGGGGGATATTATTGTTATATTGAAAAAAAATGATTCAAAAAAAATGTTATGATTACGTTATTGTAAAGTGCGATGTTATAAGCATTTTTGTATGAGCTTTATTGATTTAGTATCGAGGAGGCCACCTCGGTCACATTTGAAGATTGGAGTTGGTAGTTATGCCAACAGTTGTAAAAAAATGTAGTGTGCCCATCACGACGTCCTCTAATGACACATCTACCTTGCATTTCATGATCCGGTTTCTTGGCTTCTAAGTTTGAACTTTAGGCGGACGGTAAGTGGTGATGACTTGGTTATAGATTTAGACTACCTGCTTGTTTTTTATTTTACACCAATTATATATCCCATGTCTTATCCTACCCTTTTAGTCATGAAGCATGTCTAGGTGATGCAGCGAGCAATCTTTGGTGTCTTGGCCATGGACTTGGTCATGTATCATTGATTTTGTCCACTTTGCCGTGACATGTTAGTAATGACGAGTCACCCCTTGACCTTTGTCGTGTCTATCCATATTGCCTTCGAGAATTGTTTAGCCCTTAACTCTAGTGGTGGAGATTTGTGTAACCGCCAAGCTTATGATAGAATACATGCTATGGTATGCGATTGAGTGATCACCCGAAATTGACACTTAGAATAGTCGAGAGATTTGAGTGTTTGTTCC
Organism: Chrysanthemum lavandulifolium; assembly: GCA_022545495.1. Classification (NCBI taxonomy): domain Eukaryota; kingdom Viridiplantae; phylum Streptophyta; class Magnoliopsida; order Asterales; family Asteraceae; genus Chrysanthemum; species Chrysanthemum lavandulifolium. The sequence goes on along the minus strand of CM040244.1, from coordinate 263,891,207 downwards.
CTTCGTGAGGTGTTCGACTTTGTTTTATTCTAGCATAAGGATTTGTAAACTCATATTTTCCGAGTTATGGGATATATCTTTTAGGAATCTATCTAATAAGGTCTACTTGAGGGCAAGTAGAGTTCAAGTGGGGATATTTGATAACATCAAATAGTCACGAATATTAAGTGTCAATTTCCCTATAATGCTCGTTATTAATATCATTTATATGGATTTACGCTTGTTTTCCATTGTTTTCCACTTTCGGGTAAATTACGAGCATTGAGCTAAAGAGACGCGAAATGGAAACATATCTAAAGATTTATCATAGTATGTTATTTTGAAGAAGTTACGGCATAACTCATCTCACATTACGCCGTAACTATTGCATGACTCGAGATGCCAATTTATCATAAGGTTACGGCGTAACTCCTTCCGTAGGTACGACGTAACTACATTAGGTCAAAAGAGGTTCCACGCCGCTGATACTTACGCAGTAACTCATCTGCATCTCTTACAACGTAACCGAGTTTATTGAAGACTACGGTGTAATCACTCATTAGGTTACCGTAACCAAAGCAGATCTAGTGCATTTTACGAAGAAATAGAAGGTTACGGCGTAACTCCTATATTGGTTACGCCGTAACCCAGATATGGCCTATAAATACCCCATAAATTCCAAAGATTTCTAATCATCCCATTCCACACAAAACACTCGAGAACGTGGGAAAAAGCTCAAGGTAGGTCTAGAGGAGCATACTGAAGTCGTTTCCAAGGAGAAGTCACTCCATTACGATAAGCATTAGCTTTTATATTTCTTTTACTTTCAATTCATGTATTTCGCACCTTTGAATATTGAATTGATTTGCATGATTAATATGAGCGGCTAAGCACCTTTTGGTGCTAGCCTAGTTATGATTCCTTAATTGTTTTGTTTACGTTTACCTTTACTTCCGTACAATTATTTCTAAGTGTATGCATGCATAGTTCATTGGTAGCCACCCTTGGTTCATTAGTTTTGAATGGCGGAGAGGCCAATTGCCTAGGAGATATGACCAACCCGACCCTAGGTGAGCGGATCGAGACGGAAGGGTAAGATATTACCAACCGACGACCCTTTCTACTTGACGATTTGACCAACCGATCACCTATCGTTTGGATGAACTTAAGAATTGGGGTGTAGTGTCTAAGTTCCTAACGACGGGCACTCACTATTATGAATCTAGCATGTAGCGGTACTTAATGACTTGGCTTAGGGACCAGAACAACAGGGACTTATGACGGCGCTACCGATTTATCCTGTGGTGGCATCTTTCTTCGATAGGTTAGGCGAATTGACCAAATGATGTCCTCTCAAATTTGACCCCACCAAGTAATTGGAAGTAAGTAGGCGTAGACATAACTAGCTAGGATGATTAACTAGGTTAGCACCACTTCTCTATTGATTTCTCTTTGCCATTTATCCGCTTTTATTTACTTTATTACGCATTAGTAGTTTAATTAATTAAATCCTATCGAAACCATTATTATTTTGTGACACTAGACTTAGTAATAATCCAACACACATAGCTCTTGGGACGACATCGGCTTTACCGCTTACTACACTACACACGACCGGACACCGCCTGTTAGTGCACTAGGGTGAACCATAGGTATAGCGAGACACTATAAATATTAAGACCAGTCAATAAAACACGCATCGATGGGTTTGTCACTCATTTATAAGTTAGATTAGAATTATATTTAATGAGCGTTGAAATATTTTACGTATTTTATAAGTTTTAAAATTAGAGGGGCAAAATGGTCTTTTCACGCGTTTTAGATTTTTAGGGTTTTACAACTCTTCCCCTCTAAAAGAAAATTTTTGTCCTCGAAAATTGAAGTCGCAGAGATACACAAAGACGTACGAGTTCAAAGCAGACGTAGCAATCCATATTCTCATACAGATCATAACGATTTCGGTTCCAAAGCGTACAAATCTTATACGTAACAGATGTCGGAGATAATCTCGCAAAAAGGTACAGAATTCCAAACGAACATGAGGAGCGCCAAATAACGAATATAAGTCCTAGTCCATTCAAGTACCAACCCCCGGCATTTCCCAAGACGTCGTATGATTTCAATAAGGTCGAATTATATGATCTCGGTATTATCACGTTGATCAGGCGTCATAATACTTGCATCACATAACAAGTCCTTATTGTCATCATATTCTGTCTCAGGTCATGACGAACCCACATCATCAATATCACAACAAAACAGGTAACACACAAGTAGCAAGTAACATACCAAAGCAGGCCAGATCACATACATACAGCATATAGTACATCAAACAACTTACCGTAACAAAAAAGAAGGAAGTCACCAGCTTGCTCGAAACATTTTCCTCATGACTCATTACCGACGATCCAAACATAAAGCTGAGATATTACCAAAATGCTAAACGATAAAACTTCACTATTCAAACCGAATTCTGAACAAATCAGAGAAAAGCAATACCGATCAAATCATATAGCAAAATATCAAACCGCCTCAAAACGCGTGACAAACAAATCGGAGTAACACAAGTCGCGCCCCATCATGTGAAGTAGATGCACCTTCTACCACCGCTTGAATCTTGTCTCCATCTTTGCGTCGTTGGTTGATCCGTCCAGCTCCCTTCAAGAACATCCCGATGTCTCCAGCAGACATGGCGATCGGGTGCGGCCGCTTCACGCACCTCTCCACCAGCTGCTGCTGACAACGAGGTTGGCACCATCATCTTCGATTCCACGAGTAGTCTCCATCTAACGATCGGCAACGATCGCGAAGACAAATCAAACAAAATCAAATGCGAAAGGAAGAAGATCAAATCGTGAAGACAAGAGAATATTGAAGTCAAATCAAAGGACAATCAAAAGGAATCAAGAGATCGAATGACGAAAGCCTAGTGTCTACCCAAGTCCTCACAGGTTAATCCTAAGGTCAACAAGACGAAACCTTTACTCTGATACCATAATTGTAACACCCCAAACCGACAAGGGTAGAAGTGTCACATCCTGGTGTCATATCAGAACATACAATTAAAATTTTACAAGCGGAAGTCTTAAAGAATAAAGTACCAAGTCATATAACGAATGACTTACAAGGAAAAAAAATACAAAATCCAATATGTCCAAAACGAAAAGGAATCTAAAAACAATAACTCTTCAAATTAAATCCAAAATAATAAGGTAACTAAGGTGGTCTACGAATATTCCAACTCTCACCCATCTTCAAACCTAAAAAACCACCAGAGGAAAAGAAATGCGGTGAGCTTAAAAAGCCCAGTGAGCGAGATATAACAAACGAAAGCTAAACAAAATCGAAATACGAGATGAAACAAAGGAGCAATAGCAAGGTTGCTACGAATAGGTAACAATGAGTCAATGAGGTTCCAGCGAAATACAATTATACATATATCCAACAAGAGTAGCAATCAAGAAGAACACAACAAGCACGCATCCGAACATACATATAATCACATATAAGCAAGCGGACATACAAGCACCGAAACCAAATCAAACATAACAGACGTCGCATCCACTCAACATAAAATAGCATACAATCGATAAGGAAATCGAATATAAATAAGCCCAACGGAAAACTAAAATCAGCGAAAACAATTAATTAAGAAGTGAGCACGGCGATCACACAAGACAAATAATCAGCAGATTAATAACATAACAATATCATAACGAGATATAAGCATGGCGGTCGTCAATTAGCAATAAGACACCAATGGATAATCATAGCCCATGAACACGGAGGTATTCATAATAAGCAGATAAAACAACGATTACACTCAAACATTATCACCGGACCAATCAAGGTTCACATAACGGTAAGATAGCATATATTCGATGACAACAGTTAAATCATATAATCGCATATTAGTCATATCGTAGCGGGATAAGCGGTAATCACATAGAACACGTAATAAAGATAATCGATTCAATAATCATATAATAACCCGATGACGTGAATGGAATGGTAATAGAATGAGTCCCATAAAGCACTTGAGTAACAAACAATCAATACGTAATATGGTGCGTTGGGAAATACGTGAAGGTACAATATAGGTATATCAACGCATTGTAGGGTTGTCGAAATCTATCCCGAGCCACAAGACAATACAATACGAGACAATAGTGGCATTAGCGACCAAGTAATCAATAGTAACCATCGCATTCGGAGGGTGACCTTGAAATACCGAGACAATAGGACGGAGACCTCGATAATAAATGAAGTAGCTAGCTCCAAATATGTGAAGACGCGATTGTACACGACATCTTTCACAAGACCGATCAAATACGGATAACAAATCTAGGATGCATCCATACGCCCGCAGACAAATAGTGGCCATACAATATATATCGAGCTCATAATCGAGAATGAGAAGGGACGGTGTAGAACATCACTCAACCACACTAGAGTCATGCCATTGGTGCATCAATGACACCGCCATGTTACCTTCATGGCTAGGATAACAATATTTGGCTCGGGTATCAATTTGAAGGTCGACAAAGGTTCACAGTGTAGCAATATATCAGTCATAATAATCAGATGTTCAATATCAGTAGTCCACAGTTCAAGGTTCATAGCAACAGTTCAATGTCAAGTCCAATATCAAAGGTTCAGTAACAGAGGTTCAATAACAGAGGTTCAATTAGCAATAGTTCAATATCAAAGGTTCATAGTATAAGTTCATAATCAGAAGGTCCATATCAAAGGTTCAATATCAGAGGGTCAATAGCAAAGGAATCATAGCAATGGAATATCATAAGCGAAATAAAAGCGAAGGATCAGAAAGTCATGAGAAACCCCTACTGAAAAGGGATAGAATATCCGTACCTCATTCGAAGCAAGCAAAATAGAAAGTACGGTCACACGATGAATCAATCCCGCCGTCCGAAACCTATGAATTAGATAACGCTTATTATGATCAGATTACTCATATTAGACGGCTTTCCATTTTTAGCAGGTTTTCACTTTAAGTAACTTTCCGTTTTAGGTAACTTTCTATTTTAGGCAGGTTTCTGTAATTAGCATCTTTCCAAAAGTAGCAGGTTTCCGTATTTAGCATATTTAGTCATAAGTGATATAATCCAAGTCATATTATGTTAAAATAGTGAAAACAAGTGTCATCATACTTTAAGGGTCTTTTAAGCCAAGTTTTACAAGTTTAGGGTTTGAAGTGTAATTATTACAAAGTATAGGGTCCTTATTGTAAATATATCAAGTTTATCCAATTTACTCTTTTAGCCCTTTTAGTTACCATGTTTACTTATCCAATCCTTTAAGCTTCAATAATTATGTATCTAACCTTTAATTTTATATAAGTTATATACGTACATATAAGCGACCATAGCTTTTACGTCATGCCTTTACTTAACGTTATACACCATTTATACGTGTTTAATACAAGTTTATGTAACCCCTTTGAGTGAACCCTTATTGTGTCGAGACATCTTCCCCAAAACATGTTTCATATACGCCCCATATACATAATGAAACAAGCCCTATACTTAGCTCAAATCGACATCATGAGTATCCATTTGTATACATGCATTTTAAATTCTTTTAAGCTTGATATTAACAAGAAAAGTAGGCATGTCGAGAGGCCCCAATACTGATTTTATACCAAGTTACATAGTGCGGTTATTCGACCTATACAAGATCCCATCACATGATTTTATGGAGCCCTTAAGATGATTTATATAACCTTGATGTATCATTTTATGTAATGTTTTATTAGTGTAAATGTGTGCGCAAGTGGGAAAACAAAACCCACGACCACATCGGGTAGCAAGGAAGAAACGACGAGACAATATGTTACCTAATAGGCGTGCAAATGAGGAAGAAGGACAAGGACCCAAGCAACGAAATCCACCCTTTAGCCTAGCAACCACACGATCAGAAATAAGCCAAAACCCACGCCAACCCAACAAATCCTTGAACCAAAACCCATGTTTACAGCAGCCTCACGAAGTTTATTAATTCCTCCTGGAACCTCCTTTGATATCGACGGATTATAGGCAGAAAAATGAGGAGCCGTCACCTTTGGTTGTAGAGAAAACTAGGGTTTGTTGTGTGTGAAAAACATGGAGCGTAAAATGAAAAAGGGAGGGGGAAAACATCGGTTTTGCCTAAGACGAGCCAAAGGAAGAAAGAAATGGACCAAACTCAATCTAGATGGGCCATAATTAAGTTGTAGTGTCTAGTTAAATTTCGGTCCATGCCCATTTGTAGCGTGTGGTTTAGATTTAGACGTGAGCAGTAAGCATTTTTAAAAATCTCGTACACTAGGTTTGTCACTCATTTATAAGTTAGATTAGAATTACATTTAATGAGCGTTGACATATTTTACGTATTTTATAAGTTTTAAAATTAGAGGGGCAAAATGGTCTTTTCATGTGTTTTAGATTTTTAGGGTTTTACATATAGTTTGCAGATGAAGAGGTAAAAACTCTGAAAAAAACAAACGACACTGGTGGTGGCACCACCACGCATAGTCCCCAACCCCCTTTGACTATGCATGGTTTCACAATGGCTCCAATTTGGTGGTCTTTCCCACCCAATGAAATGAACACAAAAAACATCCCAATGGCCAGATTTTGGTTTAAAATATAAAATATAACTTTTTATTAAATTTAAATCATTTATGTTTATCCTTAAATACCCTCGTATCCTTTCATTTTTATTCAAAACTTTGAACCTCATTTTTTTTAATATTTATACAACTCAAACAATAAACATTTCTCATTATCAAAATGGACTCTGAATCATTCATGTTGAGAGACTCATCGAAAGAAGAATAAGTTAATAGTATGAATTTGACGATTATAAAAAGTGTGGCGTTATTTATTAAGAAACGAAAACGTGAAAGGTTGCAAAGTACTAGAAACATCATAAATAGAGATTGTTATTGTGCTCATGATCTTTTAATGGACGCTTACTTTTGTGAGCAATTGTACGACGCATATACAGTCCGGAAGAGGTTCTGAGTCAAGAACTATTCACAAGCATAGGTAAAGATGAACTAATCATTGTGAATACTTTCATAAAAATATTGATTGTACTAGAAGAGAAGACATTTTGGGGAATTGTCGAAGTGCACCTCATAATTTTGTCAATTGGCATACGAAATTATTCCTAATGCCCTAGATGAATATTTGCCAATGGGTGCAAAAAATTGTCATGATTATCTCGAGTATTTTTGTATGTCTATTACAAAAATATATGGAGAAGAGTTTTTGTGAAAACCTACTTACACTTATACGGAAAGACTTTATCGGTTTCACGAAGAAAAGCACGGGTTTTCAGGAATGTTAGGAAGCCTTGATTATACGGAGTGGGCTAATTGTTCAATGCATATCATAGTCAGTATTGTAGACGTGATCATGGTTCAAACCCATGGATTTTGCTTGGATATGGCATGCTTTCCTTTGTGTTTTTGAGGCGACAACATCAACGTTATACATCAATCTCATTTATTCAACGATCTTAAAGATGAGAAAGTACCCGAGGTCCTATTTTTAACTAACTGCGTAAATTGCAAATCGTGATATTATCTTGTTGACTGGATATATCCGGAATGGGTGACACTTGTTAAGTCAATTTCACATTAAAATGAGGAGGGCCATTAGCGAATACGTTATAAGCAAATACATAAAGCAACAAGGAAAGATGTAGAACAAACGTGTGGTGTTTTAAAAAAATTGGCTAAAATAGCCAATCTCGCACGACCAATAGTGCTCTTGTTAAAATAAAGAATATGATATACACATTTATCATATCTATCTATACATATATATAAGACTACACATGCCACATGTACAATGCTTACTAGGCATTTTAATGATGACATGGCGCCTCTATGATGAGGTGGAAATGCCACCATGGCACTACATCCGGTTACATTATTAAAAGAAAATTTGTAGCAGCCAAGAATCGAACATGGGTCTCAACATTCACAGCCTAACGCCTCTACCACTAAGGCAAATCACATTTTTGTGTATTATGTTCTACTTCCAAACTAATATACTTCAGTTTCTACTCATAAATGCAGCTTTTACACTAAAATTCAATGCCAGTCAAAGGTGATTCATAACCTCCCCTCAACATTCGCTGCACATTCCAAAACCTTATCAAATCGAATAATCATCAAATCAATTTAAGTGTGAATCGGGGTTTGATTATATGATTTTCAAAATCATGATGAGAAAATCATGGAGTATTTCAATTTCACAATCATAATCATCAAATCATCAAATCATCAATAAACCTTTCAAAACCCTACTATATATCTATAAATAGTTTGGTGTATGTAATAGCAATGAATTTGGTTATGGGTTTTTTATTTTTAAGCTTTTGTGATATGGGTTTTCTTTTATTCGGTATAAAAACTGAATCTTGATGATTTATCTATGCAGCCGTCGAGGTTTTAAAGGTTCTGTTACTAAGCTTCGATTTCCATATAGGAGGTTGTTTTTAATCCACTTTGTAAGTTATAAACCCTAATTATATGACTTTATTGTAGGGTTATTTTGGAGTAAGTTAACATTGGCTGAGGTAAATAAGTTGTGGTATTTTTATTTGGTGAATTAGATGGTATGGGAGGATCAACTTACCGGTGGTTAAAGGCGGAAATTTGTTTCACGCGTGTTTGCGGCATCTGATGCAGCTCACGGAAGATAGGACTAATGATTACTTGCATCAAAGGTTTTAGATTCTAGGCTTTCGTTAAATTGGTTGATGTTGCTTTTGTTTTAGTATTGTTATATTCCATCGTGTTTGAGATACTTTATAGTTAAATTCCTTTCATAATATTTTTGGTTAAGGTTGTTGTTTGAGGATTAACCATAGGTTGTTCCGGGATTAAAGATTGCCTAGGTGTAGGCTGTTGCGTGATGACGGTTTCGGTTAAGATTATTTTTTGAGGATTAATCATAAGTTGTTTCAGGATTAGGGATAAGTTGGATTCAGGTAGTTGATTGTGGTTATTGTTTAAATATTATGTCAAGCCTGAAACATTTGTTCAATTTTTTTTTCTTTTTCTTTTTTATATTTTCGAGGATTATTGTTTGAGTTATATTATAATACATCTTGGGCCTTATGCGGATAATTAAACAGTTCGGTATAAATCCCAATTATTGATGGACTTGAGGCTGATGGCTTGGACGCAGCTGAAGAACAACGAAAATAATAAAAGGCCCGTTGGATTTGTTTATAATTATGGAGTATATGATATAGAATATACAAAACTAGGTTGTAAGCTGCAATAAATATTTGGCCCCATTAGATAGCGCTTAGATAGGATGTGCTTCCGCTAGCTGAAGTCGTGATAATATTATAATGACTTTTAGTTGTTCCTCGGCAAATTCCTACTAACTTTAGGATTTATATGGAAAATGACCGTTAGTTAAACAAACAAAAGTAGCTCTGCCACAGCTACCTTTAAACGTCTAAACCAACTAATCATAGCGCTGGAAACTTATTAGTAGCGGCAAGTCACTTGAAACATATTGTTCGTTACTTGAAAGCGCAATGATCAGATCACTTAAAGTTTTAGCGGCCTTTTGGGAATAGTTTCTACCTACCCTTTTATATTGAAAACAAAAGTGGAATGGTGCTAATTGTTTTTAGTGTTTAGGAATGGCGCTAATTTTTTTTTGGCTTGAGGCTGATGCGGCTTTGGAAATTGGGTTGATTTAAAAAAGGGAATTCTTCATTTGTTGTTTTTGTAGTATTGATTGATTACCAGCCTTGGTTGCATTTAAATTGTGCTTTGACTAAAAAATGGTGGTGTTTGTACGTAGGTTTTGGAATTAGCTGAAAACACCCATGGGTGGAAATGGGGCAAAGTCGAATGCATGAACTGGAATGAAGTGAAGAAGTGGGAAAACATTGGTTTTGTGACTAACACTGGAAATGGTCACCAGCTAGACGAATGGCTGAAGCAAATGTTAGACGACTCAGTGTGGTCACACATTATCATGTCTAAAGGTTTGTTTTTTTTAGTTCTTTTCATATGAAAATTTTGGTTATAATGAAATAGGATTAAAGCTACTAACAGTCATAAAAATGAATAATATCGCGGTAGCTATTTAGAAAATGATATAAAATGATAAAGTAGGCGGAAAACTACTTAAATTTAGTGGATTTCTCTTAACTTAATTTAATGGGTATCCACTACATTGGTGTTCTTTAAGTTAATGAGGTTACCATGGCTTATATCGAAGCTTAGACTAATTTGTGGTAGGTCATAGGTGTATAATTCGGAAATATATAACCCATGATTCAATTAACTGTCTACATATTTGCATATCTCTATTTGTTATGCTAATATATAGTAAACAAACTTTGTAGCAGGCTAAAATATTTCCAGTAATAACCATTAAGTTAGATAACAGTAACAATATTTGTAAATGATTTTTGTGCTATATTATTCAAAATATAACAATCCCAAATATTATCACCAGTTGTGTAAAATGCAACTGATCGGCACATGTTAGAGCAACGCCAGAGATGTATAGATCTATTGTGCTGAAAAAGACTTATATGGTAATGCTTTGGACTGTAGGATGAACGCAAGGTACATGTTATTGAAAGACGCCTTACTGAACCACATTGGATTGTTGATGGGCTGGTTTAACCAACCGGTTATATCAAACTGATGTATGTCCTGCAGGTTTATAAGGAAGGGTTTTGAGGTTGCGAAAGAGGTGATGGGTGGGAAGTACAATGAGGTTCTTTGAACCACATGTCGAAAGCAATGTGATACTAGTGGTCATTCTACTTGCAGCAACACTTCTTTGCCCGATTTGGGCACGGCCCGACTTAGTTTAGAGATCGTAGAGTGTATCAACCTCCTGTTTTTTATGCATGATTATTGTGTTCACTATTAACACTTGATATCAGTAAGCATGTTTAATCACAAAAGTGGAAAAAGTTTAGCTGCATATGGGTGTGTGGAACATTGGCTGCTTCATTGAGTTGAAAGTGTTCTATTGTATTCAAACTTCTCTTTAAAACGCTCGATACAAAACGAACCGCAACGAAGCGCGGGCTTAATACCTCGTTGTAAACATATTCCAAATCAAAAGATCTATGTGATTGGAGCTATGTCATTCACAACCCATAATACTAACATATGTGATCTTTGTTTCCTTCATCTTGGATATTAATTTCTACACTTTATTTTTGTTTATTCAGAGACTTGTCATTGGAGCTATATAATAAAGTTTGCTAGAATGGATGAAATGGTGATCATTTGGTAGTTTAGGTTTCTTATTTAATTGATATTCACTTACAATTTTTTTGTTGTGATAACAAGGTGAACTATGAATTGCACAACAATGTTGTTTATAAAGGGGTGCTTCATAAAGCGTTACATATCTATATTCTTATCAAAAAATATCATGGGTAGCTGCCATTTAGGTAGCTGTAAACTAGTTACATAATATGATTGATGTGATATTTCACAACTTTTATCTGGAAGAACAACAACGCGGTGACCTCGTACGAACTCATGAAAAAACGTTACAAGTTTTAAGAGAAATCAAATCTGCATAAACACGCCAAAGCTTCGTGCTAATTTGGTATAGTTTAAGGGTTTTTTATTTTTTTTATTTTTTTTATGTGTGATTTTTAAATTATAATAAAAGTTGAATTTAGTTTTTATTTAAAATTGTTAAAATAAATGGGTGGTGGCGTGTTTGGTCATGACCAATGTACCACACTAAGTGCATAACCGCATATCTTTATATCACAAGGTACCCATCTTGCCATGGATAAAAGTGCTAACATCTTTATACTTTTTCATATAACAATGAGATATATAAATCAAAGACAAAACACTCTCCTTTTATTTCTCGTGTTAAGAACACCCCCGACTCACACGTAACCTAATAAAATACAAATACATCACAAAGAAAAAAAATACCCATGGCGTAGGCTGATCATCGTGACGCAAGAGCCTATGACGCCACCCATGATGTCGTTGTCACATCATAGCTTGGCGTTGTTGGATGGCACCGAAGCTAATAGCCAATAATACCAAGCCTTCTTAGGGTGTTAAAAAAAATCAGAAACAGATTTTTCTAAATAACTTCAAGTTATCAATTTAGAACTTTCATGTCGACCACTACTTAATATCTAACCAAATATTTATTTATATAATTATTTATTGTAGTCGGTGTCACTAGTTGAAACTAGAAAGAGAATAAACAAAAGGTTGAGAGTTCCGTACTAGAACACTCGAACAAACTGGGCTGACCCACCAATAGATACGGTGGGATAGTTTTAAGGATAAAAGCAAATGACGTAGTTAATTAGTTAAATGGGCCCCACACTTGAATAACCAACTCCCAAGCAACACGTATTCATGACGCGTGGCTCGTATATTGCCTAGTCATCATTCTCACACTCTCATTTTTATCACAACACAAACACATTACGTGCAGGAACTCTCTCAAAACTGATCCGAAATAATAAAAAAGTAAGAACCATCTTCATTCTGTTTTTTATATAATACAATTTCAGTATTACGGGATTTTTAAGCATTGTCCTATATTAACGGATCTCATATGGCTTGAAAAATGAATGAGTTTATTTATGTGTATATATGGTGATCAACTGTTACTTTTTTTGTGGTAGCTTTTTATTGTAAATTATTATCATATATATGTTCCTCAGTTTTTGTTTTTATAGTTACATTTGATTTGTTGCAAGTAATGATATGTTGTTTAGTGTAAGATAGCAAATAGTTTTTATTGATCGAATGCATTACATATGAGATAGCATATAAACCTGATGGACCCAAACGGGTTTGGGCCAACTAAACTATCTAACATTTAGTACTAGTTAAAGTTTGTGGCATTTGAAACGAATGATATATGATATAAATCGAGTCATGAACAGAGGATAATGTGTTATTTTATGTACGAATAAATAAAAAGTATGTGCTCGAAGGGTGAACGCTTAATAAAGTCTTGTAGATGTTAAGATTACATTGTGATTTTTTTTATATATATTTCCCCTGTTTTATCAAGTCTGGTAAAAGTTATATGTATATGTTGTTACCTAACGAAGTAACGAGTATGAACAACCCTGCTTATTGCTCTAAAAATTCAAGCACTATTTCGTTTATGATTTTCTATTGGTTACTTGTATATAAGGATCATTAGGATTTGGTCTAAATCTAGGAGGCTAGGATAAGAAATAGATAGGAAAGGATGATTCAACTCGTATGATGCTATGCTAAGGCGCCTAACCAATTTAAGGTGTCAACTTTTTGGATGTAGAAGTAAAATGACACTCTTGCATATTGTGACGTGTCCGCTTCTAGTTCAACGAGTCTACCTTTATCTATAAGAATGTCATTACAGAAATTGGTTCCATGTGTTTGTTTTTGGATTTAATCGTACAATCAATGATTAAAAATTTGAGTCATATTTATATCATCTTTTTTCTCAAATATATATTTTTTTTTTGGTAAAAATGCTGCAAATTTCACTTGTTGCAGATTAGCAATTTAGCACAAATTGGTTTGGTTTGCACCTAGAGGTTGAATGAATTAGATCGACTCTGGAAGCTGGTATAGTTTCATATTTTGTTTAAGGATTGGATAGATATGGGGGGAGCTTGTTCTAGAAAACGAGGCCAACAGGTCAATGAAGACGGTGCATTCAGAGGTATTTCTCGAAGGTATTCCAGAAACGCAAGCTCGAAGTGGCTGGGAGCCTCTTCCACCCGAGCAGTTGTCGATAATATAGATGGAAAGGCGATATGTCCTTCTCTTATGGAGCTGTGCGCTTATAAAATTTGTGAAGTATGTTATCCCCTTTATAAAGTTGGCTTTAATACATGTTAGGATACTTTCGTCACAGTGCTAATAGTTTTTGTATGGTTGTGAACAGCATATCGATCGATATGGTACCTTCTCTATGCTTCCAAGAGATATCAGCCAGCAGATATTGAACGAATTGGTTTATTCTCAACGCCTTAATGGGACCAATCTTGAGGCTTTTCGAGGTTGTGCTCTGCAGGTATGCGATCACGAGTAGCAAGATGAATTATTCATTTATGTATGTGCAACAAAGTGTGTTAAATTATGTTATTTTGTTTATGAAGGATATCGATTTGTGTGAATATCCTGGAGTTGTTGATAGCTGGATGGATGTCATCTCGTCACAGGGGTCGTCTTTACTTTCTGCAGATTTGTCTGGTTCTGATGTTACTGATTGTGGTTTGGCTCATTTTAAAGATTGCGAGTACATTGAGGCCTTGAATTTCAACTACTGTGACCAGATTTCAGACAGCGGTCTTGATCGCATTAGAGGTATACCTTTTTCCGAGGTTATGATGTTTCATCTTTGTAAGTTTCCCTTTTTATTGTCTATTTTACACTAGTATTGCAAAAAAGAGAAAGATCAACGTAAATCGACGTTCTTATCATGAGAAATTGTAATGCCATTTGACCTTAGCGGGTGTTTGGGTAAGCTTATTTTAAGTGGTAAATAGTTTGTTGCATCTTGGAAAAGTTATTAAGCACTTTGAAGGTGTTTTGTGAGGCTTATGTCAAAAGGCTTATTTCATTTTTGGGAAGGAAAATAAGTTAATAAGCAGAATCCCGTGGGTTGGGGATTTCTGAAAACACATGAGCTTTTAAGCATAAGTTTACCCAAACAGTACCCCTCAAGATAAGCAGTTTAAGCTGCACTTTTTTTTAAGCATAAGAAGTAAGGCCATTTTGGTGTAATAAGTCGTGTGTTTCTGAATCGTTTCATCTTTTAAATATAATTCTAAATCAGATTGCGGATAGGACAATTATTAATGTACTAATTTTCCTGCTTTTCCTTTCAGGTCTTTCAAACTTGACAAGTTTGAGTTTCAAAAGGAACAACAACATTACTGCTGAAGGATTAAGTGCGCTTTCTGGTTTAGTCAACTTGTTACATATGGACTTGGAAAGATGTCCATTAATCCATGGCGGACTTGTTCATCTAAGAGGTACATATGATTTCTTCAATTTGATTTCAAGGGTCTAATTTCCATTGTAGCACATTAACTGATATACGCCTTCCTTAGTATACTTGATATTTGGAAGTGAAATGTATATGTATTTCTCGCCTTTAATGACACGAAAGGGAAGGCATGATACGAACTGCTGAACAAATTAACTGCAAACGCTTCCCTGTTTGACAGGTTTATCAAAGCTTCAGGCACTTAACATCAACTGTTGCAATTGCATTACTGATTCCGATATGGAGCCTCTCGCAGGTAACTGATCAATTGAACTCTGAAGATGCATAAGCATTGGGTAATTATGTTCTATTTTACCAAACATGACCACTCTCGTTAAACTGCAAATTATCAATTAGCATGGAACTATGTGTAGAAGTCAATTAACATGCGATATTCTTTTCAAGCTACCGATGTTGCATCCTTTTATAATCCTTTCAAATGAATCATTTCATGTAATGCTGATGATTTAATACTTTTATGTTCCAGAGCTAATTAACTTAAAAGAGCTGCAACTTTCCGCCAGCAAGGTGACAGATCATGGCGTCACATTTTTGAAAGGTTGCTTCCCTTTGATGTATTAATTTACATTTTCTATTGCTTTTTGGCAACTTGCATTCTTTTCCGTTGCTTCAACTACGTCATTAGCAGCCAAATCAAGACCTGTTTCATTTCTAAAACAATATGCACACTCTGCAGGATTACACAAGCTTTCATTGCTGAATATGGAGCGATGCCGTATTACTACAGCATGCTTGGATTCACTCTCAGGTCCATATTAACTACTACTCCTATAGCTACTATTTATTTGTAAGTGTTTGCTGGCATGCTTGGAAGAGGTTTCATTTAGTTGTAAAGAAATATGGAAATATTTCAGCTTAAAATTACATTTCATCATTGACATCATTGAAAGTTGATTGTACGAACTTTTGTCCAAAAGGCTCCCTTGTTTGTAATAATTAGAAGGGTAAAAAAGGTTTAGACATCGAGTTGTATAATAATGAAATTCTCTTATCGCAAGTAATCAGTAAAACAATTAAGATGGAAGGAGTATACTTGTCTATTTCTAGTTCAATCAAAGGAATATGATACCTGGAGTAAGGTTTGTTGTTGCGTCATATTATTATTTTGTTAAATTGCCTAATCTCATCATGACGGCTCTTTACATATGCAGCTATTGTGAGTCTTCAGTATTTGAACTTAAGCAGATGTAATTTGACTGGTAATGGGTGGGATAAGATTTCAAGTAAGTTTTCTATGTTTACCGCGCACTTTGTGATGACGAGTAGTTTCATGCTAATACGCCTTCACTGAAAATGTTTGTTCATAACTTCAGCTTCCTTGCTTTCAGGTCTAAAGGCTTTAAAAGTGCTCAATTTGGGATTCAATAATATTTCAGATGGTGTTTTAGTACATCTTAAAGGTGCTTCATGTCCTTTCATTGTTTTTTTATTTTTACTAGTTGGATACCCGCGCACAGCAGCGGCGATAAATATAGTTATTGAAAGGGCGATAAGTATAGTTATTGAAAGGTTATGCTCATATAAGTGTATGATTTCATACTTCTTGCCGTAGATTTGATAAATTTGGAGAGCTTGAACATGGATTCATGTAGCATTCGGGATGATGGACTGGTTAACTTGGCAGGTGGTTCTTTTGTTAATCATATATATTTGTCAGCTTTTACGAGACTTGTAAATCATTGATTGGTGTATGAAGAACAGGCCTTCATCGTTTGAAATATTTGGAGTTATCCGACACAGAAGTTGGAAGTAATGGTCTACGTCATCTCTCAGGTTTACATGTTGTATATCATTTTGGGTCTGACTAGTTAATTCATTCGTCCTTGATAATTAGGCTGGATTGTGTTTGAATGATTCTTGCAGGGTTGGCAAGTCTCCAAAGCTTAAATCTTTCGTTCACTTTAATCACTGATGGAGGTTTAGGAAATTTGTCTAAATTGTCAACTCTTAGATCACTTAATTTGGATGTTCGCCAAATTACGGATACCGGACTTGCATCTCTTAGAAGTAAGGACTCTTTCCCCGGATCTCTACTCACAGAGTCATTTTCATGTATTCTCAGTTCTTACTTGTATGATGCAGATTTGACCGGATTGACTCATTTGGACCTCTTCTGTGCTAGAATAACAGATGCAGGAACAACCTATCTTCGCAGTATGATATGCTTTAACTCTTATACGGATAAGCTTTTAACGTTTAGTACATAACTTGTCTCCGTTCTCATAGCTATGTTTTTCATGTAGATTTTACAAATCTTCAGTCTTTAGAAATATGTAGTGGAGGATTAACAGATTCTGGTGTGAAGAATATCAAGGATCTTCGTTCTCTAGTTCTTTTGAATCTATCACAAAACCACCGCTTGACAGATGCTTCACTGGCATTGATCTCTGGTATCATCCTAAATTCGACAATGTATTCGCTTTTGTTAGTTAAAGATAAACAATAGTAAACTCTTTGTGGGTCACTTTGGATGCAGGTCTGACTCAGTTGGTCTCTCTGAACTTATCAAATTCGCGAGTAACCAGCAGTGGATTGCAGCATTTGAAGCCATTAAAGAAGCTGAAATCACTGAGCTTAGAGTCAACCAAGGTGACTGCAAATGATATAAAGAGACTCCAGGTATCGGACCTTCCGAATCTGGTAAATGTTCGACCTGAGTAGTTTTCTAAAGAAGACCGGCGACACTGCTTAGCCTTTTGTATATAAAGTTTGGAAATCATTAGCATTGCAAAAGATCGTTTTTATCTTCTATATGTTCTGCATTTGAAGATTTCAATCGATAACGTGAACAACATTGGTAGAACAAAGAAATGTATGCTGACATGTGTGAACCTTTTTATTTGATAATTTTATTTAAATGGTTAGCCCCTAAGGTAATCGGATATAAAGGACTTGAATCCTAGTGGAACAGAAAGGTAAGAAGGGTAATTATCGTAGTCCAAGAACTTGAAGTTGTTCATAATCAATCCTTGTTTGTCCAACGAAGAAGACGCTACTTGTGTCAAGGATCCAACAAATGTTGCTTTGTTTTGCTAATCTTTTGGCACTTTCAACCTCTGGTTCAACTCGGCAAAATCAATGTTTTATATGAAATATATGGTTAATAAGTATGGCATTCCCTGCCTCGAGATATATTTTATGTTGTGTTGGTTCTCAGTTCTCTCTCGAGTCTTGACTTGGAGGTGCGGTTCAAGTTGCGCTTTTTGGTTGCTTTTCAGTGGGACTGTGGAGGATTAAGGGTGGTGGTCTTCATTCAGATGATTGTTTGATTTGTTGTCAATTTGTTGATACATGGTTCCATCAATCTCATGAGCGTAACCTTTGTCAAAAAGATATGGTTCATCTTCATAAATGCTATCGTCTTCTAGATGTGATCAATTAATCGCGTGTTATGTGCATAGTTTGGTTATTTAAAGTCCTGGTCCCGGTCTCACTCTCAACTGCCTACAAATTAAGCTGTTTAAGAAACTCTCACCTCATTTAAATCAAGCAATGCCGTTCTTAACATTTATTCGAAAAGCTACAAATCTGCTGTTATTCAAGAAGTGTCTATTTATAAACCTTTGTTTCGGTCTGATGTTCTTGAACTCAAAGCTGCGTCAAGACTTTAGTACAAGTTCCGGATATTATTCAGTTACAAAAGTTTGTGGACTGTATGAAACATGTTAGTAATGTGCCGAATGTTTCTATAACTAAATATGGCGACTTACATTTGCAAATTTCGACTAGTTTGATCACTCTTGGAGCTGAGTTAAGGAAATTAAAGGTTATAGGAGAGCAAGCACATCGTCCATCTGGTGATGATAATTTGAGTGCTCAGACTCGAACACAGAGGGCTATTGACCGAGGGGATGCAGTGACGGCTGTGCAAGTTAGTGTGAAGCATTTCTTTAAGCATCTCCAGTGTCACTGCCATGTCTATTTTTCTATTTGTTAACTTGAGAAATATAACAAGTAAAAACTTCCAGCTCCCAAAATCCAACATTTTGAGCATACACATATTCAATGGTCAAACTGGTATTCCTTTTACCAAAGCTTGGTTCACGTCGAGTCAAAACATGTTGACTCAAAACGGGACCATTCTAATCTCTTTAGTAAAAGACGTGTTTTACTAACATGACGTGACCATTCCAATAAGGAACGATCTCCATAGACGAAGGATTGAATTAGATTCGGTTCGGTGGTGTGACGGCGAAGAAATGGCGAGCACCCACGAGGTGCCACCTCGGATTTGGCGAAGCAATTCACCACCATTATCAATGCTCTAAGTGGAAGTTTTGTGTTTGTGGTCCATGATGGTCTTCTACTAACATGCGCCGCTTAAATGTCCCAATATTTTAGAGTTGTTGTTAGCAAAACTTATATTTTTTTTATATATTTATGAAAAAGAATATTAAAACTCTTTTGTGTTATAAATATAACATTTTTAAGCTTGACAATATTTTTTTGCTAAAAATCTATAAATTTAAATGAAAAAATATAAATTATGTAATTTGAGCTGTTTAGGTCAACTTGAAAACCATATCGAATTTAAATTCGGTTTTTGGTTCGATTTAATCCAATTTAAATTTGGTTCGATTTTCTAGTTTACATAAAAAATAATTTAGCCGAACGAATAAACCGAACAACTCAACAACGGAAAATTGAAAGGAATACTTTGGATTGGGCTGTGTAAAATATTATGGGCCAAAATTGGGCCGGGTGATAGAAAAAGGAAAGGGGCGTGAGTACATAAGAAAGTAAGGAGAAAAAACCCTTTCCCTTTGTCTATGTGCTGCGCCACTGCAGTGTGTACTATTTGTCCATCATTTTCGGAGTTCAGAAAATGGATATGCGAGCAGTACATGTGCAGGTGTATCGATGGATGGAGATCTGATGTAGGATGGAGATCCATGATTTACTTAAAAATAAACGAAAAACATAAATAAAACAATTATGTGTCTCTTTGTAGGGTTTGAGAGTGTAATAACAAAATGAAGATGAAGAGGATGAATATGCTATTATGGCAGGTAGATATTATTTGCTCATTTCTGTCCAAACAAAAAATGGAAATGACCAATAACAACCACCACCCACCGCCGGCCACCACTACTCCGGTGCCGGTGAGTAGTGGTGGCCGGCGGTGGGTGGTGGTGGTTATTTGTCATTTTTTTGGGTTTTTTTGTTGAGACATAAATGAGCAAATGATATTGTGTGTTATTAAGTGTGTGTCATAGGGTTTATGGACACAATATGTGCCTGCCATGATAGCACATCCATCATCTACATCTTCTTTTTGTCTTATTACACTCTTAAACCCTAAAACAGAGACACAAAATTGTTTTATTTATGCTTTTCTTTTATTTTTGGGTATCATGGATCTCCATCCAACACCTGCACATGTACTGTTGGCGTTAACCTTTTTTGTTTTATTTATGTGCTGTGCGGATCAGTGACTGCTTGCATTAACCTTTTTGGTTTCTCAATGTGTTCGTATGGTGTCAAAGCTTTGAAAGTTGCTAGTTTGATGTATGTTCGGTGCAACTTATGAATAAAATGTAGTGGTACTTATCTTGTTAGATGGAATGTAACTTTTGTTAAATGTGGGTTCTATAGTTAATTTGATGTACACTTGTATCTTTAGCAACCTTAGAAGAGAAAACATGATCTCCATAAGGGCTTGTTTCACCTTAAACGTGTTTGTGCACGGCTTTCTAGTTTCCTGTACTCCCATTTTGATTATAGTGTAGCATAGGAGCACATGTGCTTGTGATAATTGACATGTTTGAGAGACTATTTGTGGTGGAAGATGAAAGGTGTGCGATGGACATAAATAACTGTTTTGGTCTGGAAAGTGAATCATAATTGGAAGATTGACACCAGGGCAGTGGAAATAGTGTTTTACAATGAAAGTGTTGTGCGGATCAGCGACTCTAAGGAACTGAATGTTTGTGTATGGTTTAAAGCTGTAATAGTATGATATGATGGTTGAACAATCTAACTATGATAACGCTTTTCTGTTTGGCAGGTTTATCAAAGCTTCAGGCACTTAACATCAACTATTGCAATTGCATTACTGATCCCGATATGGATCCTCTCGCAGGTAACTGATCAATTGAACTCTGAATATGCATAAGCATTGGGTAACTATTTTCTATTATTACCAAACATGATCACTCTCGTTAAACTGCAAATTCCAACTTTTTATCAATTAGCATGGAACTATACTATACTCTGTAACTGACGTTTTCATGCTTCTTCCCATGTCTAGAAGTCAATTAACATGCGATATTCTTTCATTAGTTAACTTTTGGAAATGGATAACTTGTCATGACCTATCATTAGATGTATTTACCTTGGGTTTGTTCCATTGGGCCGTAAATTCTTTTTACACTCAAATCAGAATTTTTCAAGCTACCGATATTGCATCCTTTATAATCCTTTTAAATGAATCACTTCATGTCATGCTGATGATTTACATACTTTATGTTCCGGAGCTAATTGACTTGAAAGAGTTGCAACTTTCCGCCAGTAAGGTGACAGATCATGGCGTCACATGTTTGAAAGGTTACTCCCCTTTGACATATTAATTTACATTTTCTATTGCTTTTTGGCAACTTGCATTTTTTCCATTGCTTCAACTACATTTATTATGGAACTTTAAAAGTTATTAGTACCATTAGGTGCCGAAATCAAGACCTGTTTCATTTCTATTATTATCTTTCCATTGTGTATAATAATTATGGACCAAGTCTTCACTTTTTCAGTGTAAAACCTTTATGTATTACTACTTGAGTATCAATATTTTTTTTGTAGAATATTATCTAAAACAATATGCACACTCTGCAGGATTGCATAAGCTTTCAGTGCTGAATATGGAGCGATGCCCTATTACTACAGCATGCTTGGATTCACTCTCAGGTCCCTATTAGTTATATAACTACTATAGGCATGCCAATCAATGCTCTTATTTGTAAGTGTTTGCTGGCATGCTTGGAAAAGGTTTCATTTAGTTTTAAGGAAATATTTCAGCTTAAAATTACATTTCATCATTGACACCTTTGAAAGATTGGTTGTACGTACTTTTGTCCAAAAGGTTCCCTTGTTTGTAATAAATAGAAGGGTAAAAAAGGTTTAGACGTTGAGTTGAATAATAATTAAATTTCTCTTAACGAGTAATCAGTAAAACAAAATAAAGGGAAGGAGTATACTTGTCTATTTCTAATTCAATCAAAGGAATATGATACTTCCTTTAATAGTTATTAGTTCTAGTTGAGTAAGGTTTGCTGTTGCGTCATATTATTATTTTGTTAAATTGCCTAATCTCATCATGCCGGCTCTGTATATTTCAGATGTAATTTGACTGGTAATGGGTGGAATAAGATTTCAAGTAAGTTTTCTATCTTTACCGTGCCCTTTGTGCTGACGAGCAGTTTCATGCTAATACGCCTTCACAGAAAATGTTTGTTCATAACTTCAGCTTCCTTGCTTTCAGGACTAAAGGCTTTAAAAGTGCTCAATTTGGGATTCAATAATATTTCAGATGGTGTTTTGCTACATCTTAAAGGTGCTTCATGTCCTTTCATCGTCTTTTTATTTTTATATATACTTATACTGTCTACCGACTAAAAACTAGCCTTTTATTTGTATCGACTAAATATAAATTGAAGATTATAATGTCTAACTATTGAAAGGTTATGCTCATATAAGTGTGTATGATTTCGTACTTCTTGCCGCAGACTTGATAAATTTGGAGAGGTTGAACATGGATTCATGTAGCATTCGGAATGATGGACTAGTTAACTCGACAGGTGGTTCTTTTGTTAATCATATATATTTTTCATTTTTACGAGACTTGTAAATCATTGATTGGTGTATGAAGAACAGGCCTTGATAATTATGTTGGATTGTGTTTGAATGATTCTTGCAGGGTTGGCAAATCTCCAAAGCTTAAATCTTTCGTTCACTTTAATCACTGATGGAGGTTTAGGAAATTTGTCTAAATTGTCAACTCTTAGATCACTTAATTTGGATGTTCGCCAAATTACAGATACCGGGCTTGCATCTCTTAGAAGTAAGGACTCTTTCCCCGGATCTCTATTCAGAGAGTCAATTTCATTCTTCGCAGTAACAACCTATTGACTCATTTGGACCGGATTGACTCATTTGGACCTCTTCTGTGCTAAAATAACAGATGCAGGAACAACCTATCTTCGCAGTATGATATGCTTTAACTCGTATACTGAATTACTGATAAGCTTTTAACGTTTAGTTTATAACTTGTCTCCGTTCTCATGGCTATGCTTTTCATGTAGATTTTACAAATCTTCAATCCTTAGAGATCTGTAGTGGAGGATTAACAGATGCTAGTGTGAAGAATATCAAGGATCTTCGTTCTCTAGTTCTTTTGAATCTATCACAAAACCACCGCTTGACAGATGCTTCACTGGCATTGATTACTGGTATCTTCTTAAATTGACGACCCATTTGTTTTGTTAGTTAAAGATAAACAATAGTAAACTCTTTGTGGGTCACTTTGGGTGCAGGTCTGACTCAGTTGGTCTCTCTGAACTTATCAAATTCGCGAGTAACCAGCAGTGGATTGCAGCATTTGAAGCCATTAAAGAAGCTGAAATCACTGAGCTTAGAGTCAACCAAGGTGACTGCAAATGATATAAAGAGACTCCAGGTATCGGACCTTCCAAATCTGGTAAATGTTCGACCTGAGTAGTTTTCTAAAGAAGACCGGCGACATTGCATGGCCTTTTGTATATAAAGTTTGGAAATCGTTAGCATTGCAAAAGATCGTTTTTATCTTCTATATGTTATGTGCGTGTTTCTGCATTTGAAGATTTCAATCCTAATGCGAACAACCTTGGTAGAACCAAGAAATGTATGCGACATGTGTGAACCTTTTTATTTGATAATTTTATTTAAATGGTTAGCCCCCAAGGTAATCGGATATAAAGTATTTGAATCCTAGTGGAACAGAAAGGTAAGAAGGGTAAATGGGTAATCGTAGTCGAAGAAAGTCTACATTAGTCTGAATTGCCGTCTTCATGTACTTGACTCTGGTGCCGATTAAAGGTTAATGCGGACTGAAACTATATCTTTTAGTTTTTTCGTTTTGAAGACCATTGATAGTTTAAGGAAACCCAAAGTGTTTAATGGTTGATCAGCTTCTGTATTAGTATTCTGATGGCTTGTAAAAGGCTAATGCTTAATAATCTTGTATGCTGTTGTACGTGTTAAACAATTAGTTTTATTGTAGTGTTAAATTGTGCAAATCATATTTAGGCATGTCTATTTTTCTATTTGTTAACTTGAGAAATACACACATTAAATGGTCAAACTTGTATTCCTTTCCAGAGCTTGGTTCACGTCGACTCAAAACATGTTGACGCGAACATTCTAATCTCTTTAGTAAAAGACGTGTTTTACTAACATGACGTGCCCATTCCAATAAGGATCGATCTCCATAGACGAGGGATTGAATTAGATTCGGTTCGGTGGTGTGACGGCGAGCACCAACGAGGTGCCACCTCGGATTCGGCGAAGCAATTCGCCACCATACTCAATGATCTTAGGGGAAGAGCATGTTTTGTGTTTGTGGTCCATGATAGTCTTCTACCAACATACGCCGCCTACTCACATAAATGTCTCAATATTTTTTCATAAGGTTTGTGTTAACAAAAGCCATACTTTTTATATACTTATATAAAAAAATCTTTAGAACTCTCTTATAGTATAAATATAATATTTTTTAAGTTTTTGACAACTTTTTTGTGCTAAAACTTTATAAATTTAAATGAAAAAAATATAAATTATGTAATTTGAGCTATTTAGGTCAACTCGAAAACATACCAAATTCAAATTCGGTTTTTGGTTCGATTTAATCCAATTTAAATTTGGTTCGGTTTTCTAGTTTACCTAAAAAAATAATTTAGCCGAACGAATAAACCGAACAACTCAACAACGGAAAATTAAAAGAATACTTTGGATTGGGCTTTTTGGTTGCTTTTCAGTCTTCATAGTAGGACTGTGGAGGTAAAGGATGATTGTTTGATTTGTTGTTTGATGATATATGGTTGCATCAATCTCATGTAAGCATAGCCTTTGTCAAAAAGATTTGGTTCATCTTGATAATTGCTATTGTCTTTATCCAAAATAACACGTCTTCTGGATGTGAATCAATTAATCGCGTGTTTTGCGCATAGTCTGGCTGTCTGAAGTGCTGAGCCAAAGTAGATAGGTGTTGAGGTTAACTGATAACTCGTATGTATCCCACACATTGCCTACCAAAGAAAGTAGGTGTGTCCATCATGCCTATAAAAACAAAGGCCCAAGTTGATTCAAGGCATACCTTTCTCGGCCTTTTGGCTAAGATCAAGAATTTTTGATTATTTATCTTTCAATTAGTGCTCTTTTTATCTTTGGAGGTCATACCAAAGTTGAGCAGCTTGATCAAATATGTACTCACGGATTACTCGATTTGGTAACATGAATATGGAACATGTTTTCATGCCACAGCCCTCTAATGGCGGTTCACGTATGATTCAATTCCACTCAACTATTTGACCAGAAATACCCTAATGCATTAGACATGTCACGTTAACATACAACTTAGTTTGGTTTACTACAATAATACATACCCAAACTAAACGTGGAGTCATTTTACAATAATGTAACAACTAAATCCTTCTAATTTTAAACTTTACTAAAATAATACATAACTAAATCGCATGATTTTGTTTTCGTTGATTTATTAGATGACTTATAAATCAACAAGAAAAACAAAATCAAACTCAAAAGTTATAGGAGTACTACTATTAAATAGTCATAAAGCCAGCTAACTTTGCAAGCTCAACTATCAACAAAAATCAGTCAAAGCCAAGAAACTTGATGAGACAGATAATTTGCCATAAGATTTTACATGGTCTTGCCTTATTTATAATGAGCTCTTCAATGCAAACATAGATCAATGAGACGATGTGGGATAGACTTTTGGTTTTGTTAAGCCAAAACCATAACAATCACACAATTCATTCTTTTTCTTTTCTTTTTAATCATGTTTTGTCAATAAGAAATAAAACCTTACATGCTCTATATATAGTGTGATTTTCTTGATTGAGGTAAAAATGCAGTTTGTTACATTTTTTTTTTGAAAGTTTACTATTATCCACAAACACACGCACCCACCAAATAGAGGGGCGGCTATACACAACCTTACATTAAGTTAAACGAATACCAATCTTTCCAATCAATCGAGCTATGCCCGGATCTATTCCTATACCATAAGAAACTAAGGGATTTGATGTTTTGAATAATCTTCCGGGTGTCGATGCTAACGTTGTTAAACTTCTTCTCGTTTTTAGCTTTCCAAAGGCACCAACACGTCGTAAATATAATCCCCTGAACTGCCGCGCTTCTTTTTCTATCAAATCCGGGAGAATTTTCTGTATGTTTTGTATGAGATGTTTTATGAACCAGAAAAAATAACGACCAAAATAAAACTGTATATATCCAAGAAACGGGTAACTGCCAAAGGCAGTTTTCAGGTTTCCAACTTGCCAAATTTAGTCCCTCAATTTCCGAAAAATTAATTTTCTGAGGAATTTTTGACATAGCAACTTAGTGGAAATAAAAATTTCCACCCTTTTCCCCCAAAAAAAAACCCAAAAACCCAAATTTAAATTTCAAAAATACCTTTATTAAAACAAAAAATTCCCTTTTCAAAAAATTTTATTTAAAAATTTTTAATTAAAATTAAATTTGGGAAAAACCCCAAATTTTAAACTTTGACTTTTAAAATTTATTTAAAAACCGTTTTAAAATTCAATAAAATTTCTCTTTAAAGGGATTTCAACAAAAAAAACCAATATTTAATTTTAAAACCATTTTTTTTTTAAAATTTTTTTTAATTTTTAAAAAATAATTTTGGGTTTTTAAAATTTAAAAAAAAAAATTATATTTTGAAACAAAATAAAAGGTTTTTAAAATTTTTTTTTTTCAAAAATTTGGGGGAAAAAAAATTTTTTTTCCCCAAAAATTTTTTTAAAAAAAATTTTAAAAAATGTTTAAAAAAAGGGAAAATTTTTTTAAAGGTTTTTTTTAAAAGGGATTTTTAAAAAAAAAAAAATTTTTTAAAATAAAGTTTGGGTTTTAATAAATGGGAAATTGGAAATTTAAAAAAATTTTAAAATTTTTTTTTTATTTTTGGGTTTTTAAATTACCTGAAATGAAAGATGAAACCAAATTAAAAAAATTTGGGTTTTTTTTAAAAATTTTAAAAAACCAATTTTCCCTTTTTAAAAATTTTTTTAATTATTTTTTGGGAATTTTTTTTTTTTTTATTAGGAAATTAAAATTTAATTATTTTTAAAAAATACGTTGGGAAAAAATAAAATTTTTAATTATATCAAAAAAAATTTTTTTTCAAAATTAAAAATTTTTTAAAAAAAAAATATTGTTTTTAATTCAAATTTAATTTTTTTCCTTTTCTTTAAAATTTTCTTTTTCCTTTTTTAATTAAAGAAAAAAATAATTTTTTTCTTTTTTTATTTGTTTTAAAAGGGTTTTTTTAATTTAAATTTTCCCTTGAAAATTAAATTTTTTAACCATTTTTAAACACCAAGTAAAAAAATTTTCCAATTAAACTTTATGAAACAATTTAAAATTTTTAGAAATATCCCAAAAAAATTTAAATTTATTAAAATCAATTTTATTTTTTAAAATTTAAAAAGGTTTTCCCTTTTTTCCAACCCTTTTTTAAAAATTTTTTTTTAAACCTTTTAAAAAAATTTAATGTTTAAAAAAATTTTTAAAAAGGTAAAAATTTTTTCCAGAAAACTTGCAAATTTTTAAATTTCCAATTTTGTTTAAAACCCTATTTAACCCTTTTCCCTTTATTTTGGTTTATTTAAAAATTTTTCCCAAAAATATTTTTTAAATCCCAAATGGTTGGAATTAAAATATTTAAAAAATTTTAAATTTTCGCCCAAACTTTTTTTAAAACAAAAAAAAAAAAAAAAAAAAAATTAAATTAAAAAAAAAATAATTTTTTTTCAATTTTTCCCCAAACAATTTTTAAAAAACAAAAATCTTTTTTTAGGGGCCCCTTTTAAAAATTTTTTTATTATTTAAACCAAATAAATTTTACAAGTAAAAAATTATTTTTTCAAAAGGGAAAATTAAAAAAATGTTTGAAAAAATTTTTTTGATGATTTATTTTTTAAAAAAATTTTTTTTATAATTTTGGTTAAAATTAAAAAAAAATTTAAAAAAGGGTTTCAAAAGAAAAACTTTATTTTTTTTAAAACCCTTTTAAACTTTTTAAAATAATTTTTTTTTTGGGTTTTATTAAATTTTTTTTTAAATAAATGTTTTGGAATTTCAAAAAATAAATTTTTTTTTAAAGTTTTAATTTTTTTGTTTTTTATTTGAAAGGTTTTAAAAATAAAAAATTTAAATTAATACTTTTTTAAAAAAAATTATTTAAAAAATTTAAATTTAAAATTTAAAAATTAAATTTTTAAAAATTTTAAAGGGTTTTAAAAAATTTAAAATTTTAAAAAAATTTATAAAAAACCAAAAATTTAAATTATTTACCAAATGGTTAAAAAATAATGAAATTTTAAAAAATTTCCAAATTTTTGGATTACTTTTTAAAACATTTTTGGGTTTTGAAAAAAATAAAAATTTTTTTGATCACTTTTTAAAAAAAATTTTTCAAAAATTTTTTTGTTTAATTTAAAAAAAATTTTGAAAATAAAAAAATTTTTTTTTTTTTGTTTTGGGAAAAAAAAATTTTTTAATTAAAAAAAATTTTATTTTTTATTTTTTTTATTTTTTTAAATTTTAAAGCCAAAGATTTTTTTAATTTAAAATTTTTTAAAAAATTTTTTTTAAATTTTTAAATATTTTTTTATTTGAATTAATATATTTATTTTTTAAAAATTTTATTTTTAAAACCTTTTAAAATTTTTATTTTTAAAAAATTTTATTTTTTTTTTTTTGTTTTAAAAATTTTTTTTAAAGACCCTTTTATATTTTAATTTAAATTTTTTTTTTATATTTTTTTTTTTTTGTTTTTTTAAAGGGAAAAATTTAACTTTTTAAAAAATTTAATTTCCTCCTTATTTCATTTTGGATAAATTAAATTAATTAATTTCCTTTAACCCTAATAACACTTTCAATAATTTTTTTAACTTTACTTTATAAAAAAATTTTAAAAGGAAAAGGATTCCCAATTGTTTCATTTAAATTTAAAATAAACCCCATGGCCTTGAAGGGAAAATGTAAAAGGGGAAAGGAAAAGGGTGGGGGAAAAAATTAAAAAAATTAAAAAAATTTTTGGGTTTTGGGTTTATTTAAAATTTAAACGGGGTTTTGGGTTTAAAATCCAAAATGGGAAATTAAAATTTTAAATTCCCTTTTAAGTTTAACCAAAATTTTTTGAAATTTTTTGGGTTAAAGGTGATTTTAAACAATTTTTAAAAATTTTTTAAAAATTTTGTTCATTTAAAAAAAAATTTTAATTTTTAAAAATTTGATTTATAAAAAAAAGTTTAAAAATTTAAAGTTTTAAAATTTTTTTATTTTTTTTCCCAGGATAAATAAATTTTTAAAAATTTTTTTACTTTTAAAAATTTTAAAATTTTAAATTTAAAAATTTAAAAAAAAAATTTGGTTTATTAAATTTTTTAAACATTTTTTTTTAAACCAAACAAAAAAATAATTTAAATTTTTTTAAATTTTTTAAATTTATTAAATTTGGTTTTTTAAATTCCAAAAATAGGGGGTTAAAAAATTTAAAACAATTTTTTAAAAAATTTGATTTACCCAAAACAAAAATTTTTACTAATTTTTAATAAAAAAGGGTTTATAATTTAAAAAAAATTTTTTTTAAAATTTTATTTAAATATTTGTTTCAAAATTTTTCATTACCTTTTTTAAATAAATTTTTTGGTTTTAAAATAATTTATTTCTTTAAAAAATATTAATCAATTTTTTTGCTTTAGTTTCCCAAATTTTAAAAAGGAAAATTTTTAAAAATATTGAAAAAATTTTTATTTTTTAATTGGGAAAAGAATGAAACCTTTTTCAAATTTTTTTAATTGTTTAAATTATTTTTTTTTTTTTTTTTTTTTAAAATTTAATTAAATTTAATTTTATTTTACCTTTAAATTTTTAAATTTTTTTTTTTTTTGAATAATAAACTTTTAAAAAAATTTTTTAAAATTTTTTTTCCGAAATAAAAAATTTTTTCCTTTTTTTCTTTTTTTTCTTTTGGGGTTAAATTTAAAAAAAGAACTTTTTTGGAAAAGGAAATTTATTTTTTAATTTAAAAATTTTTAATTAATTTCCCTTTACAACACCAAGTTTTTTCCCTTTTAAAATTTTCTTTTTTTATATTAATAAAATGATTTTTTTTAAAAATTTTTTTTTAAATTTTTCCTTTAATTTTAAAAACCCTTTTTTTTGGGAATTTAACTGGGTTTAATATTTTAAAATTTTTTTTGAAATTTTGAAAATTTTAAATTATTTCAAATTAATTTTTTAAAAAATTAAATTTTTAGGGAATTTTTAAAATTTTTTTAAATTTTAAAAAAAACAGGTTTGTTAAATTTCAAAAATTTTCGAAATTTGAACTCTAAAAATTTTTAATTTAATTTTTTTATTAAATATTATAAGGGTTTCATGCCGGTTTTTTTTCCTTAAATTTTTTTTTCCTTAAATTTTAAAAAATTTAAATTTTTCCTTTTTTAAAAAAATTAATTTTCCCATTTAAAATTAATCGATTTATATTTATCAAAAACATAAAATAATTTTTTTATTTTTTAAGAAAGTTTTAATTAAAGTTAAATAAAATTTTAATATAAAATTTTTTTTTTTTTTAAATTATTTTAAATTTTTTTTTTTTAAAAATAAACCCTTTATTTTTAAATTATTTTTTAAATTTAAAATTTTCCATAAAAATTTTATTTTTTAAAAAAAATTTTATAAATTTTTCATAATTTAAAAAATTTATTTAATTATTTAATAAAAACTAAAAATTTTTCCCCATTACCCAAATTTTTTTTTTCCTTCTTTTTTTAAAATTTCCCTTTTTAATCAAAAATATTTTAAAAATTTTTTTTTTATTAAGGTTTGTTTAAAATTTTGAAGATTATTTAATTTTTCTTTTTAAATTTTCGGAATAATTTTTCTTTAAAATTTACCTTTAAAATTTTTTTTTTTATTTGAAAAGGCCTTTATTAAGGACCCTATTTTACTTGTTTTCATTAAAATTCATACCTTTAATTTTTGAACCCTTTTTAATTTTAAACCCATAATAAAAAATTTAAGGGAAAATTTTTTTAGGAAAGAATTACAAATTTAAAATTTTTAAATTTAAAATTCTTAAAAGGAAATTTCAAATGGTTTTTTTATTTTTAAATTTTTTTAATCAAAGTTTTGAAGGGTTTTAAAAATTTTTCCCAAAATTTTAGGAAATTTAAACCCAAATTTTTTTTTTAAAAAATTTAAAATAATTTAATTTTTTGGGGGCAAAAAATTTTTAAACATTCAAAGAAAAATTTTTGTAAAATTTTTAAAAATTTTTTAAAGAAAATTTTAAACTTATCCCATTTTAATTTACCGTTTTTTTAATTAAGGTTTTAAATTTTTAAAAATTTTTTAATTTTTTGACCCAAAAATTTTTTTTTACATGTTTTTTTTTTAAAATTTTTTATATTTTTAAAATTTTTTTAAAAAAAAATTTTTTGATTTGGATTTTTTAATTTAACCCAAAAAAGGTTAATTTTTCCAATTTTAAAAAAATTTCCATATATTTTACAACCAATTTTATAATTTTTTCTTTTTCGGCCTTTTTTTTTTTTGTTTTGATTTTCCAAAAAGTTTTAAACCTTTTATTTTTTTAAAAAATTTTTCTATTTAAAAACTTTTGAAAACCAAATTTAAAATTTAAAATTTAATTTTAAATTTAAAATTTACATTTAAAATTTTTAAAAATTTTTAATTGAAGTTTAAAAATTTTAAAATTTTATTCCTATTTTTAAATTTTCAAATTTTTTATTTTAAAATAATTTGTAATTTTAAAACTTTAAATTTGAATTTTGGAATTTTTTGTTTTAAAAAAAAATTTATTTTTGGGAAAAAATTTCCACCCCTTTTAAGGGATTTTTAAATTAAATTTTAGGGAAAAAGGGGTTTATACCAAATTATTTAAAACCGGGGCCCAAAAGTTTAAAACAAAATTTCTTTAAATTTTTCCCAAAAAAATTTTTGAATTTAAACAAAATTTTTTAAAAAAAATTTTAAAATTTCAAATTTAAAAATTTGTTATAAATTAAAAAAATTTTTATTTAAAAATTTTATTTAAAATTTACCTTTTTTTTTTAAATTTTATTTTAAATAAAATTTTAAACAAAAAATTTTTAATTTTTAAATTTTTATTTAATTTTTTAAAAAATTTTTAAAATTTTTAACTTTTTATTTCAAATTTTAAAAAATTTTTAATTTTATATTTTTTTTTGGGTTCTTAAAAATTTTTAACTCACTTTTTTTTTCCTATTAAACTTTAAATAAATTTTCTTTTTAATTTAAACCTTTCCCTTTTTGGGGTTTTTAAAAAAGACCCATTTTTTTAGCCCTTTTTTGACTTTAAGTTTTAAGTTTTTCCCAAAGAAATTTTTCCCATTTCATTTCATTGTAAATTTTTTAAATTTTAAAATTTTTACATTTTTTTTAAAAAGGGTTTTTTTTTATTTTTTAATAAATTTAACCCAAATTTTTAAAAATTTTTTTAATTTAAAAAAATTTTTATTTTTTTTTTTGGGGGTTTACATTTTAATTTAAAATTTTTCAACTTTTATTTCATTTTTAAAATTTTAAATTTGAAATTTTTTTAAAAAAAATTTTTAAAAAATTTTGGAAAAAAAGGAATTTTTTTAAAAATTTAAAATAATTTCCTTTTTTTAATTTTTTAAAAAAAATTTTTGCCTTTTAAAATTTTTTAAAATTTAAAGGGAAAAAATTTTAAATATTTAACCTTTTTAACTTTAAATTTTTTGATTTTTAACTTTTTTTTATAAAAATTTTTTTAATTTGGTTTTTTTTTAAACTTTTAAAAATTTTAAATTAAATTTTAATTTTTTAACCTAAAAGGGTTTAAAAATTTAAAATTCCCTTTTATATTTTTTGCTTTCTTTCCTTATTTTCGAAATGCAAAATTTTGTGATTTTTAAAGATTAAATTTTAAAATTTTTTTTCCCAAAATTTTTGATGTTTAAAGGTTTTAAAATTTAAACCTTTTTTTAAACCTTTAATTTATTCTAAAGTTTGGATTTAAAATTTTGTGTTTAAATTGAAAATATTTCCAAAAATTTTCAAAATTATTTGGGTTTGGGTTTAAAAGTTTTTTAAAAAACCCTTAAATCAAAATTTTGGTACCCCAAAAAAATTTTTTCCTTAATTTCTTTGGGTTAAGTCCCCCCAAAATTTTAACCTTTTTGGCCCATTTTAATTATTAAAAATTTTGTAAATTCTTTTGGGTTTTTAAGTCCTAAATTTTATTTAATTTTTAAAAATTTTTTCATTTTTTGGATTTTTTAACTTTTAATTTACCAAAAATAAAATTGTAAAAATAACCCAAACTTGGGGCCCGGAAATTTTAATTTTACTTTTTTTTAATTTTTTGTTTTTTTTTTTTTGAAAAATTAAATTTATAAAAAATTTTCCTTGTAAAGTTAAATTCCCAAAACTTTTCAATAAAAATTTTGCTTTGGGTTTTTGTTAAAAACCCCAAAAAAAAAATTTTGGGGTTTTAAAATTTTTTGTGGGCTCGACCCCATTTAATTTACAAAAGGTTTAAAAAAGTAAACCCTTTTAAAAAAAATTAATTTTTAATAGGGGTTATAAACCTTAATCAACGAAACCCCAAAAAAGAAACAAGAATTTAAATTAAATAAAGGAAAATAAAAAAACCCTAACCTTTCCATTTTTTTTTCCTTTTTTAAATCAAATTTTGGGACTTTTTTTTTTAGGGATTCGGGGGTTGGGAATTTTGGGGGTTTAAAATTAAAACCTTGGATTTTTAAACCCCAAAATTTAATGGGCAAAATTTTTGTAAATGCATTTTCAAAAAAAAATTTAAAAAAAGGTTTTAAAAAAATTTCCCCAAACTTTTAAAAATTGAAGGGGGGGGCTTTTTGGGAAATCAAAGAAATTTTTAGAAAATTTTTTAAAAATTTGATTTCCTTTTGGGTTTTTTCAAATTTAAAAATTTTTCAAAAAAGGGATTTTTTAAAAAACCCAAAAAAAAAAACCCCGACATCGGGGTTTGGGAAAACCAATTAAAGTTAAATGGTTTAGCCAAAGGTTTTGGGTTTGGGGTTTCCCAAATGGAAATTTAAATTTTTAAAAATTTTTAAAAAAGGTAACAACCCCTTTTTCAAAAAAAAAAATTAAAAAAATTGGAAGAAAGGGGTTTAAAAATTTTAAATTTTGAAAAGAAAAGGGAAATTTCCGGAAGGGGTTTTTGGGAAAGAAAAGGGGGTAAAAAAATTTGTGTTTTGGGTTTAAAAAAAAAAAAAATTTGTGGGGGAAACTTTTAAAAGGGAAAACCCGAAAAAAAGGAAATTAACTAAAAAAGGTTTTTTTAAGGTTTTGGGTGAAAGGGGGTGGGGAAAAGGGAAAATTTTTTAAAAAGGGGTTTTGTAAAAAAAAAATTTGAAAGGGGTTTAAAAGAAAAGGGAATTTTGGGATTCATTTGGGGTTGGGTTTAGAAATTTAAAAAAAAGGGGGGAAAATTTTTTAAAATTGGCAAAGAAAAGGAAATTGGTTTTTTAAAAAAGAAAAATTTTTTAAAAGGGAAGTTTTTTTAAAAATTTTTTAAAAAAGAAAAAGGGTTGGGAAAAGAATTTTTTAAAAAATTTTGGGGAACAAAAATTTTTAAATGCCCTTTTTGTTTTTTTGTTGGATTGGGAGGGGTGGTATGGTGGGAAAATTAGAAAAGGAAAATCTTGGTGGTTTTTGTTTTGGGAAGGGGGGAATTCCCTTTAAAAAAATTTTTCAAGGGTCTAAATTTTTTACCATAAATTTAGATATTTTAGAAAATGGTTTTGGAACATAGGTTAGTATAGTTTGGGTCAAGGTTAGGAAAAAATCCCAGACCGAAGGGATGGTCAAAGGAAAAAAGTTAGAAAGAAGCCTTGGTATGATTTTGGGAGGAAAAGCGGAGAAAGAAGGAGTTGGTTTAAAAAAATTAAAGAAAATGGTGAAAATAAAAGTGTTATTCAATTGGGGAAAACTTAATTATACCTGGTTGTTTTATGAATAGAAATTAAAGGTTGGCCTAGGAGAATAAAATTTTAGAAAGTTTTTCAAAGAACTTTTATTTAGGGAACCCATTAAATATCAATTTTTTGATTTTGGGTTTGAAGGGGATTCCCCTAGTTCCCAAAAAAAGCGCCATTGGTCTGAGACGGTTCTAAAAATTTTTAACTTAATTTCAATTTCTTCAAAAAAAGAATTAATTTCACCTTCAAATTTACAATTGTCGAGAAATTTTATTTCATTGTCCTCGGTATTTAAAAACTCGGGGAAAAAACACAAATCCCAACCCCTTTAGCTTTGGGAAAATTGTTGGGATTTTGTTTGCCATGAATTGTGTTGGGAAAAGCGATCTATTTGGGACTCGGGAAAGTTTGTAAAATTAGGTTGTGTTTTAACTTTCAAAACCTTTCGTTAAATTGTTGGAATTTTAACCCATGTTTTTAGTTTTCCTTTGGAGCTTGGGGGAAAACCCAAATTTAATGTTACCAAAATCACAATTAATTTAAAGGCAACACGTCAATGGTTTTGTCAAATCAAAGTTCAAATTTCAAGGCTACTCTAAAATAACTTAAAAGGGTGGGATTTAAAGGGAAACCAAAGGGGACATGAAACCAAACAACTTATTTTCAAAAGAAAAAGTTAAGGCAAAAAAATATGGGAAAGGAAAAAAAACAATTTTCCCCGGGGATTGTTCAACAAGGCACCCCTTTAAAAAGAAGGTTGGAGGGAAAAGAAAATCGAAAAGTTTAAAGATAAAAAAATAAAATTGGGGAATTTAACCTCCAAATAAATTAAGTGTTAGTAATTAATATGTTGTTACTTAATTATGGCTTTTATTTAGAATTAAAGTCAATGAAACCCATGAGCCATGAAAAAAAAAAAGGTAATGGGTTGTTTCCCATTCCTCCATAAAACCTAGAAACCATCCTTTTGGTTGGTTTTTAAAACTCCTATCCCAAAACAACGCTTTGGTAGGCACCGATCATCGTCTTTATTTCTTCATTATTTTGTTTCAAATAGGGAACCAATTTGATTAACATAAACATCTTTCATTGCTTTTAAAAAGTCAAAACTTATAATTACATAAAATCTTATGTTAAATAAATTTGGTTTGTAATTAAAGGGGACAAAGCAAATCAATGAATCCATTAATTTAGTTTAAATTTTTGTTCTTAATGTTGTACTTTATGTTTACCGAATTAAGTTAATTTTAACTTTTATTAATAAACTTAGGAAAGTTTTAAAAATTAATTTGTTTTTAAAATAAATTTAGTTAAACTTTTTGCCGGTTTCAACGTTTGTTCCTCTTTGAAATTTTGGCTTTAAAGGTTTTCATTTTTCCCTTACCAACATTAAAGTTTGGACCTCGAATTTGGTCTTTCCCAGGGAAAAATTTCAATTTCCATAAGGGACCAAAATGATAAACTTTAAAAGGGGGGCCCAAAGTTTTGGAAAACGCATTTGACCAAACCTGGGCCAAAAAAAAAAACTAAAATTTAATAACAAACAAATTAAACCCAGAATTATGAACCAAAGAATAGGCCAATTTCCCCTTGGGGAAGCCCGGGTTCAAGATTTCAAAAAATTTTTCCCAACCCCGGCTCTTTCCACAAAACCCTCCCCCTAAGATCACATCACACCCCATGGGTTTATCTCCAAATTTTTGTTTTTTTAAGTTCAAATATTGCCTTTTTTTTTACCTAAGCTTCAAAATTTTTGCCCTAAACGGTTATAGAAAGATTAATTGGCGTAGTTCTATAATAAGAAAACTGTTTTTTTCCCACCTATTTTCCATCCTTCCTTTTATTAATTCTAGGTTTTATGTTAAAGAATATTTTGGTTAAACCTTTATGATTTTTTCGTTAAATTTAAAATTTTATCCCAAAAACCAAATCCCCAACATTCGAATTCCCAAAACCAAACTTTCAATCTTACCTATACATTGTCCAAAAAAATTTTTAAACCAAATTTCCAATAATTTAACCATTTTTTTAAAATTGGTTCTTAATATAAACTTATTAATTATCTTTAAATACTTATAAATTTAACATGAAAGTAAATAATTTGTTTCTTAAAAAATTAAAATTTCCAAGTCAACAAATTTAATGGGGCCCACGGGAAAAACCCAATTAATTTGCATTTGGGAAACAAATTTAAAATTCGAAATAATTTTAATTATTTTAAATTTTGCAATCAATTTAAATTTGGAAAATCATAACTAAATTAGGCACACTAATTTAAAAAAATTTATTACAATAATGAACCAAATTTTTATTTTAAATTTATTAAAATGTTTAAAACCAGGGAGATTTAGAAAGGGTGTTTGTTCAAATTATTTGTTGGTTTAAAAGAAAGTTGGTTTTGTTTAATTTTCTTTTTATTTTATTTTTTGGTTTTTACTTTTTCTTTTGATATCATTTTATTTTTTGAGTTTTTTGTAAATTTTTGTTTTTTAAGTACCTTATTATTTTCAAAATTTTTAATTTTTTTGTTCCTTTGGGTCATTTATCCAAAGAATAAATTTTGTTGTTAAGAGTTATAAAGAAAGTAACGTTTGCCATTTAATTTGCAAACAATTTTTCGGGGTTACAAATTAAAACCTGGGATAAACTTTATTTAATTTAAACCAATAATGGTTTTGCCCCCCCTGGTTAAAGGTTAATGAAAAAACCAATAAAAGCCCAATTTACACCCAAACATTTTACTTTTCTTGGCAACCCCAATTTTGGGTTTTAAAATTTAAATTAAATTAAAAGTTTATTCCGAATTAAAAATAAATAACAGTTTTCCAAATCAAAATTTATCTATTATTATTAATATAAAAAAGCTGTTTTTAAGCTCAACAATTGCCCAAATTTTGGGGAACGTTTGAGATTTTAAGTTGTTTTTAAACACGAGGAAATTCAAAGTCACAACTAATTTCGGGCTTTGCAAATTTAAAAAAATTATATTCATTCGAAATTTAATTCACAATTTATTATATTTTATTTCATATTTTTTAATCATTTGTATTTTGAAGGGTTACAAAATTTTACATTACAAAAACCATTTTCCCAAAAATTTAAATTTAATTTTATTACATTTTGTAAAACTATTTTATTAAATTATTAAAAGGGTTTAAATTTTTCAGAAAATTTAGAAATTTTTGTGGTTGTTCAATAGATAATTTATTTAGATGATGGTTTGTATTTCTTAAGTTTTTTTTTTGGTTTCCGATCTTTATTTTGAATAATTGTGAAAAAATTTCCTAATTATTTTATATCTTTTAAGATATAAAAAAATTTTGTTTATAAATTAATCCAAAAAAATAAAGCAAATTGGAATTTTGTTTTATGATTAAGGGGATAAAACTTGTTTCATTTAATTTACAAGGTGGTTAAACCCTACCAATAAACCTTGCCACCACCTTCTCTTATTACAATCCATTTTTTAAAACCATCAAATTTTTGTGAAAATAAATTGCATAATCCCCTTAGTTCTGCACGGATTTTGGTTTAAAATAGGGTAAAGTTGTTTTTTGGGAAACTATCGATTTTTGAAAATTAAAAAGGGGAGGGTCCAAACAAAAATAATTAATTAAACAAAATAAAAAAATTAAAAAATAGGTTTCATTGCCGGGTGTTCACATTTGATTTAAATGTGGTGAAACTTTGGG
The DNA here is from genome assembly GCA_022545495.1 of Chrysanthemum lavandulifolium. NCBI lineage: Eukaryota > Viridiplantae > Streptophyta > Magnoliopsida > Asterales > Asteraceae > Chrysanthemum > Chrysanthemum lavandulifolium. Next base: position 263,852,189 of record CM040244.1, on the reverse strand, counting down.
GTTACAAAGAAATTCTTCAAATCTTTTGGGATTAATTAACATCGAGATTACTTTTAAACCTTATCATATATTCCAACAATTTATTGTTGAAATTGGGAAAAATTATTTCCAAAAAATTTAATAATTAAAAACAATTTTAGAAAAAAATTTTCCTTTTAATTTTATTTGATTTAATTTAAAAGAAATTTTCAATTTTTATTTACTGTTGTTTTAGCATTTTAAAAAAAATTAAAATAAAAATAGACAAGTTCAAACATAAAATTTTTATTTTTTTGTTTTATGAAATATCAAACAAATTTTTTATAAAACCATGTATTTTATTTAAATAAAGGTGATTTTCCCAAATTATTTTTTATAATCCATTTTAAGAATAAAAAAAAATAAAATAAGTTTAATTTATCATTTTGTTTTAAAAAAGAAAATTGTTTTTATCAAAAGATAAATCATACCCCAAAAAAAAATAACTTCCATATTTCACAAATTTGTTTTTAAAAAATTAATTAATTTTTGAAATCACTTTTATTACTTTAAAATTCATTTTAAACATGGATTTATAAAAACCGTGAAAATAACAAATCCAAGGAACAAATCACATTGGATTTTAACAAATCCAACAAAACAAACATGGATTTCTCATTTTAGTTAAAAAATACGGGAATTTTCACAACCCAAAAAAAAAGGTAATCATTTTAAAAAAATGATTTTAAAATAAAAATAATTGATTTCTTTATAATCACATTGATTTTTAAATCACATGTAATTTTCCAGGAAATTTTAAAAATTTTAAAAGTTATAAAACATATTATGAAAATTTTAACCTAATTTTTTTTGTACAATTTAGTTGAAAATTTGTTTTAAAAAAATAAAAGGGGTTTTGTTAAATGATTGAAAGACAATTTATTTTTTTTTTTTTTTTTATTGGATAAAAAAAGGAAATTTTAAATTTTTTTAGATTTTAATTTTAATTAAAATTTAATTTTTGAAATTAGATAAATTTTTATTTTTTTATTGAAAATTTAATCAAATTTTATTTCAATACTTGTGGGAAATTATTTTTAAATTTTTACTTCAAATTTTTATTTTGTTGAAAATAATTTCTACTAACCAAAAAAAAAAAATACCTTTAATTTACAAATTTAAGTTAAATAAAATTTTCTTTTTCCTTATATAAAGTTTTTCCCCTTCCTTTTAATTTTCAAAAAAGGAATCCACCATTTTTTTTAAAGAAAGTTATTAGTTAATGTTTATTAAGGTTTAGGATTAAATTTAAGATTATCAAGTTTTATCATTATTAAATCACCGTTTATAAAATTTCCTAATTTTTAAAATTTACTTGATTATTTTAATTCAAAAATATATGAATATATTTATTAACCATTTTTTGTTTTCACTTATAAATTTAATCATTTAATTATTAAACCCTTATTGTTTGAATTTAAATCCATGAACCCTAAAATTATGTATTTAAATATTTTTTTGGAGGAATTTAAAAAGTATTAATAAAAATATTTTGAAAATAATTTAAGGGCTGTTATTTTTAAAACTATTTCCCCTGGAATTTTGGTTTTTTTTAAAAAAAAAATGAAAGTGGTAGGGTTAAAGGTTTAAAGAAAATTTCCTTTTTTTTTAAAAACTAAAAATTTTGAAAAAGTGTCGGTTTATTTAAGGGCAAAATGGTTTTAAACTTATTAAATACGATTTTAAAAATATTTGTATAATTAAAGAAATAATATAAAAAGAAAATGGATTTAACTAATTATTTTTAAATTCTTGAATTATTTTAAATTAAACTTATATATTTTTTCCAAAATTTTCAAGTACAATTTTAATTTTTCATATGTAAATTTTAAAAGAACTAATAAAATTTTCCCTTTCCTATTTTCCAAAATTTCCCTTTTCCCCGGTTGTAATAAAAAGAATCAAACTTTTCAAAATAAAAACTATATTTTTAGTAATTTTATTAATTTTAATATCAGTTCTATATCAAAATTAAATCAAGATTTTAATTCCTAAACTTTAAAACATTATTTGTTTCTAAATTTTATATTCCTATTTTAATATTTTAGGGTTTTAAGAATTATCAAATACTTTTTTTTAAAAAAACTATATTTCTTATTTTCCCTAACATATTGTGTGGTTTAACTAAACTTGAAAGTTTTTATAAATAGAATGTTGGGTTTTGAGTAAACTTTATTTTCAAAAGAAATTTAACATATAATTTAGGGCCGTTTTTTGTTAATTGAATTACATTCATATTATTGGGATTCGATATTTATTATTTTTAAAAATTAACAAATTTTAAATTTCCCTTTAATTTTTTAAAATTTTGGGGGAAACCCAAATTTTAATTTCAATTTGATTATTTGAAATAATTTAATTAAATTAAACTAATTTTTAACAAATGAACTTTTAACTTTTGTTTCACTTTTTATGCTCGTAAATTTTTCACAAATTATTACATTTATAATTTTATTTGAACATTTTCTTGTTTGGAACCCTTTTAATGTATATTTGAACCAAATTTATTTGGCCTTTTAACTATTTTAAATTTGGACTTGATTTAACCTTTTCATAAAACTCTTTAACTTTAAAGGACCCTTTTTATATTTTAACTTTTGATCGATTTTGAATTTATTTTGACCTTTTGATATGTTTTATTTTTTTTTTTTAACTCGATTAAACTTAACTTAATTAGCTTTTGAAAAACTTGGCAATTATGAACATATTTTTTAAATAAAATAAATTTTATTAGTTTCCCATTTTTGACGATACTTAAATTTTCCTTGTCGGGGGGAAAAATTTCCCATTTTTATGCTTAATTGATATAATATTTATAGTCCATTGTCGCATTTTATTCCATCCTTTTTATAACCATTAATTCCCAACCCCTTTTACGTTGGGTTTAATTCTGGGTTTCCACTTTTTTTATTGGGTTTATTGAACTATTATGAAACAACTTACTATGTACTATTAAATTGGGTTTAACGGGTTCAATTTTGTTTGGGGAATTGCCTGGATTAAATGCCTTTTTTGGACTTTCTAAATAAAAACTTGCCTTTGTTTGAATTTCTTTAAAATTTTACTTTAACAAATTTTGAACCCTAACCCATTGTTTGACATTTTACTTTTTACTTGGTAAAGGCTTTTTTTGGACTGTGGACTTATTGACCCTTTTTGGGCCTAATATTTTTAGCCTTACTTTTGATTTAACAAACTATTTTGGACATTGGGAACTTTGGGACCTTGTTTTTAAACTGATCTTTTACTTAATAAAGACACTTTAGTCAATTGTAACTTTAGTTTGGCTAAGGTTTCCTTCCAAAAGGATTTGGGGTTATTATTTATCGGCAGGTTATAGAGAATAGGTTGCTATTGTGCAACTCTCATTAGACCATATTATTTATGCAATCATTATAACTTTTAAACCCATTATTATTATTTGTTTTTTCAAATTTGATTTTTTTCCCATTAAATCCTTTCTTATACCCAAATGGAAACCTTTCCTTTTCAAATTTTAAATCTTACTAAACCAAACTCTATGACTTATCCAAATTTGTTACCCCTTTACATGGATCCTTAATTTAAGAAAATCATGCAATGAAGGGATATCTTAGGTTTTCCGGCCAAATTTTCAAAAGTTTTATTAAACTCTTTTTGTTTATGGAACTTTGTTTATGGTTGAAAACTCGAATCAATTTTATCAAACCATTTAGCCTAATTAACGCTTTTTGATGGTTTGAATTTAAAAAATCTTCCAAAATTTTGGGGGTTTTGCCAGAATGGAAAGTTTGCCCTAAAAACCTAAGGAATTCTTTAGAATATAATCACATAGCACAAACAATATTAGGAAACCTTATACATGGTTACAAATATTGATATGGTGTTTTAAACCCTTGTCAAGGTTATAATTTATTATTTAACCAGGGGAAATTCCTCAACAAAAATTCACAATTTAATTTGGCTTTTGTAAACAAAAAATTACAATTATCCAATTTATATTCTCATATTCATTTTTACACTATTTTTGAAGTCATTTAAGAGAGGTTTTTCAAAATTTTACATTCCAAAACACAATTTTCCCAAAAATTTATTCAAATTTTTTTCACTTTTTTAAACTGGTTTAAGTTCAAATTCAAACTGAAAAGGGTTTTTATTCAAAACCATTAGCATTTCATAAGCTGGTTAGTTAAATAAAAAACTTTTCTAAGTTTGAGGTTTGCAACAAAGTTTTTTCTATTAAAAAAATTTAAAATTTTTTTGAATAATTGATCCAACTTTTAATTATGAATATTTTTATACCATTTTAAGACTATAAAAAAAATTAATTTACCCTTTTTGAAATTTTTTGATATTATTGTTATTAATAATTTAATAAAAGGTTTTAAAAAAAAAATTATTTCCCCAATTTAAAATATTTTTAAATTTTAATTCAAATTTTATTTTTTGTTAAAATTAACACTAATCATAATAATAACAAAATTCTTAATAGTTACAAATTTCAATAATAAATAAAATTTTTTTCCCTTTCTATAACTATTTTTTTTCTTTTTGGGGTTATTTTAAAAAAAGTCCCCATTTTTAAATAATTTATTATATTTTATTTTATTAATTTAGGAAAATTGAAGATTATTAATTTTCCATCTTTAAATATTAATAAGTTAATAATTTTTTTTTTTAAAATTTATTACTATTTTTTATTTAAAAATATATGCAATATTTAAGTATTCACCCATTTTCTTTTTTTCTTTAAATAGTTCAATACCTTTTTTTCCCTCCCTTCTTGTTTGTGAATTTAAAAAGGAACCCAAAATTAGATAGGTTTAAATAATTTTGGTGTTATTAAGGGTTTAGGAAAATTAAAAAAAATTTTCCCCAACTATTTTAATTTCATTTTGTAAAACTAAATTTTCTAATAATTTTGGTTTATTTTTTAAATTCTTTAAAGAAATTTGGGGTTAAAAAGATTTATAAAAATTACTTTTTTCAAATTTAAGAAAACCTAATTTTCTAAATTTTCAATGAATTTATTTTTGGAAAATATTTTAAACATTACTAAATGAGTGTTTAAAAAATTTGTTAATTAAGTAAGGAATATAACAGAAAATATTTAAACACAATTAGGTTTTAATTTGGAAAATTTTACAATAAAAATTTATATTTTCATAACCAAAATGGACGGTGACCGTTGGGAAATTTTTATACGAAGGTACTTTTAAAAAAACCAATAAAATATTCCCTTCCATTTTCCAATGTTCAATTTTAAAAAAGAAGTTTTAAAATAATATCAAAATTTTTTACCAAAACTAATTTTTACCGAAACTTACATAATTTTCACTTATAGTTTGATAAATTAAATTAAACTTTTAATTCCTACAAGCCCAAAATTTATTTGCCAACACCGATATTCCTATTTTAGATACTTTTGGGTTTGCCCTTTCAAATTATTGTACTTATTTTCAAAAAACTAACGTTTTTACTTAATACATTTAAATTTTTAAAATACTTTAAATATTTTTAACTGACTTTCTAAACTATTTCACATAAACTTTATTTTCAAAAGTAAATGGTAGGATTTTAGAATTTGCTCCAATTTTTTGATTTTAAACAATATTCATATTTTCGATAGGTCGCCCCTTTTAATTTACTTTTATCATAACATTATTGATTACCCCATTTTTTGTTTAATTATTTTAAAACTTTTGGGAGATTGTCAACTATTTTAATTTAATTTGATTATTTGCAAACATATTTTGAATTAAACTTAAATAATTGTTTGTAAATAAATTGAATTTTTGTTGAACAAATTGTTCATGTTATGAACTATTATTTAATATTTCTTGATTTGGAACCCTTCAAGTATTTTAACTTTTTAAATTTATTTGGACCTTTTAAATTAATTTAACCTTTATTTTTAACCTTTGAAATATTGCCAACTTTAAAACCCTTTTGGTTATTTTAACTTTTTGATTTTAACCTTTACTATTTTGAACCTTTTGAATGTTTTATCTTTGTTGTTTTAATTTTAACTGTTAAATCTAATTAATTACCTTTGAATGGAACCTTGACTTAATTTGAACTTTATTTTTGAACTTAATAAAAACCACTTTTTTTCCCCTTTATTGGATTTAACTTAAAGCCCTTTGGGGAAAAATTTATTTGGGTTTTTAATTTTAAAATTTGTATTGACCTTAATTTTTGAGCTCCTTCGGGGTTTGGATGCTTTAATCCCAACCCTTTCACTTGAGGGGCATTATTATTTATTCTAGGGCTTTGGAACTTATTTAACGGGTGCTTAACTTAATAATTTCAAGTTCTTGACTATAGACAACTCTTTTTGGGGGAAACCCCAAGTTTTTATGGGGAATTGGGGTGAATTACAATGCTTTTGCTTCTATTCAAAGAAAAAATAGCCTTTTAGAAGTTCAAAACTTTACATGTTAAGAAACTTATAATATCAACCTTGTTTACATTTTAACGTTTTATCTTATTAAGGCTTACTTCATGGCATCATTGGATTTCAAAACGTTGGCAATTTTTATGAACTACGTTTGATTTAACAAACCTTTTGGTACATTGGGAATCTTTTGGGAATGTTTTTAAAGCTTTTACTTAACAAACTATTTTAAATACACTTTGGTGTTGAAAATTTTAAATTTTTATGTATTATCCCCTTTATTCCATTACAAAATTTGGGGTGGTGAGCGGGTTTAAATATTTAGCCTAATTTTGTTAATTGGAAACTAAATGTAAATGATTGACATTTGATTTGCCTTAAATCAAACGAATAATTCCAAAAACTTTTTCAAAACCAAATTAATTGCCTTTTATCCGTCCAAACCCCCAAAATAATTCCAAAAACTTGGTAAAGGCTTGCCTTAATTGTAGGGATTAATCCAAATCAATTTGGGTATTTAAAGGCATTTGAATACTTGTGTTAAGCACGGTTAAAATCCCCAGGGTTCAAACACTATTTTGCCTAATGTCCTTTCTCCCACCCCAACAATCCACCCCCAACCCCAACCCCAATCCCCCAACCGTAACCATCAACCCAAAATTTAAGGCCCAAAGGAAGAAGTAATCGGATGTAACCATAAAACCCCTTTTCGAAATTTTCCATCGGGATGTCCCCAGTTTGGGCTATGTAACTTTACCACTTTGGGAATTCATTCCCCCCTTTCCAACAAAATTTTCACTTTTGGAATTAAAACCATCTTAATTGGGAAAAAAATTTGGATGGGCAAACCGAACATTTTTCTTCAGGTTTAAAGGGATAAACCCCTCAAACCCGCAAAGGAACATATCCGAAAGATTTCAGGGGTAAAAATTTGCATGCTTAAAGTGAAAGGGGAATGAAAAGGGAACCAATTTTGATGGGAATTTTAGAAAAACATACTAACATTTCCAAGGGAAAACAACCCCAAGATTATTTGTAATCGGGGGTTTTAAACATGACTTTAATTTAGGGGAGGGGGATTGGAAAGAAGGGTAAAATTAAAACCAGGGCTATATTTTACCCGGATTACCATGGTCAAAGCTTCATTTAGGAGGTTTGTAATTTGGGGTTTTAAAGACAGGACTTAAAATTTTGAAAATTCAAAAGGGGAATGGTTTTAAATCCAACAAACAATTTAGGGGAAAATTGTTGAAAATAAATGGTAGGGTTCATAATGGAATTTTAAGATAATGTTCAAGGCAAGATTTAAAATTTTAAAAAATTAGGGGAACCGTTATGAGAAAACGGAAATACCAAGTTAAATATTTTATTGTCAAAGATTTTGAATAAGGCGAGAATTATGATTTTGGGAAAGGGAATTAAGGAAAAGAAGGACACGGTGACCTTGGGGGATCTTTTGAAAAGGGAATATTATGGGAAAAAAATAAGGAAGAAGGGATAATCTTTAAACCCTTGTTAATTTAAGAAATATATTTCCGGAAATATAAGGGGAAAGTGAATCTAAACTGCTCGAATTAGGTTGGGGTTAAGATTAAGAAAAAGGGGAAAGGAACCAAGGGAAAGGAATTGGGAACGAATAGTGTCTAGAAAGGAACTTTTGAAAAAGGGTCGGGGAGGGTTCGGTAGGGAATAAACCTAGGAAGGAGGGGTTGTTGAAAAATTTGTTTTGAGGGTTGGCGGAGGGATACTAGAAGGTTGTTTGAAATGAAGAGGTCGTGAGACAGTACTAAGGCGATACCATATGCAATTTCAAAATCCTATATAAGATGAGTCATTATACTAATTTAAAGTGTGAAGCTTAAGATGTAGAAAACATCTTTTGTGTAAAGAAGACATTGTTGTTTAGTTGTTAAGTAAATATTGTCCATGGTTATCACAAAGACTATATAATTGTTGCTTCCTTTTTTGTTTAGATTTATCTTGCAGCAGGACACAACTATGTTATGCTAAGTGTATCATAAGAAGATTAAGTCATACTGTGGTTAATCCATCCTCTATCTTTCGTATTACTTTGAAATAACTTAAGGAAAAAAGACATGTTAGCTTTAAAAATAACAAAAATCGATATCTATATCTATATCCATATGACCATTGATCATAGGTGAAATACTTTATAGTAAAATTTTGATATCAAAAAACAAATAAATCACATAAACCAAACAAATCACATTTACACATTGATTTATGTCGATCTAAACTCCGTACGTATACGGTACTTGTAACTAGTATAAATATGTATAAATTGCACTAACTCCTAAGAGCACACGGTATGCAGAACATTTACCGTGTCAAATGCATATCATTCGTGTGCCAACCATACCGGAGCATCGTGTCATTTCTAAGCCAAACGTTTTGAGCCAATGCAATGGCTCACGCTATTTACATTCTTGTGTGTGTTATTATTATTATTATTATTATTATTTTATTGTGAGTGTGTATTTTTAGTGAGGTATTTTGTGGGATCCAATAACATGTTAGTGGTGTGTTATGAGAGATGATGTTTTAGTTATTGGTGTGTTATTAGGAGGTGTATGATGTAGCTTGCATACCTTTGAGGTGACGTCGCCAACAACGTGTTATTGGAAGTAGCTTGCATACCTTATGCTATAAGGAATTCTTTCGGGAAACCCATATACGTTCTTTTAGCCCTTCGCTTTGATTCCATTCTACAATATGTACTATTCATCTGTACTAGTCCTACATGAGATAAAAACTGAATCTATAGGAACAAGTTAACATTTTGAAAATCCAAAAATGATGTTAGCAAACTATGTCGGCAGCGTATCACGGATCCAATTATCCTTGTACATGTACAATTATGCACTTACACTTTTCTATAGCTTGCTAAAATAAAATACATAATGAAGAAGATAATTGAATTTACAATAAAAGATCTAAGACAGACACTTGTGCTAATGAAACAATATCAGTGTTGAGTTTCATGTGTAAAACTAATGAAACGTTCGTGTTATATTTCGATAGAGAAATTAATATTTTTTAAACCTTAGATATGTAAAAACATTACTTCTTTAAAAATATGAGAAACTAGCTAAGTGAAGTCATTATATACTAGCTAAGTGAAGTCATTTAAAGATATGTAAAGTGATATTTCTTTTGGCATCCCACATCGCCTAATGTGGGTTGCCACAATGAATGGCTATAAAAGAGCGTAACACTAGCTTTTACTTGTGGTTTCAAAGAAACTCTACAAGATCTTTATTTAGATCCAACAAAGATTTCTAATTATAAGATTGCATGTGAATGCGCGTGAGTCTGCGATAAATTATTTTTATGTGAACAAATGTTTTGAAGTGGTGATGTGATGAGATGGTGGTGACAACAGCGGCGTTAAGTATAGTTATATGTGTTTGCTTAATTGTTTAGTGAATTCGTTTCACAACACTCGAATGTATATGTTTTAGTTGTAAGTCTTGTTTGGGAGTAACTTTCACGCGACATCATTATTCCCGTATAAAAACACCTCGCAATCTCTTACGCAAAAGTATATGATTTTGACGAATCAAGATTATATTGATTGGAATAAATGAAATAAAGGTTAAAGTTGTAAAATTTGAATTAAAATAAAATAAACCCACTAAAATATAAAACTAAAACTCATAAAATATATTAAAATGGATGTTGAATTAAAGAGCATAAATTTTAGAAAATATGGTGAAATTAGATTATAATATAAATAAGTAGATAAAAGATGTTTTAATTTGAAAATAAAGATGAATTTTTAGTTGAGAAGGGATACATGTCGTTTTATAATTGGGCTCCTTATCTTAATTTTTGGTGGTTAGGAGTTAGAACTTGGGTTTGTTAGAAGTTAGCCGAGTTTCTTTAAGTGACAATATCTCACGATTGAGCTTTCTTATCTTAATTTTACATGCATTATAATATATCTTTCCATAATAAAGCTAAAGTAAAAAAGTCTGAATTTTTAAGCCTTCTAATTTTAGAAGGCCTAAATGCATTATAAAGTAGTATAGATGGAGATTAGTTTGCATTGCGTCGTATTTTTACATGCTAACCAAAATTTACTTATGATGGGTGAAAGACCATTTGCTTAGTTGCATTTCATTTTCGGATTATCGGTACACCCACACCACTTTGCGGTTTTGCATGATTAAAACACTAAACTAGTACCAAATGTTGTCTTCGTAAAAGTCATATAGTACTAACACGGTCAGGCAAAGAAGGAATTCAAGCACATTCGCCGTTAAGAGATATCATACAATTGATCATAAATACCCGATTCACATCTCATATTTCTGTAACCACAACTTATTAATCCTTAAATGTGTGACCTCTCGTTGAACTATGTCTTTATTTACATGTAGCATTATCTCTTTACAAAGTCATACTAAAAAGGTATATCAAACTTGAGATTTTGATCGAATCGTTAATTTTTGAAACTAGGTTTTGATTTCTGGTTGTGTTTGTAGGATCGTAGGTGGATGAATCTTGTATCAATTGGCTCCCAAATTTTGTATTTGGTATGAAGGTGGTCATAGTCATGTTGGGTAATTGCTACATGGCTTTAATCTAGTGTGTATGCTATCTAAACTTAGCTAACTCACAATCATAATATATGGATTAGGGTTGAGCATCGGGCGGAAACCGACCCGTCCCGACCCGATTCCGACCCGACCTGTCTCGAAACCGACAAGGCTGAAAATCCTAACCGAATCCCGACCCGATTCTAGTTCGGGTAATCCCGAATCCCGATCTGAGTCACGAAACAAACCGGTTTGTATGGTTTTCTTTGTGTTATCCGGGTAATCCCGACTCGACCCGACCCAAGTCCCGACAAGGTGAAAATCAAACCAAGTCCCGACCGGTTGTCGGTCGTTGTCAGTTGGGGTCGGGCGTCGGGTTGGTTTTGGCCGATACTCGCCCTAATAAATAACTTAAAGCCATAAAATTTCCGTGAAGATGGGTAAAATTTTACGTGTGTCCATTTGGAAACAATTTTGGTTTCTTTTTCTTCAATAGAATAGAAGACTATTATTGTGAAATAGCGAATTTCAATTTTCATCCCACATTGCCTCATAACAAAATTTGCAAAGGGTAGAGGCTGTTATAAAATGAGAGGCCCAAGAGTTAAAGTCTTATGTCCTCTCCATCCAAAATGCTAATATAGCAATTACTACAATACTAGTTATAATATTTTATGAAACACTTTATTTTTTATATTATTGATATTTTTTTATTAAATAAAAAATATCAATGATATTAAAAAGGTGTTTTATTTAGTATCTATTAACTAGTATCTAATAATGAAAGTTAAAAATTGATTTGCCAGTGCTTAATGAACATATATGTTTAAAAAATTCAATGGTAAAAAGGAAATGTGTTTTAGGCATGGTATCTAACTACATTTATACTCAATTATATGAGATCTATGTGTATTTACATATCACGAGTATAATATTTCTTAAAAACATTAATAGCATTTGTAAGTTTAGCTTCTATGAAAATGTAGCACTTTTGAGTCTTCTGCTTAAATCTCGGGTATCAGTGCTCTTTTTATCTTTGGAGGTCATACAAAAGTTGAGCATCTGTTCAGTTAAAGGGAACTGTTGACATGTCATGTTACCACCCAAACAATATAAGTACCTTTAACATGGTCACTTAAAGGTACATGATAGATGTTACGAAAGCTACTGAGAACTTTCTGTTAATCGTCTTTTTCCAACATAAAATAGTATTTTATGTTTGATATTCGATACAATCAGAACATCAGTTCAAATTCAAAATCACCTTGCCATAAATTGTTCATATCAAGTGGCTACAAGCTCTTGTGCTAGAAACTAAAGCATACTGCTCATAGGCTCACTTCTAACACAGCAATACACAATAAAAAAAATACTTACGGAACGATTAGTTACAAGAAACGAGGCATAAGACAAAGAACATCATCCCTTTTCAAGCTTTTCGCTAAGATCAAGTATATCATACATTTTGTAAGTTTGTTAAGGGGAAAAGTATCCGGTTTTCTAGTTTAACATATGCACATATAATCAATATTTTGCCCAAGAAGTCAAACTACATACTCCAACCTTTTGACGAAGATTAGTATATTGAGTTATGATATTACATGGGAGCGTACGTCATAGTAGCTTGCCATTTGGCAGACTCGAGACCCATATCTACAAGACTGGAACAAAAACATTTGATGGATACAACGGCGCTTGGCACGTCTTGCATACCATCTAAACAATTTGATTGTACCTTTTGGAGTTCAGTGTCAACAAAGTGGAATTTCAGAATTAAAATAAAGAGCAAAACTAGTTACCAAAAACTCAGAAGCAAGTCCACAGAGTTGGGATATAAAAAGCATGCAGAAAAAAATAGAAGTTTTACAGACTAGCGAATTCAATAAAGCAGAAAGAAGTAATAAAGTTTCATATGTAAACTAATGAAACGTTTGCATTATATTTCAATGGAGAAATTAAAATGTTTTAAAAAACCTTAGATATGTAAAAAGATTACTTGTTTTAAATAGTTGTTTATTGCTGATGTTTTTATTATGAATTGCCTAAGGCTTCTGAGTGAAACATGAAGCTTTTTGACACAAATACTAGTTAATAAAAAGTCAAAAGACAAACGAGGTCAAAATCTGTTACCAGTATAATAACCTTGTATATGTTATTTTAGGATATACTGTATCAATTTTGGAAAAGAAAACGAAACAAGTTAACTCATTATCGATATGTTGGCAAAGAAATAAAAACTATATATTTTTCTGCCTTGGATTTAAGATGAAGTATACCGAGTTGTTATGATATGCGAGTCATGACTTTTCTCAGTATACCAAGTTGTCACAATAGCTTGTCATTTGCCATCTCAGGCTTTGCATTAGTGTGCCAGGCATGATAGACCTCACCAAATGTATATTGATTGTCGTGGACGTGTGTTACAAGTCAAAGCTAATAAGGACCAATTGTAACAATTACTAAAAGTCAGAGGACTAAAGATGACAACTTCCATATTAGTTGCAGCTTGGAGCCAAAAGCTGTTACTCTTCTTTTCACTACTTAAACTACTTTTCACTTGTATCATAATTCATTATTGATTTTCAGTTACAAAGTTTCTCTCTCAATTCTTGTAATCAAATGTGTAAACCACATCTTACTAATAACAATTCCATTTCGAATCTATTTCTTGTCATTAGGTTCTTAATGTGTTATTGCATTTGTTGATCACGTTTTCATTTCTTGTGGATTTCTAAACGTGTGTTACAAATGGTATCAGAGCAATCCTTGACCACCATTAATGGCTGAAATCTGTTAGGATTCAGTTATTTCGTTAGCATTCAGTTACACCGATTAAAGATCTTGATCTTTTGATCACCCATCACACATACATAAATTCCGGTCAAATTAGACCATCTGTCCAATCACAAATACGTTTCGATTAATTGTCCGTTTTCATTTCCAAAATACGTTAGTTAGGATCTGTGTAGTGGTTTGTTGTCCTGGTGTGACTGAATCAGTGGTGGTTAAGAACAGAGAGAGAACATGGTGGTGACAAAGTCTGTCATTAATGGTGTTGTCGCCAAGAAGGCACCAATACTGGAGCACCTTCAATAGAGAGTATTGCTAGTCAATTGGCAACATTAGTGGGGGCTGTGGCTTCACTCACTTCTGATATGAGGCTCATGCAACAAAGATTGAATGGGGATGAAGGCACAAGTCAAAGGAGGGAGGTTCTTGGAAGTCAAACTGTGCAGCACAATGGTCAAAATGGTGGACAATATGGAAGATTGTCCAAGATTGAGTTCCCTAAGTTTGATGGTGATGATGTTCAAGGATGGTTGTATAGGGTGTAGATGTTCTTTGAGATGGATCAAATTGCGAGTGATGAACAAAAGATTAGGTTGGTTTCCATGCATGTGTTTGGAAAGGCCCTTGTTTGGCATACTCAGTTTATGAAGAAGTTTGGAGTGGTGATGACTTGGGCTATGTATGAGACTCATGTGAGGAAGAGGTTTGAGCCAGTTTTTGAAGATCCAGTGATGGAACTTAAGAATCTCAAACAGACATCTAGTGTGCATGTATACCAAGATTCTTTTGAAGTACTATTGAATAAAGTTGAATTGCCTGAAAAATATACAGTTAGCTTGTCCATTGGGGGTTTAAAAGATGAGATTGCATATGTAGTTAGGATGTTTGCACCTACTACTTTAACTGATGTGTTCAATTTGGCAAAATTGCAAGAAGCTAATATTTCTGTAACCAAAAGTAGAAGTGCACCTTTGTTGAGTACTCCTAGGCCTAATGTGATGAATGGTAGCAATAACAGAAATGTGAATACAAATTTTAGGGGTAATCAAGTTGTGAGTAACAATAAGCCTTTGCCAAACAGGCAGTTCAAGAGATTGACACCACAAGAATTATAGGAAAAGAGGGCCAAACACCTCTGTTTCTATTGTGATAAAAAAATATACACCTGGCCATAAGTGCAGTGGTCAGTTATACTCTTTAGAGGTGGTAGGTGATGAGATGGGAAGTGATGATGAGGATTTGTTGTTGACTGAGGAAGGAGTTGTGAGTTCTTACACTATTCTAATTGATGAACCTCCACTCATTTCTTGAATGCATTAACTGGTGTCAATACCTATAGAACAATGAGAGTCAGAGGTTACGTAAGAAAGAACATGTTGCATGTTTGGGTTGATTCAAGAAGCACTCATAATTTTTTAGATTTAAGTACTGCTAAAAATTTGGGGTGTAGGTTGACTAAAATATGTCCTTTAGAAGTTTCAGTGGCAAATGGTAATGTGATGAACAACTTATATGAGTGTAGGAATTTTACTTGGGAGTTTCAAGGTGTTTCTTACACTTCTGATGTGTTAATTTTACCACTGGGTGGGTGTGAGATGGTACTTGGAATTCAATGGTTGTCTACCTTGGGGTGGGTTAGATGTCACTTTAAGAATTTGATTATGGAATACACCTACAAGGGAAGGAAGATTGTGTTAAGAGGGACTCAACAAACCACTCTCAAGTGGATGCAGGGTAAGCAAAAACATGGTAGTAAGGTGGTAACAGCTGAGGTGTCTGCTATAGCTGTTTGTGAATACTCTTCTACTTTGCTGAAAATGGAATATGAGTTGAGCTGTAACAAAGAGTTGAAGTGTGTCCTTGAGGAATTTGAGCCAGTTTTTGATGTACCCAAAGAATTACCACCAAAGAGAACCCATGACCACACCATTCCCCTTATGCCAAATACTTCACATGTCAATATAAGGCCTTATAAACACCCTCCACAACAAAAAGATGCAATTGAAGCTATGGTAAAGAGTTATTGGATTCAGGAGTGATTAGAAACAGTCAAAGTCCTTTTTCATCTCCTATAGTTATGGTTAAAAAGAAAGATGGTTCTTGGAGGATGTGTGTGGACTACAGATAGCTGAATAAGTCCACAGTTAAAGATAAGTTTCCAATACCAGTGGTGGAGGAATTAATTGATGAACTGCAGGGGTCAAAGTTTTTCTCAAAGCTGGATTTAAGATCAGGGTATCATCAAATTAGAATGCATGAAAATGATATGTACAAGACAGCATTTAGAACACATGAGGGGCACTATGAATTCTTAGTGATGCCTTTTGGGCTCACCAATGCTCCATCAACCTTCCAATCTTTGATGAATTCAGTATTCAAGAAGTTCCTCAGGAAGTTTGTGTTGGTTTTCTTTGATGACATACTAGTATACAGTGATAGCCTGGAATCTCATCTCAACCATTTGAAACAAGTTCTGCAAGTCATGAAGGATAATTCTTTGTTTGCTAAGGAGTCTAAGTGTGTTTTTGCTACTTTAAGTGTTGAGTATTTGGGACATATTATATCTGATAAGGGGGTGGCAACTGATCCTAGTAAGATAAAAGCTATGCAAGAGTGGCCAGTTCCAACAAATGTCAAGCAACTCATAGGTTTTCTTGGGCTAACTGGTTATTATAGGAAGTTTATCAAAAATTATGCAAGTGTGAGCAAACCATTAACTGTATTACTCAAAAAGAATGCTTTTCAGTGGGATGCATCTGCACAAAAAGCTTTTGAGGCACTTAAAGAAGCAATGGTACAAGCACCAGTGTTAGCTATGCCAAATTTCAACAAGGTCTTTACTGTGGAGACTGATGCTTCAGGGGTGGGAATTGGGGCAGTTTTACAACAAGAAGGGTACCCAATTGCATTTCTGAGCAAAACCTTGTCACCCAAACACCAGGCCCTCTCAACCTATGAAAAGGAGTTCCTAGCAGTTTTGATGGCATTAGAAAAATGGAGAGGATATTTACCTTGATAGACATTTCAAAATAAAAACAGACCATTTTTGTTTAAAATACTTGTTGGGACAAAGGTTGACAACTCCTTTCCAAGTTAAATGGCTACCTAAATTGTTAGGATTTGACTATGAAATCTCTTATAAAAGTGGGTCTGAAAATGTAGTGGCAGATACTTTGTCAAGGGTATCAAGTGGAGTTGAGCTCAATGTTGTTGTTCTCACTTCTATTGCTTCTGATCTATTGCAACAAGTCAAGAATAGTTGGGAGCAAGATGTGGGACTAAAGAATGTGATTCAGCAAATACAAAGCAATACTTATAGCAAGAACAAATTAACTGTTGTAGACGGACTATTGAGGAGGAAGGAAAAGTTAGTGGTAGGAGATGACATACAGTTAAGGAAAACTATCATTCAGTACTATCATTCAGATGCTGTGGGAGGACATTCAGGTACTACAGTGACTCTGCACAGGCTCAAAAGTATGTTTTATTAGAAGGGTATGCAGAAGATGGTCAAGCAGTTTGTAAGGGAGTGTGATGTGTGTCAAAGGGAGAAACCTGATTTGGCAGCTTATCCTGGTCTTCTACAACCCCTACCTATACCAGAAAAGATTTGGTCTTCAATTTCCATGGATTTCATTAAGAAATTGCCTAATTCACAAGGAAAAACAGTCATATTGGTGGTGGTTGATAGATTGTCCAAACAGGCTCATTTCATTGCTATGCAACATCCTTTTACTGCTAGCACAGTAGCTCAGTTATTCCTTGATCATGTGTACAGACTACATGGGCTACCTGAATCAATTGTTAGTGACAGAGACAAAATCTTCTTAAGTCATTTCTGGCAATCAATGTTCAAAACCTTGAAAGTGCAACTTAAACTGTCTACAACCTACCATCCTCAAACAGATGAACAAACTAAAATTGTGAACAAGTGTTTGGAATGTTATCTTAGATGTATGACTGGTGAGAGGCCAAAAGAGTGGGCTGCTTGGTTACCTATGGCTGAGTTTTGGTACAACACTAACTTCCACTCAGCCATCAACACAACCCCCTATGAGGCAATCTATGGTCAAAAATCACCAATCCATGTTCCTTATGTACCTGGAGATAGCACAGTGGAGGCAGTTGACAGAACAATGCATGCTAGAGAAAGTTCCTTACAGATGTTAAAGTTTCATTTGCAGAGGGCACAAGATAGAATGGTCAATCAAGCTAACAAACATAGAAGTGATAGAGTATTAGAAGTTGGAATGTGGGTGTATTTGAAGCTCCAACCTCATAGACAAGTTACCATAAGAAAAGAACATCAACACAAACTGTCATCAAAATACTATGGCCCTTTCATGATCATTGAAAAGATTGGTGCAGTTGCTTACAAGTTAGACTTACCTTCTACAAGTCAAGTTCATCCAGTTTTCCATGTATCATAGTTAAAGTTGTGTAAGGGAAGTGACAACAAGATGGGAGTGCTACCTCATTGTGGTCCAAATGGTTTACTTGCAGCTGAGCCTATTGCTATCTTGGACATGAAACTAGCTAAAATCAATAATAGAGTTGCGGTCTATGCATTGGTCAAGTGGTCAAATCACACAGATGAGGATGCTACTTGGGAGAATCTTAATGACTTGTTTCAGAGGTATCCAGAGTTTGGAAACCAAGCTTGAGGACAAGCATTGTTTGAAGGAGCAGGGATTGTTACAAGTCAAAGCTAATAAGGACCAATTGTAACAATTACTAAAAGTCAGAGGACTAAAGATGACAACTTCCATATTAGTTGCAGCTTGGAGCCAAAATCTGTTACTCTTCTTTTCACTACTTAAACTACTTTTCACTTGTATCATAATTCATTCTTGATTTTCAGTTACAAAGTTTCTCTCTCAATTCTTGTAATCAATTGTGTAAACCACATCTTACTAATAACAATTCCATTTCGAATCTATTTCTTGTCATTAGGTTCTTAATGTGTTGTTGCATTTGTTGATCACGTTATCATTTCTTGTGGATTTCTAAACGTGTGTTACAACGTGCACAATGGATCATAGTCTTGTACTTTAATGTGACATCAATAGGTAGTTTTGACACCCAGGTGAACAAAACTGGAACAAAATAGTTTATGGACACAGAGGGATTTTCCATTTCTGCATATCATTTTAACTTTTTTATTATGTAATTTGGATATTCAGTAAGCACAAAACTGTTACGTGTTATGTTTTAATCAAATTAAAATAAAACAACTTAGAATTGAAGCAGTATACTTTTGCTTGCATTTTACCAACATTTAATTTCAGGACATTTATCTAAACTTTGAACCAAGTTTTAGAATTGTATATGGTTTAGTTCACAACACCACCTCAACATCTTAATTTTTAATCTAGGCCACATGGGTCAATTAAGCTGTTGGTTTGATTTTGCAAACTGAACCAATAAATTCAGCCATATCAAATAGAAAAGAGTGAGTTTCTAGAAAACATCCAATGATAAACTTATAATGTTGGGGTCTGTTTTATAGCCATTCATTGTGGCAAACATTTTCCACAGTAGTAGATGTGGGATGCCAAGAAAAATAAAACATCTCTTTTGAGTAAATAAAACATCTCTTTTGAGTATATAAAACTTCACTTAGCTAGTTTCTCATTTTTTGACTAAGTTAATTGTATAATTTTCTCCATCACATATTTTAAAGCAAGTAATCTTTTTACATATCTAAGGTTTTATAAAACCTCAATTTCTCTATCGAAATATAACGAACGTTAAATTAGTTACATATGAAACTTAACACCGATCGTTTTAGTAATTTTGTAGTGTTAGGGAATCATGACTAGAAAAATTAAGGGGGTGTTCGGTTGGGGGTATAGGGGTAGGGAATGGGAAAGGCAATGAATAAACATGTTTGGTTAGGAGTAAGGAATGCAATCATTGCTTAGTAGTAGGTAATGGGGCATTATTCAGTAATTAGGAGGAAAGGTAATGATTACCTACCACCACCACTACCACCACCAGCAGCCACCACCGCCACCACCACCAGCAGCAACCACCACGAGCCACCACCACTAGCAACCACCAACACCACCACCACCAGCAGCCACTACCACCACCACCATCAGCAGCCACCACCACCACCCCATCAGCCACCACCACCACCACCACTACCCCTAGCAGCCACCACCACCAGTAGCCACCACCACACCACTTTAGAGGTTAATGTGTTTTTCTTAAACCAAACTCTATCAAAGATAATGATAATCTTCATTCCATTCCTTTATATTCCATTGTATTCCCTTTACCCTTGCTATTCTCATTCTCCTCTTTGAACCAAGCGCACCCTAAGAATGAAACTAGCACCTTGGACACTTAATCCCGAAATAGAAGATGGCGTTCAAATTAAGCTGTAAATTAATGGCGGGTTATAAGTAAATTACAAGTGATCAAGAATCAGAAACCGGGGTCTTTGGGTGATCAAAGAGGCTCATGGACTAGCTTGGTGATCTCCAATGTACATAACAGAGAGGCACCAGTCTAAGGTCGGCCCAAGTTGGTTGAACCTACGTCATAATCCACTCACCCAAGTTACAAAGTATTCTATATGTACCGTATTTGTTATGCTAGTTTTGTTGTAAGAGCTTTGATTGGTACATGAGTAAAATACAGGCAAACCGTCGCATGGGAAAATAAACGGTATTGAAAAATAATGTTACGTAATATTAGAATAACATCGAATGATTAAAAAATGAAGCCAATTTTCAGTTTAAATCTAACAGCTTTGAGAAATAACACGCATTTACCCTTCACATCATCTTACATAACAAGTTAGATCAAGTCATGTCATCAACTAACTTACAATTTTTCTACACTTGCAAAGCGCACCAACCCTTACAAAAAAATACAAAACATCAATTCAAAAAATAATAATAATAATAAATAATCTCTCCTTGGGGCGGTGGGTGGGGGAGGCCGGAGGGGTAGCTTTGGTTTTAGCTCAAGGCAAAACCTTACCATGTAATATTGGCGTTGCGTTTACGTAACTACACCCAAACTACACCCATATCTCTAAGGCATAAAGGAGTAGCGATAAAAAAAAGTTAATAATTTTAGAAATTATTCAAGAAGTGAATGGGAAACAATATTACTCGATAATATTTATTGGAACCCATTTACTTCAAGGAACAACATCTACTGACCTCAACTTGAGCACATAGCAATCATCAAAGTATATAAGCATGCAATATGTTTCTTGCTTGAAAGATGTGGGATTCAATAATATCGTTTTCCTTTTTCTTTCTATATATCTTTTCTCGTGAGAGGGGAAAAGTTGGAGGGAGAGCTTCTTGATTACCTTCAGCAAACAAATTGAACACAACATTCGAGGGGATAGAATGTTAATTCACGAGAACATGTTTTACCTCTGGAAGTGAAGAAGTGCAAATGACTTACCTCAATGGAAAATGCATGATGGCATAAAAGGCTCTAATAACCCAGCAAGAACCACCAAGGTTTTCATGACTATGGAACACGAAGGTAAGTCTTTTGTTTATGATCACCCAATTAACTTGGACGGTTGGACCAGATGGCGTTGGGTTTCAAGAGAAGCATAAAACATGACCAATTGGCCATCATAAAAATCATGTACGTAGGAAGATGAATAAGAAACAATCAAAAGTTGACCTCCTTATTTTCATCTAAATGGTTGTTATACAAGTCTCTACGGAATTAAGTTCATAATATTAATGAAAAGTTTTATTATGTTATGATGTGTCATGGCATGACAATTAATTAATAAACTTAATTAAAAGTTAATGATAGTTGTCTATGTTGATGTTCTTCTTATGAATTGCCTAAGGCTTCTTAGTGAAACATGCTAACAAGGTCATAATCAGTTACCACTATACTAACCTTGTGTATGTTATTTTACGATATAATCAGTTTTGGAAAAGAAAACGTAACAAGTGTAATCATTATCGATATGTTGGCAAGGAAATAAAAATTATATATTTTTCTGCCTTAGGATTTAAGATGAAGTATACCGAGTTGTTATGATATGCGAGTCATGACTTTTTTCAGTATACCGAGTTGTCACAATAGCTTGTAATTGCTCGTTGTTTGCCATCTTATGTCAATAGGTAGTTTCGACATCCAAGTGAACAAAACTGGAACAAAATAGTTGATGGACACATAGGGATTTGGCATGTCTGCGTAAGTGCGTATCATTTAAAGTTTTTTATTATTAATTTTGGAAATATTCAGCAATTCCAAAAACGGAACCACAAGTTGAAAGAGATATCAAAAAGACATAAACTTAAAAAGCTAATTAAAGTAAAACAAGTTAGAATTGAAGCAGTATATTTTTTCATTTACCAACATTTCATTCAGAACATATATTTTAAACTTTGCAGGTTAATTTCTAGAATTTTATATAGTAATAAACGCATCCCAACAACTTAATTGTTAAAATAAGTAGTTCTGTTCGGTGAAGTTATTCGAACTCAACCAATAAAATTTGGATACTACTAAAGATTGTAGGAAACATCCCATGTTTAACTTGCCAAGTTGGGTCACTTTTTATAGCGATTCATTATGGCAAACATTTACACAGCAGTAGATGTGGGTCACTTTTTTTTTTCTTTTGTTTTTTTGAACTAGAGTATATAAAACTTCACTTAGGGTGTGTTTGTTTCATTAAGATGTTTTGAGTCTGAATCTGACTACCGCATCTTACTGGTAAGAGGTGGCTAGAAAGTCTAAATCTGAACGAAATAATGTTGTTTGTATTTGTATGAGTGCGAATGATTCTAAGTGCTCGTTTTTGCAATTTGTTTATTAAACCAACGCAATGCGATAATAAGTAACTTATGTAAATATAAAACAAGACTTTTTATCATAAATATAACATAGTTAATAAACAATCAAATATATTATATAAAGTTTACAAAAGCGAGTAAGAGGCGAGAAGACAAGTCCCACTCTTCTCGAAGTAAGATGTTATATGTCAAATGGGTCTTACTCAAAAGAAAAACAAACAAACAAACGTCTACCACCTCTTCTTGGTAAGAGTAAGAGGCTAGTAAGACTTTTTTTTTTAAAAACAAACACACCCTTAGCTAGGTTCTTATTTTTTGACTAACTTGACTGTATAATTTTCTCCATCACATACTTTATAACAAGTAATCTTTTTACATATATAAGGTTTTATAAAACATTAATTTCTCTATTGAAATATAACACAATTGTTTTATTAGTTTTACATATGAAACTTAACACTGATCTTGTTTTAGTAATTTTGGGAAATCATGACTAGAAAAGCTAAGAACGAAACTAGCACCTTGGACAGTAAATCCCGAAACAGAGACTGGTGTTCGAGTTACATTTTATATTAATGAGGGGTCATAAGTAAATTACTAGTGATCAACTATCAAGATTTCTTACAACATCCTATAACATGTGTTACTTCATGATTTGTATTCTTTATGTACCGTATTTGTTATGCTAGTTTCGTTCTAAGAGTGTTGTCTGGTACATGAGTCAAATCTAGACAAACTGTCGCATGGGAAATAAATGGTATTGAACAAATAATCGATCTTAGAATAACATCAGAATGATTAAAAAATGAAGCCAATTTGCAGTTCCAATATAACAGGTTTGAGAAATAACACGAGACTATTGGCATTTACTCTTCACATCATCTTACATAACAAGTTAGATCAAATCATATCATCAACTAACTTACAATTTTCCTACACTTACATACAAACCGCACCGAATCAACCATTAAAAAACATAGCATAACATATGTACCCGACTACTAGATTGGATCTGCATAGTAATGAAGTATGTAAGTTCCAGTAGAGAATGTGGTCATCTTTGGATATGATGGGTCTTTCCGAGCCTAAACGAGAGTTGGTAGTGTAGCCGGCATGGTGCATGTGGAACCATTTACAGCTGATGGTGGGACCCCCATTTTGCCTTTAGATTCAAGAGGCTCTAAAACATGAACTACACCGTCTGAAAGTTATGCACCCAGTCACTTTTAGCGTTATTCCGTCACTGTGAGTAATATTCGGGAGATAATAAGAATAGTTTATATGAATTGTATCGCTAAGAGGTTTGGGTGTGGTGGGTCAAGCCAAACCCAAAAAGGTGGTGTCACGTCATGTCACATTTATCCATTTTCACTTTTCACTTTTCTTATCACTCATACAAAAAAATAAAAATAAATAAATAAAAATCCCACTAATCATTGAAGCCAAAACCCTACTCTTGATTTATACTATACTCAATTAAAATACAAAAATCAATTAAAAAAATGACACTCTCCTTGGGTGGGTGGGTGGGGGTAGCTCAAGGCAAAACCTTACCATGTACTATTGCCGTTCCGTTTAAGTGACTACACCCATATCTCTAAGCCACAAAGGAGTAGTGGAAAAAAAGTTACTAGTTTTAGAAATTATTCCGGAAGACAATGGTCCGCTTAAGCATGCAATATGTTTAACATATTTACACTTCAAGGAACAACATCTAGTTACCTCAACTTGAGCACACAGCAATCATCAGAGTATATAAGCATGCAATATGTTTCTTGCTTGACTGATGTGGGATTCAATGTTAATTCACGAGAACATGTTTTACCTCTGGAAGTGCAGAATTGCAAATGACTTACCTCAATGGAAAATGCATGATAGCATAAAAGGCTCTAATAACCCAACAAGAACCACCGAGGTTTTCATGACTATGGAACACCAAGGTATGTCTTT
The DNA here is from genome assembly GCA_022545495.1 of Chrysanthemum lavandulifolium. Taxonomy (NCBI): domain Eukaryota; kingdom Viridiplantae; phylum Streptophyta; class Magnoliopsida; order Asterales; family Asteraceae; genus Chrysanthemum; species Chrysanthemum lavandulifolium. The sequence continues at coordinate 263,827,698 of CM040244.1, read as the reverse complement.
TGTTTATGATAACCCAATTAACTTGGACCAGATGGTGTTGGGTTTCAAGAGAAGCATGAAACATGACCAATTAGCCACTATAAAAATCATGTACGTAGGAAGATGAATAAGATACAATCAAAAGTTGGCCTCCTTATTTTCATCTAAATGGTTGTTATACAAGTCTCGATGGAATTAAGTTCATAATATTAATGAAAAGTTTTATTATGTTATGATGTGTCATGGCATGGCAATTAATAAACTTAATTAAAAGTTAATGATAGTTGTCTATGTTGATGTTCTTCTTATGAATTGCCTAAGGCTTCTTTGACACAAATACTAGTTAACAAAAAGTCAAGACAAACAAGGTCAAAATCAGTTATCACTATACTAACCTTGTGTATGTTATTTTACGATATAATCCGTTTTGGAAAAGAAAACGAAACAAGTGTACTCATTATCGATATGTTGGAAAGGAAATAAAACTATATATTTTTCTGCCTTAGGATTTAAGATGAAGTATACCGAGTTGTTATGATATGCGCGTCATGACTTTTTTCAATATACCTGCTCGTTTCTATTTTTTTGATTAAGTTAACTGTATAATTTTCTCCATCACATATTTAAAACAAGTAATCCTTTTACATACCTAAGGTTTTATAAAAGGAAATAAATTTTTAAAACAAAACTTCAAACTTTTAAACCAACAAACCCACCTAACCCATTGGGTTTTTAAAAATTTTTTTTTAAATTATTTTTAATTTTGGGATATATTTATTTTTTTTTTTAGGGGTTTTTTTTTTAAATTTTTCAAAAAATTTTTGGGGTTTTTAGTTTGGGCCCAAACCAAAACCCTTTTTAAAGCCATCCTTTCCATTTAAATTCTTTTGGGTTTTTATTTTTAAAATTTTTTTATTTAAAATTTTATTTTTTTTTAAATTTTAAATCTTTTTAAAAATTTTTTGGGAAATTTTTGTTTTCCCATTTTTAAATTTAATTTTTAAAGAGGAATAAAAAAAACAAAATTTTAAACCGTGCCTTGTTTTCCTTTTTAAAAAATTTCTTCCCAAAATTTAAAAAATTTTTTAAAAAAAATTTAAATAAAAGGAAAACTTTTAAAAAAAATTTTTTAAAAAAAATTTTTAATTGTTTAAAAAAAATTTTAAAAATTTTTTAAAAAATTAAAAAACATTTTAAAATTTTAAAAAATAAATTTAAGTTTGTGAAACTTTTGGTTTTATTTAAAAATTTTTTTTCCTTAAAATTTTGAAAAAAATTTTTAAAAAGGAACATTTTGTAAAAAAAAATTTAAAAAGGATAATTTTTTAAGCAATTGGGCCCTTTAATCTAAAAAAGTGTTTTCTTTTGGGAAAAAGAAACAAAAATTTTTTCCAAAAAATTTAAATTAAAAAATTTGTTTTTTATGTAAACAAAATAAAGGGAAAAATTGTTAGGAAAAATTTTTAAAACCCCAAAATTTTTTTTAAAAAACTTATTTTTTAAAAATGGAAAACCCGGGGAAATTTTAAAATTTTGAAAGTATTTTTTTCCACCCAATTTATTTTTTTTTTAAATTTTTTAAAATTTTTTGGTTTTTTTAAATTTTTAAAAATTTTCAAACTTTAAATTTTTAATAAATTTTATTATTTTTGGAATTTTTCTTTTCTTAAATTTTTTAAAAAAATTTTTTTTAATGGGGAAACCACCCTTTTTTAATTAACAAAAAAAAACTTTGGGGAAAGGGCCCCCCAAAAACCGGTTTAAAAAACCAAAACCCCCAAAGAAGGTTTTAAAAACCCCCACCCCGGTTTTGGGGATTTTCCCTAAAAGGGACCCAACCCAATAAAATTTCCCCAATTTCCCCTTTTCCCTTTTTTTTTTGGTCCCCTTTTAACCCATTTTTAAATTTTAAAAATTTTTAAATTCCCATAAAAAAGGTTTTTTTAAAAAAAAATTTAAAACAATTTAATTTTAAATTTTTATCTTTTGGTTTTAGAAATTGGGGGAAAAAAATCTTTAAAAATTTTTTTTCCAAATTTTAAATTTTTATGAAAACATTAATTTTTTTGGGAATTTTTTTTAATTTTAATTATTTTATGTTTTTTAAACTTATTTAAACTTAAAAAATTAAAAGTTTTAGGTTAATTTTGGGGAAAGGGGGCCCCAGGGTTCCCTTTTTTAAAACCCAAAATTTGAATTTTTAAAAAATTCCCGGAAAAAACTTAAAATTTTGGTAATAAATCATGAAATTTAAAAAAATTTTTTAATGGGTTTTCATTTTTTTTATTTTGACAACAAAAAATCGAAAATTTTTTTTCCCCTAAATTTTTTTTAAATTTCCCAAAATAAATAATTAAAAGCCATAAAACCAATTAAAAAATTTTTTGGTTTTCCAAAAAAAACAAAAAATTTTTTCCTTTTTTTCCAATTAAAACATTTTGTAAATAAAATTTCCCTTTTTAAAAATTTCACCCGCCCAAAAAAACAAAATTTTTAAAAGTTTTAAGTTTTATAATGGGGAAGGTTAAAGGGGAAAACCTTCTAAAATTAAAAAATTTAAAATAAACAAAACCCCTTTTTTAAAATTATTTTAATTTTATTTTTAAAGTAATTTATTAAAATAAAAAAACAAAAAAAGGGGTTTTTTAAACAAAATTGATTTATTTAAAATTTAAAAAATGAATTTCCAAAAATTTAAAACAAAAAGAAAAATAAGAAAAAGGGTAAAAATAAAATAAATTTTAAAATGGAAATTAAAAAAAAATTAATATTTAAAAGAAAGTTTTAAAATTTTTTTTAAAATTAATGTTTTAAAACTTTATAAAATTACTTTTAAAATTTTTTTTTAAATTCCGGGATTGCCTTTTTGAAAAAAAGTTTTAAAAGCCCAAAAGAAAAACGTTAAAAAAATTTATTTTTTTTAAATAATTTTTTAAAGGAAAAGCCCATATAAGGAAAACAAATTTTTCCCTTTTTTTAAAAGTTTTTTTTTTTAAATAAAATTTTTTTAAACCAATTTCAAGTCAAAAAATACCTTAATTTTTTAGGGAAAACAATTTTCCAAAACCTTACTTTAAAAACCTAAATTTTTAAACCCAAATTTTTTAAAAAAAAAATTTTCCAAAATTTTTAAAAACCATTGAAAAAATTTTTTTTCAAAGTTTTCCTTTTAAATCAATTAAACAAATTTTTAAAAATTTGGGAAATTTTTTTTTTATTTTTAAAATTTTAGCCCCCTTTTAAACTAAATTTGCCCCCAAAACCCAAATTAATTTTTCCCAAAACTTTTGACGAGTTTTTTTAAAATTTGTTTTAAAAAACATTTACGCCAAATTAGTCCCAAACAAAATTTGGGCCCCAAAAATTTGTACGGCCTTGGAGGGCCCCCAATTAAACAAAATTGAAAATTAAGGCCAAAAAGGATTTTGGGAAAAATAAAAAAAAATTCCCCTTAAAGGAAAGGGAAAAGTTGGGGTTTAAGGGAAAGAAAAAAATTTTAACAAAAATGGAATCAAATTTAAACGGAAAATGTTTTAAAATTTGATTATGATTTGGGATTTTAAAAAGATTTTTTTAAACTTAGAAAAAAATTAGGGTTTTAGGGGTTTTGTTTTTGAAGTTTAATTTGAAAAGTTAATTCCGAAAAATTTAGTTTTGGTTTAAAAAAAAGTTCAAAAGGGAAAACCCTTTTAAATTTTAATTTAAAAACCTTTAAATTTGATTTAAAGGAAATTCAATTTGGGAAAAAAAAAACAAATTTTTAATTTGGAAAATTTTGGAAAAAAAAAAAACCCTTTAACCCCCTTTTTAAATGGATAAAAATTTAAAAAATCTTTTTTATTTAATTTAAAAAAGTTTGAAAAGGTGAATTTGGCCCCAAATAAAAAAAAATCCCTATTTTTAAAAATCGCTAATAAAAATTTTAAATTATAAAAAGAAAGTGAAATTTTTGGGTTTAAAAGGAAAATTTTTATTTTTTTTTTTTTTAAAATTTATTGTTTTAAATTTTATTATTAAAAAATTTAAAGTTTTTATTTTTTTTTAAAATTTTAAAAATTTACTAAAAAATTTTCCTTTTGGGGGTTTAATTTTCCTTTTTGGTTTTATGGTTTAACAAAAATTTTTAATTTCCCATTTCGGGTTTTAAGGGCAAAATGGAGGGTAGTTTTTATATGGGAAACCCTTTTTTGAAAAAAAAAAAAAATTTAAAAAAATTTTTGTTAAAAATTAAAAAAAAAATTCCTTTTCCAAAAAAAAATTAAAAAACAAAAGGGAGGAATTGGTTGGGGTTTTGGGGTTTCCCAAAAAAAAAAATTTTTAAAAAATGGGTATAAAGCCTTAAAAATTTTCAAAAAGGAAATTTTGAAAATTAAAGTTTTTAAAGGGATTTGTTTTTAAAAAGAAAATGGGTCAGCAACAAAATTTAAAAAGGGGTGAAAGGGCTCCCAAAGGGAAATTTTTGTAAAAATTTCAAAGGGAAATTTTTGGGGTTTTACAAATAAATTGTAAGATTATCCCAAATTTGAAAATTGAAATTTAAGGTTTTTGGTTTTAAAGGGTTAATTTTTTGTATTTAAAAGATTTAAAAAAAGTTTTGTTTTTGGTTTTTAAAAGGCCCTTGTTAAGTTTATAAAGAATTTATTAAAATTTGACGCCGGGATGGAAAAAGGGAGGTTTTTGGAAAGTTTTTGGTAAAGAATTAAAATCCAAATAACAAAGGCCCCAAAAATTTTGTTTTTGGGGGTTTTGAATTTCCCAAAATTTTTGGGCCCTTGCCCCAAAAGGGGTTTTTGGGATTTAAATTTTGAATTAGAAAGGAGGGAAAAACAAAATAAACAAATTTTTTTAAAAAAGGGGACAAAAGGGAACCGTTTGGGGCCCGGGGAACCCTTCCTTTTTGGAAAATTGAAAAATTTGTCAATTAAAGGGGAACTTTTGTTTAAAAATGTTTCCCAAAAATAAGAAATTTTTAAAAAAAAGTTAAAAAAAAGAAAACCCCTTTGTTTGGATAAAAAAAAAAAGGGGGGGATTATACTTTTTTGGGTTTAATTTGGGTTTTAATTGGGTTTGATTTTTAAAAAGAAAGTTGGAAGTTTTAAAATTATTTAAAAAAAATTTTTGAAAATTCTTTAAACCTAAGGGAAAAAAAGGGTTTAAGGTTCTTAAAAAAATTCCCAAAAAATTTTTATTGGGGGTTTTAAAATATTTCGCTAAAAATTTTTTTAAGGGTTTTAAATGGCAAATTTGGGTCAAAAAATTGTTGGGAAAAAATTTTTAAATTTTCCATTTCAAAATTTTTCAATTTTAAAATTTTAAAATTTAAACAAAAGGAAAAATGGTTTTTTTTAAAATTTTTTTAAAAAATCCTTTTAAATTTTTGGACAAACCTCCCCGGGGTTTTAAAAACCCAACCCAATCGTATAAAACCAAACTTTTGGGGAAAACCCGAGGGGTTTTAAAATTTAAAAATTTCCTTCTTGAAAAAAATTTTGAGGGGAAAAAAGTTTCTTTGGTTGAGGAAAAAGGGGGTTTTACCCAAAATTTTAAACCAAAAAAACCCAACCCCACAAAACCCCCTTTATGAAAAATTTCATGTAAAAATTTAAAACCTTTTCCCCAAAAAAGGGGAATGAAAAAGGGGCATAGGGAAAATGATTTGGGAATTTTAAATTTAAAGCTTTCAAACAAAATAGTTTGGTTAAAAGTTTCAAAATGGGATAGAAATGTAATGGGGTTTAAGTTTTTGGGGAAAAATTAGAAAAAAAAGGGAAAAGTTTTTCAAAGTATTTGAAAGACAATTTAAATTAGATTAAATAAGTTTAAAACCCAAAAGATTTTTAAAAACTTTATTTGTACCCTTTTTCCAAATTTTCTTAAAACCTTTTCCTTGAATAAAAAAATTTTTAAAAATTTCCCTTTTCTAAATTTTGTTGGTTTCTTAATGTTGTTTTGTGATCCGGGAAACCATTCTTTTTTTGGGCAAGTTTGCCAAAACAATTTTTAAAAGGAAAAAATTTTGCCCAAAGGAAAAAAACCCTTTTATTTAAAAATTTTCCATTTTAATATTTTTTTGAAAATTTTTAAAACCTTTTTGGGAAAAATTAAAAACAACCAAATTTTTTTTTTTTTCCCTTATTTGGTTTTTAAATTTGAAGTTTTAAAAATTTTAAATTTAAACCAAAAAATCTTTTAAAAATTAAAAAGGGTTTTTTTTAAAAACCCAATAAAAAACCAAAAAAGGGTTTTTAAAAAATTAATATTTTAATTTTTTATAGAATTATTTCAAACAAAATTTGTACCCAAAAAAAAAACCCCTTTTAAAAAAAATTTTTTCCCTTTTGCATTTTAAAATTTTTAAAGGAATTTATTTTCTTTAATAAAAGAATTTTTTTTTAAATCTTTTTTAAAAACCTCCTTTTTGGGTTAAATGACCTAAATTAATTTTAAATAAATTTTTAAAAATCCAAATAAAAATTTGGGGTTTGGGTTGGGGAAAATTTTTTAAATTATTTTGAAAATAAAATTTTTGGGGGTTAAAAATTTTGGTTAAAAATAAAAGTTTTTTACAAAAAAAAAAAAAAATTTTAAAAAAAAAAATTTTAAAAAAACCCGAAAAACACAAATTAAGACAAAAATTTAAAAACCCCCTATAATATGGGAAAACTAAAAAATTTTTTTTTTAAAGTGGAATTTTGGGAAAATTTTTTTTTTAAAAGGAAAAATTTGGGATTCTTTTCCCAAAATAAAAGGGAAAAATTTTTTAAAAAAAAAAGCCCAAAAACCCCGGGAAACAAAAAAAATTTTTAAACCAACAAACCCCCAACCCCACCCCCAAAACCTACCAAACCCCCCAAACCCGACAAAACCATTTTAAGGGTTTTTTTTTTTAAACAAAAACTTTAAAAGTATGAAAATTTTTTTAAAAATTAAACCAATTTTTAAAAAACCAAATTTTAAAAAAAAAATAAAAGGAAACCCAATTTTAATTTAAGGGTTAGATAAGTTTAAAAAAATTTTTTTGGGAAACCCTTTAAAATTCCCAAATTTTAAAATAATTAAAAAAAACCCCCGGGAAATTTGGTTTCCAAAAAATACCAATTTAAAAGTTCTTAGTACCTAAAAAAATTTTAAGGGAAAAACATTTAAAAAATTTTTTAAAATAAAGGAAAAAAACAAATTTTGAACCCAATTAAAACAAATTAATTTGAATAAAAAGATTTAACTAAATTTTTCTAAAAAAATTTTCCCAAAAACCCTTTCTTTTTCTAATTTTTCAAAAAAAAAAATTTATTTTTAAAAAATTAAAAATTTAAATTTAAAGGGGCTTTTTTCAAGGAAAAAAAAGATTTTGACGTCAAAAAAACCCCCCAAAAAGGTAAAAAGGAAAAAAATTTTTAAAATTTAAAATTAATTGGGGTTGGCAATTTTTTTAAAACATAAAAAAATTCTTTTCGGGAGAAATTTAAAAAACAAAAATTTTTCAAAAATTGGGTTTAAAAAGTTTTTTTAAATAACTTTTTAAGGGAAAATTTTAATTTTAAATTTCAGGCAAATGAAAAATTAATAAATTTTAAAAATTTAAAATTTTTTTATTTTTTAAAAAATTTTAAAGTTAAAACAAACATTTTCATTAAAAATTTTAAATTTTTTTGTAAAATTGGAAAACCAACTTCAAAAAAAAAATTTTTTCCCCTATTTTTATTAGGGGTTTTAAAGGGAAAATTTTTTTCATTTCAAATTTTTTTTGGTTTTAAATTTTTAAAGTTTTTAAATGAAAACCTGACAAAATTAAAACAAAGGGTTTTTGCAAATTTTTTTTTAAAAAATTTAAAAAAAAAATTAAACAGAATTTTCCCTTTTTTGTTATTTTTTTTAAACTTTTTAAAAAAATTAATTTTTGGGTATTTTGAAAAAAAAAATTTAAATTTTTTTAGGTTTTTTAAATTAATAAAACAATAAAATTTTTCATAAAATTTTGTTCCCTTTTTCCCCCTTTTTTAATTTAAAAATTTAAAAAATTTGGGAAAATTTTTTTTTGAAAAGGTTTTATTTGGGGTTTTTTATTAAAAATTTTTAAATTTTTTAAAATTTTTAAAACGGAAAAAGTTTGGGATTAAAAAAACCTTTAAATTTTTTAAACAAAAATTAAAAAGTATTTTAAAATCCAAGAAAATTTTTAAAATTTTTTTTTTTTAATTAGTTTAAATGGGCAAACCCACCAATTTTAAATAAATTTTTAAAATTCAAAAAAAAAAATTTCTCTTTGATAAAAAAACTTTTTTAAAAACCCCATTTTGCTTTAAAGTAATTTAAATTTTTTTCCCTTTTTTAACAAGTAATTTTTACAATTAAGGTTTTTAAAAAATTTTTTTCAAATTTTAAATAAATTATTCATTTGTTTAAATTTTGAAAAGTTAAATCGAAAAAAAAGGTGTTTGTTGGGTTTTTAAAATTTTTGAAAATTTTAATAAACCAAAGTTTTTAAAATTTAAATTTGAAATTTTTTAAAAAGACTTTTTTTAAATTAAAAAGAAAATTTAACAAACCCAAAAAAAAAAAAAAAAAACAAAGAAAACCAAGAAAAAGAAAAACCACCCCAAAAAAACTAACCCCCCCACAAAAAACAAAACCCAAAAACCCCACCACCAAAATTTCCCAAAACAAAACCCCAATACCTTTCTCGCCTTTTGGCTAAGATCAAGTGTAGTATCTGTTCTTATCAGTTTAATACTTGATATGTGAGCTCACTCGATATTAATCTTATTTTTTATGGGGATAGACCAACTACAATAGCTTGCTATTGGGGTCTTTGTGAGTCGCCTGCTTTGGCCCGGCTCACCCCTCCAATTCTAGTATAATCGAGCTTGAAAACCTTAGTTGAAGATGCAAGTTCTATCATTGGATCAGTCTTGTACTTTAATGTGACATCAATAGGTAGTTTCGACACCCAGGAGAACAAAACTGGAACAAACTAGTTGATGGACCCAGGGGGATTCGGCATTTCTGCATTCCTTAAACTTTTTTATTATGTACTTCAGATATTCAGTAATGACCTACAAATTGAAACAGATATCATGAACCTTGTTATGTTATCTTTTAATCAAACATTTTATTTCAGAACATTTTTTAAACTAAGCCACATTGGTCAAATTAAGCTGTTTGGGTTGATTTTGAAAACTGAATGTACCAATAAATTCAACCATATCAATAGAAGAGACTGAGTTTCAAGAAAGCATCCAATGATTAACTCGAAATGTTGGGGTCACTTTATAGCCACTCATTGTGGCAAACATTTTCCACAGTAGTCGATGTGGGATGCCAAGGAAAAAGACATCTCTTTTGAGTACATAAACTCCACTTAGCTAGTTTCTCATTTTCTGAGTTAACTGCATTAATTTATCCATCACATATTTTAAAACAAGTAATCTTTTTACATATCTAAGGTTTTTAAAACATTAATTTCTCTATCGAAATATAACAAACATTTCATTAGTTTTACATATGAAACTTATCACTGATCTTGTTTTAGTGATTTAACGGGTATAGACCTGGTTCCCCCTAGCTTGCAAGCATTGTTGCATGGCTTCATCATATGGATCACAGGCGTACGGCAATTAGTGTTATTGGTCGGCTTCTTCTTGCAACAACATCATACCACATTTGGATTGAGAGGAACAATCGGCTTTTTAAGAATTCTAGAAGGTCTCCGGAGGACCTTCGTGATATTATTATGGTTACTATCCGCTTAAAACTCCAGACGTTCAGATTCAAGAATACTACCATGGTGAATCATTTGCTTAGTCTTTAGAAGATGCCTAAGACGTTTAGGCTTTATGGTTGCTGATCTTTTGTGCTCCAATGTTACACGCCTCATTGTTGGTTTGTGGGAGTCTTAAAAGACGACAAGACGACTAATTGTGTATGAGCCGATGGGGGCACACGCGATAGACACGAGTATACGTGTTGAACGTTAAACTAATGCTTGAATTATATTGTACCCGTTATGCTTGTTTTTGACCCGATCACTTTTATAAGCCATGGGCTGGACTTTTACATGGGACGAATTAAGCAATGCCTTGGGCCTTGAGTGCTTAACTAATCGGGTAAAACAAGATGAGAAAGGAACATGGGCTTTGGCTTGGGATTAGACTTGTCGCACAAGCTAATTATACTCCTTGTGGAAGTCGGTTTGTTTGACTATATAAACAAACATACACAAGACAAAACTCACGTACAATAACCCTTCTCCTATCCCTAAAAACCGATTAAGATTTCTGCTCTTCTAGCTCTTCATCGTTTGTCACAAGTAAACGATTAAGGGATTGATTGTTTGGTTAAAATCTAAACTTGCATTCAACTCAAGTGTTTAGATTAATTGGTTAGCGATTGTTCTTGGTCTCCTTAGCAACACAATAACAGCAGCAACAAGGGACTCAATTGCTTTTGCTTGTGATTTTTTTCTCGGACAGAAGTAAGTGATATCGGACAAGGCGTGTCCGATATCGGGTGACATTAAGAAGCTGTTTTCCAGCTTGTGTTTCTCGGACAGGAAAAGGTGACTAGTTCCTTGGGGTTTTTCTGGACGTGGGTTTAATTAAAGATACAAGGGTTGTTTGGTTTTATAGTTTACGTTCTCGACTAGCAACAATCGAACGTATACGTTAATCGGGTTTGTGTGTGATACTCTTCGAGGTATCTATTTTAGATACTTAAGGTTTCGTTAAGCTTTATTGTTCCGTTACTAGAGATCAATTGCCAAGCAAGGTTTGCTTTTCTTAATCCCTTTTAATTAATTAATATTGTATTAGTTATGTGTTTATTAATTACGTGTTTAACATAACTGCATTAACTATATCCAATATCTGTTGCGTACTCGTAGAGGTTAATGGTTAACTGGTTCTTAAATCCCAACAGTGGCATCACGAGTCAACTCATTTTTGCGATTATTGGTTACACGTTTCTGATATTAATAAACATGTTTTAAAAGGCTGCATGAAACCTAGTTTAGTTATTTTGTTTTATTTTAATTTTGACAATTACATGCAATACTTGTCAATTTTTATTAAATAATAACTGGTCACACACAAATTAATATTATATTGATAATTAGAATTAATTTGTTAATTGGAATTACTTGTTAATTAGAATTTAATTTGCATGTTAATTATAATTACTTTGTTAATTGAAATTAAATTGTTAATTAAGAATTACATGTTAATTAAATTTACTTGCTAATTAGAATTAAGAGTTAATTTGTATTTATTAATTGTTAATTAGAATTATTATGATAATTAGAATTACATATTGGTTTATAAATACATAAAATTGCGTTATTACTTGATAATTGGGATTGCCATGCTTTTTATGTGTTTTCCAGCCACAAGACCCACTAAATTGCTTTTCTAAGTGATGTATGGGGCGATCTAGGTATTACATCCTAGTGACGGTCTTATGGTTCTCCGTTTGGGGAAGACTCGCAAGAGAACTCGGAACAATATGTGGTTATTTATATTGATGTTTATGCTTGTATATTTGTGATTCCTGTATGTGCATTATTACTTGCTTTGACACCTAATTGTATGCAATATGGAATAATACATAGGTAAGAGCATATAGTAACAACGTACTTTCTAAAATGTACCGACTTGAAACACTTACTTTTTATTAACATATACATGACGTACTTTCAATTTTATTCCGACTTCACCCATATGACCGATTTATATTAATATAATGTCATATTAAATAATATTATTTTATTACAATATGGGTAAAGTCGGAACAAAATTTGAAAGTACATAGGTGTATATGTTAATAAAAAAGTAAGTGTTTCAAGTCGGTAAATTTTAGAAAGTACGTTGTTATTTTATGGCTTTTACCCTAATACATATCGTAACCATAACATTAATATTGGTCTTTATTTACACGCCTAAATACCATGCTTATTGTGACTCATTGTTTGATTCGTGGAAAATTGTTTTTGTAAAATAAAGTGACCTAATATATGAAACACGTTTTCAAGAATTTAAAACTAGACGCTATGGACACTTGGGATGTACGGCTCACCCACTAGAACAAACTCAAAGGGGTTCAAATAAGTGCGCAGTCACACTTTGAAAGGATGTCTAAGGTTATGCTTGAGCCACACGGTCCTCCGCCTCCCGTATGTTCGATTGAGCTACCGTGAACCATGATGATCACTACAGTGTCATTACCAAATTTTTTTTAAAATTAGTGTTACAAAGTTGTTTTGCATGCTTCTTTGTACACGACTTTTACCACATTTATGTGTGCATACCTATTTGTTAATTTTAAGTCTATGCCATCCAACTACGAACACGTGCATTTGGATTGACTTCTCTGGTCAGACCTAAGGGCCTTTCCAACCCATGGTAATTATTTCTCACTGGTCAGACCTATGGTTATTTTTACATGTTCATACTTGGTCGACTTATCTCGAGTTAACTTCACGGACCTCAAACCCGAGGCATAAGATGAGAACTAAACATGCTTTTGACATTATTACTTGATACTAATGCCTTAAACTGTCTCATAAATCTAAGAGTTGCATTATGCAATTAACGCCGCCGCTACCTCTTGTCCTATTTTTTTATACACCGTCGGACCTATGGTAATTAAATGGGGTTGCAAGATGGATCTTAGTCTTATTAGTAATTAATTGGGTAGTCAATTCTTTTAAGAATGTAATTATCGAAAATACTAATTATTTGAACTTTTCAATTGTAGATGACTACTTCAATAGGAAACAGCTTTGGTACTCGTGGAGTTTCTTTGAGAAACAAAACTCACCGGACCTAATTTCATTGATTGGTATCGCCAACCAGATTCTACTATTAGTCAAGATAAGGAAGCTTATCTAGAGCATCCCATACCCGCAACACTGCTACTCTTGGCCACCCCGTCCTACCCGAGGCTCTTGCATCTCACACCGCTGGGTCAAAGGTTCAAAGGATATAGCGCCTTCATGCTCAAGACCATGGAGTTAGAGATCCAACAAAATCTAACTCATCTTGGTGCTTATGACATGTTTCAGGAGTTGTAGTCTACGTTCTCCCAACAAGCAGAACAAGAGCTTCTACAAACTGCACGTGAATTCCACGCTTGCAAGCAGGAAGAGGGTCAATCGGTTAGCTCGTATGTTCTGAAGATGAAGAGCTACATTGACAGTTTTGAACGTATTGGTTACCCAGTTACTCTGCACTATGGAGTCAGTTTGATCCTAATCGGTCTCTCTAAATAGTACATTACGTTTGTGCAGAACTTTAATATGCACAACATGGGGAAGACTATAAATGAATTGCATGCTATGCTTAAGCAACATGAGCGAGCGTTGCTAAAGAAAGATGATGCACCGCACTCCATTATGTGTGTGGTGGTAAGGTCCAGAAAAACCAAAAGAAGAATAAATCGTTTAAGGCTGCTAAGGGGAATCGAGGGAATGGAAACAACAAGTTTGGTTATGTTCCTGAGTATAAGCCATACAATGCTTCTTACTCTAAATCCAAACCCAAGATTCCTCCACCACCCAAGAAGGATAATACATCAAAGGATGCTACCGTCACCCAGTAGTGAGACGTAACATTGGAGAAGGAATTGTCCCTAGTATCTCGTCGAGTTAATGAAAAGAAGAAACAGTCTCTTGCGCCTAGTTCTTGGTATTTTCACTATAGAACTCTACTCTTCCTAAATCATCCTTAGTATATGACACCGGCCGTGGTACTCGGATCCGTAATAATACTAAGGGTCTAAAGCGATGGGAAGCTAAAACCGGGAGCTTTAAGTCAGACGTGGGCAATGGTCAACGGGCGAAGTTGAAGCTATTGGAAGTTATCATTTATCACTCCCTAGTGGATTAGTTATTGTTTTAAAAGATTGTCATTATGCCCTCTATTACTAGGGGATTATTTCGATTTTCGTTTATATGACGATGGTTTTATTAACCGCTTTGAATCGAATAATTATATTTCGTTTCTAGGAATAACGTTGTTTATTTTCTTGCTATTCCTCGTGATGGTGTTTTGAAATTGAAATGTCTTGTTCGAATACAAATGAAAATTCTATGTTTGTTGTGAAGCAATAAAAGAGCCAAGACTAACTTGAACTTTGCTCTTTTGTGGCATGGTCGTCTTGGACACATTAGCAAGAAACGCATGGAGAAGTTGCAACACGATGGACTTCTCAACTCATCCGACATTAAGTCTCTTGAAAAGTGTGTTGCTTGTATGTCCGGTAAGATGGCTAGAAAACCTTATTCACATCAAGTGAAAAGGGCTAAAGATTTACTTGGACTTATACACTCGGATGTATGTGGCCCATTTAGAATCACTTCAAGACAAGGAGCAAATTACTCGTGACTTTCATCGACGACTATAGTCGGTAACTCGTATGGTTATGTTTACTTGTCAAACATAAACATGAAGTGTTTGAAACATTCAAAGTGTTTCAAAAGGCGAGAAAATCAACACGGAAGACCATAAAATCACTACATTCGATCGTGGAGGTGAATATATGAGTCAAGAGTTTTGGATCATCCGAAGGAGCATGGGATTATTGCCCATCGAACTCCTCCTTATACTCCACAACACAATGGTGTATCTAAGAGAGAAATCGAACCCCGCCTTACATGGTGCGTTATATGATGAAACAAACTATTCTTCCAAAGTCCTTTGGGATTATGCCCTTGAGTCTGCGCCGACGCATTCTCAATATGGTTCCAACTAAGAAGGTTGAAAGACACCATAATGGTATGGCATGGGCAAGCCCCTAAGTTGTCTTACTTAAAAGTCCGGGTTGTGAGGCACTTGCTAAGCGTGACACTTACCAAACCTTAAAACTTGAACATAGAGCTATTAAGTGTATCTTCGTAGGATACCCTAAGGAAACTATGGGATATTCTTTCTATCTTCCATCCGAGAACAAAGTTTTGTTGCTCGAAATGTCGAGTTCTTTGAGAGTAATCTTATGGATCTTAAAGCAAGTGGGAGTATGGATGATCTGGAATTACTTCAAGAAGAAGATACAAATCCTTCTTTAGACACTAGCATTCATCACGATGATGATGATCAAGAAATTGAAGAACCTCAAAGTGATATTGTTCCCATTCGGAAGTCCAATAGGACACGCCGTGCTCCTGACCGTATGTGTTTATACATTGACGTTGAGGAACATGAGTTACGGGATCTTGGTGAACCCAATAACTATAAAGTTGCATTGCTGGATCCTGAATCCAAGAAATGGCTTGATGTAATGAATGTGAAAATGCAATCCATGAAAGACAATGATGCTTGGGTCTTGGTTGAGCTTTCTCCTAACTGCAAGACAGTTGGCAAGAAGTGGCTCTTGAGAAGAAGATTGGCATGGATGGTAAGGCATACACCTTTAAAGCTCGCCTTATAGCAAAGGGCTTCACTCAAACCTACGGATTGATTATGAAGAAACCTTTTCTCAGAAGCGGACATTAGAGTTATAGGATTCTCAAAGCCATAGTTGCATACTATGACTTTGAGATATGGCAAATGGATGTAAAACCGCCTTCCTCAATGGACATCTTTCAAGAGGTCTATATGGAGCAACCTGAGGGTTTTGTTGATCCAAAATATCCTAACCGTGTATGCAAGCTCAAGCGTTCCATTTATGGACTTAAACAAGCATCGAGGCAATGGAATAAACATTTTGATGATGAGATAAAGAAATTTGGATTTTCTCAACATCAAGATGAGCCATGTGTATATCAGAAAGATAGTGGGAGTTATGTCACTTTCCTAATTCTGTATGTTGATGACATATTGATTATGGGAAACAATATTCCAATGTTACAAGATGTAAAATCCTATCTTGGAAGATTTTTGCCATGAAAGATTTAGGAGAAGTCGCATATATTCTTGGAATCAAGATCTATCGAGACAGATCTAGACAATTGATTGGTTTGAGTCAAAGTGCTTACATTGAGAAAATCTTGAAAAGATTTTGTATGGAAAACTCAAACGTGGCACAATCCCAATGCAAGATAAGCCTAAATTGAGTAAGTCACAAGGTCTTTCAAACACCTTTCGTAAAGAGCGCATGCAAAGAATTCCTTATGCTTCGCTATAGGTTCTATTATGTATCTTTGTGAGATGTACTCGTCTTGATGTTGCGTTCGCACAAAATGTGACAAGTCGATTTCAACAAAATCCGGTGAACTTTACTAGGCTTTGTGAAAAAATATTCTTAAGTATTTACGAATACTAAGGATATGCTTTTCATTTATGGAGGAAAGATGAACAAGAGCTCGTGGTTTCTTGCTACACTGATGTTGGATATCGGCGATGATGTGACGACTTAAAATCTCATCTTGGATATGTATTTGTTCTTAATGGAGGTGATGTTGATTGGAAAAGCACAAAGCAAAGTATTTTTGCTACTTCATCTATCGAAGTCGAGTATATTCTCGCTTGTGATGCATCAAAAGAGGTTGAATGGATTCAGAATTCATTTATGGGTTAAACATTGTTCCCACAATTGAAGAACCCATAAATATGTATTGTGATAATATGGAGCCATTACTATAGCTAATGAAAGCGAGAATCACTAAAGGTGCTAGACATTATAGAGCTAAAGTTCATTATCTTTGAGAGACCATTGAAATGGGCGATGTGAAGATATTAAAGGTTCACAGATGACAATCTAGTCGATCCATTTCTGAAAGCTTTGGATTTCTAAGCATTCTAAATTGACTAGAGAAATAGGTTTGGTACCGCTAGTAGTCTCATGTAAACCGTGTGTTAATTAGTATTTGGATAATTTGGAGTTGTAAGACAATTATTATTTTCTGATTAATAAAGATACGAGGTATTTGTTATTATATTCATATAATCTGTTATTCCATATTTGCATGTTTAATCCATGAAATGATTTATCATTCTAAATATGTCCATTGTCGGTTAACAATATGGGAATATTGTTATGATAAGGCAAATGTGAGCGTTAGTTATAATTCTAACGAGAATTCGGATTGTTCCCGCCAAACTCATATGTATTCACTTGAGATGCATATTGCATTCCCCAACTTTCAAACATTTACTTTTGGATCCTTGTCATAAGTAAAAATTGAAAATGGTTTGTTATCTTCGTCCTTAGACTTGAGATGCAAGTAAGTTCATTATGTGTGGATATCACTTTTGTAAGTATCGTGAAACGCTATCCGAACAAGGTAGTTATAAAAGCTATATTTCGGAGTGATGTGAAGCAAGATCCACAACAGTTGTAGTCAATAAAGGATTTGTTACTCCACTTGTTATGTGCGTAAAGATACCATGGCGCACGATAAGGATTTAAAAGGTACCTTTTTAAAGTGATTTAAGCCCTTAATTGATTACTTTTGTATCCGTTATTACTTAATTTCGCTCATTTTCACTTTTAGGTCTCTTGAAGTCAAATTGTTGGAATGACACTTATTCGGACGAAAAGGTGCGAATATCTGAAGAAAATGGCCAAAGTCAAGAATCGAGACACTCAATCTGCTGAATTGAAAAGGAGACGGCGTCAGGTCTTATTTGTGACGCCGTCGCGACACATCTTGTGACGACTCGTAGAACAAATTGACATTTTTCAAGTGACGGCATCAGGTTTAAAAGAGCAGGGCGTCGCAACTCGACGGCCTAGATTTGGATCGAGATGGCGTCGAGACCAAGGCGGCATTACACACGGGCATAAGGTGACTCCGTCACAGAGTTGACGCCGCCAAGATGAAACCCTAATGGCGGCGACCCGACGACGTCACAATTAAAGAGTGACGTCGTCGCAGTTTGTAACACTATATATAGAATCCGAATTTTTTAGTTTTAGAGAGGTAGTTTTGTGGAGTAAAAAACTAAACCGAACCAAGGCTGTCTTGTACAGTATTTTTGGGTTCCATACCCTATTTTACATCAAGATAAGTGTTTTACTTCATTGATTCAATTACGTCTTCAATTGATTGTGTGTATGCTTGCATGTTCTCCATGTCCGGCTAATTTACTTGTGTGTTTGCTTAGGTAATATGAAACCTAGTTATTGAATATTGATTGGTTGTCTCTTATCTTAATTGTGATTGACCTAGTATTGCGATAGGTCATTCATTGTGTTATTAATGCTTGATTAATCTTTGTTGAACCTTAGCATATAGTTACTAGTGAAATTGTAGGCTAAATATCCAAAGAATACCTTAGAGTTAAGTTTATGAATCCAAGAGATTCGTAGTCATTTACCTTTGGTAGCTTCAAAGAGTTAGGGATAAACGCATACCCTACGACCTTAGAAACACAACGCGTTAAGAATAAGGACGTGATATTCAACCATCAATAGGAGATAACTAGGTAGTAATAAAATCTAAGTAAACACATTTTTAAACATCATACGAGCACACAACAATAGACATAGACTACCCTTAGCTTAGTTAATTAGAATAGATAAGTAGAGTAATCGGTAGAAATACCAACCCCCAAATCCAAACCCCGAGATTCGTACCTTTCCATTTTCTAAAAAATATAAAAAAGATAAAAAATAATCTTCCTCAACCTCAACCTTAGCGTAGTAACTTACTAGCATTCCTATTCCCTAGAGAACGATATCAATACCGTGGCTTACCCTAATACTACACTACAACGATTAGGTTCACCGCCTAGGGTGTTGAAAAACTTGCTCGGCGAAAGGAAGTTCCTTTGACCCCGAACACGCTGCGTAAACGTATCAAGTTTTTGGCGCGGCTGCGGGAATAGAATAGCTAGTTAGGAGTCCACCTCGTTTTGGTTTCCTTGCTTGATTCCTATCAAGTAAGCTTTTCTTATTTTTAGCTTCCTCGTAGCCTTCACACTACCGCCCTCAATCCTCCTCCCAATCCCGAAATTGAGAACGCAATCCCACAAAACCCTTCATCTGCTCACCATTTTGGAAATCACCTAGGGCATAATGAAACAAATTGGTAACAACATAGTCCTTCTATGACTCGGATTCCGATGAGGAGTTTGACTATGTTGAAGCCCTTGATAATGGGAAGTCATCGATGAGGTTAATTTTGAAATGGAAGAAGACTTCTCCCAATGTTTTGAACCTAGGTGTAGAATTGAAGCTAATGGCCCTTTAACATGCAATTCCCTTGTAAGATAGGATTTGAAAGTTTTGATGCTAACTTGAACTCATTCTTACCTTTAAAGTTAATCTCCGTAAACCTATATAATAAAATAAAGGTAGATGAATTAGCCTATAAAGGGGATAATGTTGTTGATGCGGTCACTTACTTGGATGTGTTTGTCGAAGTTTTGCCTATGTAGTTGAATTCATGGTCCTAGAAGATTTATGAGAATTCATTGAGGGAAGTCTTACCCAAGTTATCTTTGGAACAAACTTTAAGAAAATGACTAGGTTGAATGAACGGATGATCGATGGTCTAATCACATTCTCCGATGGAGTTGAAGATTTTGTCTATCAAATGCCCCATACACATCCTAGGTTTAAGCACAAAGATATAGAGGCATGCAATCGGATGGCTCCCATTCCGATACTTAGTGAGAGAGATAAACAACGAGGACTTAGGCACACTTATGAAAAAAATGAGCGATACTATAAAAAATGCTTAGAGTTAGGAGATGATTACAAGAAGAGTGAGAGAACATTGGAATAGCTTAGGTATGGGCACTAAGCATGCACGAGACAACGTAGGGCACGACTTGAGTCTAGCTACAAGACTCATAAATAAAGAAAAGCGCTTCGTGGAGGCAACCCATGCTTAATTGTTTACTTGTTTGTGTGTGTGTATCTTTTATTGATTGTTTATTCTCATGTTTAAATTTGTAAAATGATTTATTTTGTATTTAACCTCGTCTTAATTACATATAAAGGTATTTTACATAAGAGATAAGTGTAGGGAGGATTACACACGTTTTCAAAGAAACATGAGCAGGAGAATTACAATTATTTAAAAGATATACATGTGTGTTTGTTCGAGTCAAATGCTTGTATCGAGTCATAATGGATGTTTTGCGTGAAATTATTCAGATTTTAAAGATAAAAATTTCTCATAATTTTTCTAGAAAATCGCACCGGTTCTGTCGGGATAACTGACGACGGCGTCGGGATCGCAACTCGACGGCGTCGGGAGGAGTAAAGCGACTTACTATTTTTCTCATTTTCTTTGCTACTTATAATTTTTTGGAATTTTCCGGTCTTAATTTTCCCAAAATGTGTAAACATCCATTCCACAAGCATTATATTCTAGTTTATTAGAGTCATATATATATATATATATATATATATATATATATATATATATATATATATATATATATATATTGTTACCGTCGATTTTACGAAGGTTTCGTTTGTTTTCTTCAAGTGTGCAGGTTTAATTTGTCAAGAAGAAGATACATAAGATTGGAAGGAGCTTTTCACGCAAACACTCTTCTTGAAGAAAGATTTAACCACCACTTCACACGGATCCTACCGAGCTAATCAGGGGAGTATTAGTTTCTTTCGTTTTTAATTACCTTCCATTATCATAACTTTGATACTTTCGGGGAACATTGGGGATAATGTTCAGTTTAAGTGTAGGGAGTGAAAATAAAACGGGAACTTTGAAACTATGCTTATCCTTGACTATTTGCTTTGTCCAATTTCATTTGTGTAATAAACCTTGAGAAATATCGGTTAGGTAATTTTGGCACCAAATTTGAAATTTTTCATGACATGTAGGAGTGGGCCATTAGTCTTAATAAAGCGTCTCATGGATAGGAAGTTATATGAATAGCACAAAAACCCTTTACCACTTAAATTCCACCCAAAATGTGAGGATCGCCCTTAGATTTGTAGGAATTAAAGCATTCATCTTTAATGCTTAGAGTGTGAACCGGTAGTATAATAGATTTTAGAACTTGTTTTGTGATGCATTCCGAGATCGCTAATAAGACTACACTTGTGTAGTTAGGAATAACTAAATGATAAGAGGCATTAGGATAACCCTTGTTTGATACCCGTAATATAATTATTTCTTCCACATCGGTTGAGTAATTCCCCCACACCTTTGCGTTGTACTCATCTTTAGTACACGATACCCCTAGTTAACCCCTCAGAGCCTATCCTTTTCGCGGTTCTCGTGATGTTTCGGTTTTCCGGAATATCAATGAAGAGCATTGTTTACAATCCACCCCCAAAAGTACACCCAAATCGCCTTAGCCTACCTTGTATGCACTCACTTTTAGTGCATTATTGTTATCATACTAAACCCTTAGTTCAATTATCTAATTGCTTGCATAAGTCGCTAAGTCAAGTCATATCCTTTGTACACAGTTTTAGGACGATTGAGACTCATGGGAAAAGTTAAATTTTATGAAATGACGGGAAGGGAACATTAAATTCAAATTCCCTTTATTTGTGTAATAATGTACTCCAAGTGTTTTGATCTTTTCAATTCGGGTCAAATTAGTGTTAAAGTAATAAAAGCTCAAGTGTAGGGATGTGCCTATAAATCCATATTATTTTGATGTTACCGTAGAGGATGGTAGAGTAAAAGTGTATGTGAAAAAAAAGAAAGTCGAAAAAATAGAGTGTGAAAAAAATTTAAAAATATAGAAAAAAAGCAGTAGTAAAAAAAAATGAAAATGAAAAACATACTGCTACCATCCTACATCTATCTTTAAATTTATGTTTGTTTATTTCAAATTATCTAGAGTTTAGAGTGTCGAGTCTTGGCTTAGCAACGTCATTCTTCGCATGCTTGTAACATAAAGATTTTTGACTTGCCACCACTAAATCGCCCTTTGATTCCTTACTGTAAGCCTAACGTTACAACCCTTTAAAAGACCTCTTGGATAGTTTTTCCTAGGTGCTTACGCCAAAGCGATGGAGGTTTGATCTAGTCTCAAGCCTATGGTAATCTATGTACTAGGACCGCTTAATGAGTGTTTATCTTCCATTTCCAACTTGTTATATTTCATATATACCCAGAGATCCGAGTATCCAAACACCCCATGTGAGGTGCTAGTATGTAATTTCCGTGCTTGTTTTGACTTTTGCGGGGCTTATATGTGTTGCGAATCGTTCTAAACTAATGCTCCATGACCCCTAACTTATAAATCAATTGGCTAAAAGCACATTTGCTTGTGACAAGCAAATATCAAGTGTAGGGATATTTGATAAGGATTTAAAAGGTACCTTTTGAGGGTCATTTAAGCCCTTAATTGATCACTTTGTATCCGTTATTACTTAATTTCGTTCCTTTTCACTTTTAGGTCTCTTGAAGGCAAATTGTGGAATGACACTTATTCGGACGAAAAGGCGCGAATATCTGAAGAAAATGGCCAAAGTCAAGAATCGAGACACTCAATCTGCTGAATTGAAAGGAGACGGCATCGGGTCTTATTTGTGACGCCGTCGGACACATCTTGTGACGACTCATAGAGCAAATTGACATTTTCAAGTGACAAAGATCGGGTTTAAAGAGTAGGCGTCGCTGACTCGGCGACGGCCTAGATTTGGATCCGACGGCGTCGAGATCGGCGGCGGCGTCACGGGCATAAGGTGACACCGTCACGAGTTGACGTGGCCAAGACGAAACCCTAATGGCGGCAACCCGACGACGTCACAATTAAAGAGTGACGACGTGGCAGTTTGTAACACTATATATAGAATCCAAATTTTTTAGTTTTAGAGAGGTAGTTTTGTTGAGTAAAAACCTAAACCGAACCAAGGCTGTCTTGTACAGTATTTTAGGGTTCCATACCCTATTTTACATCAAGATAAGTGTTTTACTTCATTGATTCAATTATGTCTTCAATTGATTGTGTGTATGCTTGCATGTTCTCCATGTTCGGCTAATTTATTTGTGTGTTTGCTTAGGTAATATGAAACCTAGTTATTGAATATTGATTGGTTGTTTCTTATCTTAATTGTGATCGATCTAGTATTGCGATAGGTCATTCGTTGTGTTATTAATGCTTGATTAATCTTTTTTGAACCTTAGCATATAGTTACTAGTGGAATTGTAGGCTAAATATCCAAAGAATACCTTAGAGTTAAGTTTATGAATCCTAGAGATTTCGTAGTCATTAACCTTGGTAGCTTCAAAGAGTTAGAGATAAACGCATACCCTACGACCTTAGAAACACAACGCGTTAAGAATAAGAACGACAATTCAACCATCAATAGGAGATAACTATGGAGTAATAAAATCTAAGTAAAACACAAAATAGACATAGACTACCCTTAGCTTAGTTAATTAGAATAGATAAGTAGAGTAATCGGTAGAAATACCAACCCCAAATCCAAACCCGAGATTCGTACCTTTCCATTTCCTAAAAATATAAAAAGATAAAAATAATCTTCCTCAACCCCAACCTTAGCGTAGTAACTTTACTAGCATTCCTATTCCATAGAGAACGATATCAATACCCGTGGCTTACCCTAATACTACACTACAATGATTAGGTTCACTGCCTAGGGTGTTGAAAAACTTGCTCGACGAATTGGAAGTTCCTTTGACCCCGAACCCGTTGCATAAGCGTATCAGCGCCTCTCCGGATTTAATCAAATAACTGTCTGGCCGGACCCAAAGGGTAATGCAAGATGATTCTTGATTACATTTGGTATATCTGAATTAAAATCTATAACGAGATTCTAAATGGTTAAACTATATGGAATGATTTGAGATCCATAATCCATTGTTTAATAGTATATATAACAAAGGATGATTAAAGCAAGACATTAAATGACCATGCTACTGAGAAACTTT
This sequence comes from Chrysanthemum lavandulifolium, assembly GCA_022545495.1. Classification (NCBI taxonomy): domain Eukaryota; kingdom Viridiplantae; phylum Streptophyta; class Magnoliopsida; order Asterales; family Asteraceae; genus Chrysanthemum; species Chrysanthemum lavandulifolium. The sequence goes on along the minus strand of CM040244.1, from coordinate 263,803,958 downwards.
TACGAACCTATTCTCTCAGACACTTTTAGTTAAAAAGCAAGTGAGAGCGTTTGCTAGGCGTTTCCATCGTTAGTTTTGTGTGCCATTCGACACACCAACTCCCTAGTGGAAGTTGTTGGTTTGTGGGAGTCTTAAAACACGACAAGATGACTAGTTGTGTATGAGACGATGGGGCACACGCGATAGACACTAGTATACGTGTTGAACGTTAAACTAATGCTTGAATTATATTGTACCCATTATGCTTGTTTTGACCCAATCACTTTTATAAGCCATGGGTCGTCTTGGACTTTACATGGGACTAATTAAGCAATGCCTTGGGCCTTGAGTGCTTAACTAATCGGGTAAAACAAGTCGAGAAAGGAACATAGGCTTTGGCTTGGGATTAGACTTGTCGCAAGCTAATTATACTCCTTGTGGAAGTCGGTTTGTTTTACTATATAAACAAACATACCCAAGACAAAACTCACGTACAATAACCCTTCTCCTATCCCCAAAAACCAATTAAGATTTCTGCTCTTCTAGCTCTTCATTGTTTGTCACAAGTAAACGATTAAGGGATTGATTGGTTTGTTAAAATCTAAACTTGCATTCAACTCAAGTGTTTAGATTATTGGTTAGTGATTGTTCTTGCTCTCCTTAGCGACACAATAATAGCAGCAACAAGGGACTCAACTGCTTCTGCTTGTGATTTTCTTCTCGGACAGAAGTAAGTGATATCGGACAAGGCGTGTCCGATATCGGGTGACATTAAGAAGTCGTTTTCCGACTTGTGTTTCTCGATGCGGAAAAGGTGACTAGTTCCTTAGGGTTTTTCCGACGTGGGTTTAATTCAAGATACAAGGGTTGTTTGGTTTTATAGTTTACATTCTCGACTAGCAACAATCGAACGTATACGTTAATCGGGTTTGTGTGTGATACTCTTCGAGGTATCTTTTAGATACTTAAGGTTTCGTTAAGGTTTATTGTTCGTTACTAGAGATCAATTGCCAAGCAAGGTTAGCTTTTCTTAATCCCTTTTAATTAATTAATATTGTATTAATTATGTGTTTATTAATTACGTGCTTAACATAACTGCGTTAACTAGATCCAATATCTGCTGTGTACTCGTCGAGGTTAATGGTTAACTGGTTCTTAAATCCCAACATCTACATGAGTTTTTCATGGTTTTGTTGGAAGATCTCGTCAGAGTTATGGTCCAAGATTGGAGTTCCACTTGAGAGTGTTACTCCATACCTTATTATGTAACGGGCCTAGCCCAATGTCTAAAATGTACTTTGTATGTGTATATATTCGTATGGTGTAAAAGGGAAACATGCAATAAAATCAACAAAGATATTCACTTGTATCATGTATATGTCTATCATGGTATCAGCCAATTAATACCGATCCTTCTCCTTCCTTACAACCCTAAAACAGCCGCTTTCTTGTTCTTCAATTTTTCTATCTCTGTGTTGGTTATTTGTGCAAAAGGTCACAAATCAACAAAGATATTGCTAATATTCGTGCAAAGGTCATGACAATATTTTCCCTCTAACAGCCTTTGTTATCAGGTTGTTTTTCTTTTCTTACTACTTTGTCACAATCTTCATTAAAAGGTCTCTTTGTACCTATACGTAAATCATCACACCCACAATGACCGGAACCGAACAAACGCCCTCTCTCCGAAAACTCTCGGCCGTCACCCATCATCACCTCCTTCGCGCCCGGTCCAATTAGATCTTGATAAGCGGAATTATGGGTCGTGGCGCTTTTCTTGAACAACTTTGCTTCACTCATGAGGTAACCAAGTACATTCAAGCCACCACCACACAGGTACCTTCGCTCCTTTGACACTGAAGGAGCAAAAAGTGGACAAAATTGTTCTATCTTGGATCTTTACAACCCTCTCCGACACACTTAAAGCAAGAGTAGCAGTCACACGACCCCAAACCGCAAAACAAGCATGGGACCTTATAACCACCATTGTCAAAGACAACAAACGGTCTCGTACTAGTGCTCTAAAGGTGGAATTGAGATCACTCAGACTCGGCGATCAATCCATGGAAGTCTATTTTAGCAAGATTGAGTCGTTTCCACAATATTAGCAAGTCTTGACTCTACCAGTGGCTTTGTGGTCTAGTGGTAGAGACTTAAGAAGTTAAGTGAGCCACAAGTGAGAGTAGTATCGGTGGGTGACCTACCAGAAGTCCTCACTTATGGACCATAAGCTCCACTTGGTACCATCCCTCCACCGCAAATGCTCGGGATTGACCGTGGTCGGTGAGGGCTTTGGGAAAATAGCCCTGGTTTAAAGCCCACCCCTCGATAAGTACATCCACTGGGACAGTGCTCATTGCACCGGGTCGGGTCCTTGGGGAGGGTCCGTTGGCATCCTTAGGATGCATGGGACGAGGTGATCCCACCGATCTTCACCTTTTGGGAGCAAGTCTTGACTCTCCTATCGACGATGAAGACCTTGTCCACTATGCTCTCGAGGGCTTATCGGACAAGTATGACCAAGTGTGTGACATCATACACCACAAGGACCCATTTTCGGATTTCAAGACTATTCGCTCCATGCTCCTCACCGAAGAGATGAGGTTGAAGTCAAGGTCACTTGCCCTTCCCGTGGACTCATCGTCGGCATCTCCTGTGGTTCTAGCGACCGAAAAAGGTATTTTGCGAAACCCTTATAATCCTCAAGTGAAATCTCGTAATCCATGCTACAACTTTGCCAAGGGTTCTTGTCGGTTTGGTTTGGGATGTAGATTCGTACATGACGCCTCTGCTAAACCACCAATAAAAAATGTTGCACCTAACTCCAAAACTGATATAGAAGAGGTTGTTTTGAACTTGTTGAAGCGCTTGGGTATTACTGGCACAATTCACTCCACATCAGGCTCCACTTCTAGTACCCCCTCAATCGAATTTGGGGCTGTTGCTTATTATACTTCACCAACACCTTTAACAGGTCCAAGTCCACCTCGCCATGTTGGCCCACCACCTGGTTTTGCTTACCCAATTCACACCAACGCTGGATCATATCACACCCTTACTTATTTAGCCCACCAACTTCCCACCCTCAGCCCATAACCGCAGCCCGCTCCACTGGGCTATACTATTCAACAACCCACTACAGGCCTAACGGCACTACTCTTACCAACACCTGATACTACACATGGCTTGACTTCCTCTCATGTTGGTCAACAAATCAACTCGAGACAAGCCACAACTTTGCCTCATGCTTTCGCTACCGGAACGCATGATCCGACAACTGGGGCATGGAATATGGATACAGGTGCGAGTTTACATCTTAATTATTCGGTCACTAGTCATAGCAACATTTTTAATATGTGTTTGTATCCGTCTGTTTCAGTTGGTGACGGGAATTCCATTCCTGTCACCAATACGGGTCATAGCATTTTGTCAACCCCTACCCGACCACTCCACTTAAATAGCGTTCTTATTACCCCTCATATTATCAAAAATTTAATATCTGTTCATCAGTTTCTTCGCGATAATAAATGTACTGTTGAATTTGATCCTTTTGGTTTTTCTGTTAAGGATTTCATGACGCGACGGGTGCTTCTCCGATGTGATAGCACCGGGGACCTTTATCCTGTCACAGCTCCGTCGCCCGTTCCTCAAGCTCTTCTTGTCAGTCAACATACGTGGCATCAGCATCTTGGACATCCAGGAAGCGAAGTGTTACATCGTCTTGTTTCGCATAATTTTATTTCATGTAATAAGGAAAAGCCTCCCGCGCTTTGCCACGCATGTCAACTTGGAAAACACGTTAGACTTCCATTTTCTAGTTCAAATATTGTCGTTAATTCTTCTTTTGACATTATTCACTCGGATGTGTGGACTTCACCCATTCCAAGTCTTTCAGGTTTTAAATATTATGTATTGTTTTTGGACCATTATTCTCATTTTGTTTGGGTTTATCCGTTGATAAACAAATCTGATGTATTGTCTAAATTTGTACTATTCCGTACTTATGTTCACACACAATTTCAGTGTGAAATTCGGTCTTTTCAGTGTGATCATGGCGGTGAGTTTGACAATCGTAACACATAAACTTTTGTCGACAATGGAATTCAATTTCGCTTTCATGCCCCAAAACATCCCAACAAAATGGCAAGTCGAACGGATGGTTCGCACCATCAATAATCTCATTCGGACTTTGCTTTTCAAGCCAACCTCCACCAACATTCGGGTTGAAGCCCTTAATATGGCCGTTCACTTACTCAATATCTTACCATCCGCTGCTATATCCAATGAAATTCCCTACACCCGATTGTTTGGACAAAACCCTGATTACAACCTCTTACGCACATTTGGCTGCTTATGTTATCCTCACCTTGAGCCCAACCACAAACTTGACCCACGCGCCGCACCCTCCATTTACTTGGGGCAAGCATCAAATCACCGAGGCTATCGTTGCCTTGACTTAAACACCAACAAAATTATACTTTCTCGACACGTCACCTTTGATGAAACAGTTTTTCCCTATAGTACTTCTAAGCCCACAACTGCACCACAATATAATTTCTTGAATGATTCCCCCGATATCAATCCACTACCTCCAATTTTCCAAACAACTGAGCCTCAAACCACACATGAACCACCAACGCCACCTCCGACTACATTACACCATGAGAACACCCATGACCAATCACCTTCACCACCCCCCGCTCAACATCAACCGTCACCCCCTACACCTCTTATGACCATATATCCCGAAATCATTCCTGGCCCCCCTCACAATCCAAACCCTGTGTCAACTCATTCCATGGTCACACGGTTTCGTGTCGGGACCAATCGTCCCACTGTTCGTCCTAATATGCTTGTGTCTTCCATTTCCCCTTTACCAATATCATATCGTGAGGCTTTTCATGACACTAATTGGCTAAATGCTATGTGTGACGAATACAATGCGCTTAATAAAAATGGAACTTGGACTCTTGTACCTCGACCTGCTGATACAAACATTATTCGATGTATGTGGCTTTTTCGCCACAAATATTTAGCTGATGGCACCCTTAGTCGCTACAAGGCTCGTCTAGTGGCGAATGGTGGTAATGAGTTGGAAGGGGTTGACGTCGATGAGACATTTAGTCCGGTAGTTAAACCGGGCACTATTCGGACTGTTCTAAGCTTAGCTGCTTCTAGACATTGGCCAATTCATCAGCTTGATGTCAAGAATGCTTTCTTGCATGGTGACTTATCAGAGATTGTATACATGCATCAGCCCCCAGGCTTCAGAGTTTTAGTACACCCGGATTATGTGTGTTTGTTACAGCGATCTCTATATGGTCTTAAACAGGCCCCTAGAACATGGTTTCAGCGATTTGCTTCATACATCACCCGAGTTGGATTTTCCCACAGTCGTTGTGATTCATCCCTTTTTATCTACAAGCAGGGGACCGATACGGCCTACATACTTCTATACGTTGATGACATTGTGCTTACTGCATCTTCTGACATCCTGTTACAGTAGATTCTTCAGTCTTTGCATCAGGAGTTCTCCATGACAGATCTCGATCCACTTAATTATTTTCTGGGTATTTCAGTTACTCGTGATTCTTCAGGATTGTTCTTATCTCAGAAGAAATATGTCGTAGAGGTTTTGCAGCGAGCTCACATGATTACTTGTAACCCTTGTCGGACTCCTATTGATACTGAGTCCAAACTAGGGGATGATGGTGATCCGGTCACTGACCCCACTTTATATAGGAGTCTTCCCGGTTCGCTACAGTATCTCACGTTTACTAGGTCGGATATTTCTTATGCAGTTCAGCAGGTTTGTCTCCATATGCATGATCCTCGGGAGCCACATTTCTCTTCCCTTAAGAGGATCTTGCGATATGTTCGGGGTACCCTGGATTACGGTCTACAGTTATTTTCATCCTCTCCTACAGAGTTGGTTGCTTATTCTGATGCTGATTGGGTTGGTTGCCCTACTACCAGGCGATCTACATCTGGTTACTGTGTGTTTCTTGGCAACAACTTACTTTCTTGGTCCTCCAAGCGCCAGCCTACGCTATCTCGTTCCAGTGCTGAGGCCGAGTACCGTGGTGTCGTTAATGCTGTTGCAGAGACTTGTTGGCTTCGTAACTTGCTTCGTGAGCTGCACACTCCATTATCTTCTGCTATGCTAGTCTACTATGACAATGTCAGTGCAGTCTACTTATCTTGTAATCCGATTCAAAGATCAACGCACGGCACATTGAGATAGATATTCACTTTGTTCGTGACTTGGTTGCCACTGGTCAGGTTCGAGTTCTTCATGTTCCTTCACGCTATCAGTATGCAGATATCTTCACAAAAGGATTGCCATCTGCTTTATTTGAAGAATTCCGCTCTAGTCTCAGTGTCCGGTGTTCTCCCGCTTCGACTGCGGGGGAGTGTTAGTCCATACCTTATTATGTAACGGGCCTAGCCCAATGTCTAGAATGTACTTTGTATGTGTATATATTCGTATGGTGTAAAAGGGAAACATGCAATAAAATCAACAAAGATATTCACTTGTATCATGTATATGTCTATCAGAGAGATGTACTCTTTTGTCCTTCTCCAAGGTTTTTTTGTTGGGAAGGTTTTTAAGGAGGCAGCCTCATGTGTTTTACTTTTGGGAATGTTTTTAAGGAGGCAGTCTCATATGGTATTATTATACTCTTTTTTTATTTTATTTATTTATTTATTTTTTGGCAAAGCGGGGAGATGGTCTATGTTTTGTACGTTGATTCATAACTGTTTTTTATTTCAATCTGTGATTAGTCGTTTATCATTTTCGTGGCATGTCACAAACAATTAGTGGTTGTTCAAGCTATGCTTGAGGTCAATGTGGTACCTCTGCCACATTCTATTGTACTTAAACTTTATGTGATTAATATACTTTATTAGGGTAAGCCATTACCCAATTATTTTTTAGGAATCATGAATCGAAAAGCTAAGAATGAAACTAGCACCTTGATATTGGATTTCACAAACACTCTAAACCATGATCAAAGTAGGCATATAAGAATGTTAGAGAGAGAAAGTTCTAGTGAGAGAAAGGAAGAGAGTTGGGAACTATAGTGAGAGAAAGAAAATATTATTATGAGCTCCAAGTCTCTACCTTGGAAGGTAGAGAGTATTTATAGTCTTACAATAAAATGCCACACAACGGGCTGCGGATCAGGCATACAATGGGTAAAGACCCGTCCGTCCTCCACGGTGTTACTTAACTAAATACTACTTAGCTTAAAATAACTACGACTACGAGCTTTCTAATGATTACATATACTTGAGGTGATCGACTCTTTAATACCTGCAATTTCTAATTCCTAACAATATCCCCCTAAGGGAGGTCACCTCAAACATATTATAAAAATACATTGAATACAATCAGATATTACATTAACAATTGTTCTTGCATTCTTGATGTAGTACTTTGCTCCGAAGCTCGTAGTCATTGATTCTACTCATTGCATGTTTGGTTAATCTAAGTGGGGGTCTTTTACTGATCCATGTGATAATAATTTTAAGCCGACTTTTGAGATCATCACTAACAAAAATCTCGAGACATCCATTGTGGTGTTGGTATTATGTGATGTTGTGACTTTTGGACCGACATGCTCACATTCGGATCATGATATCATTTCATCGTAGTAACGGAAGCTTTCGTTGATTCATGATATTGGCGGCAGAAAGCGAAGCATGGAGTGAAAATATCGAGTCATTGATGCACTTATCATGATTTCTTTTGAGATGAATGTGTAGTGTGAGTATGCGGCTATGGATTGACCGCTTCATTTTGATCACCGCAAGCGTAGGATGTACCGCATAAACATTAGCAATAAAGTGCACGAGTGTCTTTGATCACTTTCATTGAATTAAGGTACACGCCCACGGTTCCCATTGATCGAGACAAAATCTTGCTGTGATCGGTATAATTAAGAATTTCCTTGACAGGTTTCGCAGTGACTCTAGTTGTTCTCAAACCGAACGTCTCAAAGAAGACAACACGGAGTGAGTGAATCAATAATTTAAGACCACTGATTGATGAAAAGTGATTTGAAGAAAACAATCGTGTATTGCTCAATATAAATTGTTTTTGCAATACAATGAAGGTTTTAATGAAAGTGAATTATCAATCATAAAACACCTTTTGATTTGAAATATTCGAACACGGTCAATGTGCTAAAGAAAAGAGTTTTAAGCACAAAGACCGGTTTTCAAAGGTATCCATCAATCCATAACTGAACCGAGATTGATTCAAAAGATTGAATCGACCCATTGTTTACATTCGGTTGTCACATGGTTGATCTATTGAATAGATCTCACATGCCACCCACCGTGAGCTTGTTTAATGTTGGCTCCGGAGGGCTTTCCATCTTCATTGTGAATATGTTTGCATATCACTCGGATGTTCAGCAATACCACAAGGATAATGCGTGGGACTCAAGATATAATCTCTCTTTCCACATCGTGTGAAACAGAGAGTCTTCATTGAAAGTGTCCTAATGAGAGTTATTGATGATCTCGTGGCTCTAGACTCAATATGTGCATATTTGGATCTGTCTTTGGAGACTAGGAGAGGGTCTCGTTCTTCAATATCAACAATCTCTAAGAGAAAGTCGATAGATAATTTCGGTTCCCGTGAGAATGAAACAAGTCCTTTTAAGAGGAACTTGAGTGGTTTGGAAATTTGAAGTGTAGTGCGTCCTTTGGGTCCATGACGTCTTGTCTTCAATACCGATGTTACCATCGATGGGATATGAATTGTACCGGTTTACGCCCTATGGTTGAAGAAATGGAGGCTATTTCTTTTCACCCTTTCTCATTCAATTCTTTTTCATTCTCGCAACCCCTTCATTGCTTACCAAAACTTCATAGCAAGAACCTTGTTGGGTTTATTCCAAGAATTGCTCTGTCTCACCCGCACTCTTCCCATATCTCATTTTCTCCTTTTATCATCATACCTAAGAACTCTACACTAACTAGTGGATAGTCCTCGGTAGATCCCTCCGGTTCTAGCGGATCATGGGAACAAATACCTAACCTTATCATCCTTATATCACCGTACATAAAGTAAAGTTGGTCGGTCTATTTGGTATTGTTCATCGCCATTTGGAACCAATTGAAAACCATTTGAAAATCAATCCGGATACTTGTCATATGTCATCAAAACATTTTGTACCGAATTGTTTTGATATTTTTAGAACAAGTGCTCCCCTCAACATGTGCATCAAATGTTTGAAATCGTTTTGCACACGGAGGCAAGAGGAAGAATTAACTTCTTTGATTACCATTTTCTAAAGATATCAACATCACTTCCTAATCGAATCAAGTAGATAAAGCATTTTGGGGAAGGATGAGGTTTTCATGATTTTGCTCCCCCTCAATATGTGCTTCTAGGTTTGAAAAGAGTTTTGCACATACTAAAGGGAACCTGCACATTGAGATAAGTGATCACGTTTCAAATCATAGGTTTAAGATAGATGCTCCTCCTCAACATGTGCATGGAAAATTTTGAAATCGTTTGTCACATGTGGGAAGGATAGCATGTACATCCTTATAAAACCATTTACCGAATTATCAGTTTAAATCCAATTTAAATCACACATTCTCCCCCGAGCACAGTTATCAAATCATTTGAGATTTGTGATCTCTTATTGATTTAAATTGATTTTGAAAGCTTTTAAGGAGAATTGTGACTTGATTATTAAAGCATTTTAACTGATAAGGATCGGATTTTAAAACTTTAAACTCCATGGATAAAACACGCATGAATATCTTTTGAAAACAATTGAATGCCAAATAACTTTTTAATTTAATTGAAATCATTCTCCCCCTCAATCAATGACATAGGTTGTTGATTGAGAGATAAATATTTTGACAAATAAATCTAGATGATTATCAAAAATAGAGTCCGAGTTATTTTTTCAAAGCAGTTACTTTTCAGCAGATAAGTGTTTATAGAATCAGAGCATGGAATTTGGTTGATAAGAAGGCTTTTGATGAACGTTCAAACAAATTCTCAAATCTTGAAAAATATGAAAAAGCATGGCTCTGTTCTTTCTTTGAAAAGCGGGTTACTGCCTGAACTGACAATAAACCATTATTTCTCTTTCTCTCAAAAAATTATTTATTTATTTATTTATTATTTTTTTTTATTTTTTTTAAAGAAAATTCAAACAATATCTAAAGTCCCGTGTCATTCTTTGAATGACAGCACAAAGACCGTAGATATCTATCGAACAGAGAATTAACATGACAAATTGACAATATTTTTAAGATTTTCAAAATTTTGATTTTTATGGATTTTAAAGTTTTATATTTTCTATTTGATTTTGAGGGTTTTATAATTTTGTATTTTGATTTTCGAATAGATATATACAAGAGATAGATGAGCATAGACCTTTACTCCTCTTCTTCCTCCCGAAGACGTTTGAGTGTTTTCGGTTGAAGGCTTTTCAAGCCTAGTGGTGGAAGTATGAACTCAAACGTTCTCTTGGAAGAGCTTTGGTGAAGATGTCGCTAAGCGATATTCGAGACCTCACAAAATAGAGTTCCACCACACCTTTATCCACTTGTTCCCGATGAAATGATGTCAAATGTCGATATGCTTTGCTCTTGAGTGTTGAACGTTGTTTCATGAGAGAGCAATAGCACTTTTATTATCACGAAGACAGAGGATTTTGTTGAATACAAAGCCATAGTCGATAATTGAGATCTCATCCATAAGATTTGAGCACAACAAGATGACATGGCTATGTAATCACCTCTGTAGAGGAAATAGAAGTACTCATTTGCTTCTTTGACGACGACTCACTAGCTTATCACCCAAAACCGAGCACCTCGGGCGTGCTTGACGTGTATCTTGACAACCGCATGATCGGCATCGCATAGGCCGTTAGTGACATACGGTGTCCTTGGTACCATAGTCCCATATTGATGGTTCCTTGGAGATACCAAAAGACCCGTTTAACCGCTTCAAGGTGCTTTTTAGTAGGCTTAGCACGGTATCTAGCACACATGCAAACAACGAACAACATGTTTGGTCTACTAGCGGTGAGGTACATCGTGGATCCAATCATACTACGATATTTTTTGGTCAATCATGATCCCCGAGTGGTCCTCATCTAGTTTGGTTCGATCAATCATGGGAGTGTCCACAAGGTCACTTGAATCAAATCTAAATTTCTTTAAGATCTCAATTGCATATTTAGATTGATTTATGAAAATGCCTCGGGACTTTGTGAAATTTGTAATCCCAAGAAAATGACATTTGTCCTATCATTGACATTTGAAACTTTGAACTCATTTCATTTGAGAAACGGTCACATTCATTGGGGTCGGTCGAGGCAAAGATGATATCATCAACATAAATTTGAACATGAATTAAATGTTTGCACGACTTCGGTGAACAATGTAGGATCAACTGCTCCTTTGCTAAATCCGGTAGATAGAAGAAACTTTGATAGTGTATCATACCATGCCCTTGGAGCTTGCTTTAAACCGTAAAGAGCCTTCTTCAAACGATAAGCGTGAGTAGGACGCTCTTGATTTACAAATCCTTCAGTTGGGCGGCGAGACAACTTCTTTAAGATCTCCGTTCGAAATGCCGTCTTTACATCCATCGATAGACTACCATGTTCTTACTAGCAACAATAGCCAAAAGATTACGATTGCCTCGATTCGAGCAACAGAGCAAAAGAGTCTTCAAAGTCTTTACCTCCTCTTGACGGTATCCTTTAACAACTAATCGAGCCTTGTTCTTCAACACATCACCATGCTCATCAAGTTTCACTTTGAAGATCCATTTTAGAGCAATGATCATAGCACAATCTGGAGCGGTACTAACTCCCATACATCAAGTCGATCAAACTCATGAATTTCATCTTGCATAGCATTGAACCACTATCTTCATTCATGGCGGTTTAACATCTTTTGGTTCGATCTTAGAGATTACGGAGTTGAAGAAGCACCATAAGGCATCGGTTGCAAGTTGTTTCCGTGTGGATACGGGACGAGAGGATTTCAATGATGTTGTCTAATGGATGATCGTGAGTCCATTTTCTTAGGTGTTCATGTGGTAGTTGTTGAGGGACCCAAGTAGCGAGTTGATGTCTCCGGCGAAGATGGTTCTCGATGAAGATTCGAGGAGCAAATATGTTTTCAAATGGAGCATCTTGAGAGTAGCAAAGGGATTATCTTCATTGTTGATACGTAAGCGGATCCATGATGTACATTCAAGATTGATGATTTGTCGATGAGATAGAGTGATCGGCAGCAGGCTCTTCTTGGCTTAATGATATTGAGACCGAAGGATTGACTCCATTCTCAGGAATATGAGCAGCCTCTGCTGTAGGAGTTGACAGTTCATTAGCACTTGGCTCATACTGTTCATCAAACATAGGATCAAACAATTTCTTTAAATCATCTTCAGATGGAGGTACATATGGAGTTTCTTGAGAATAGTTTAGAACAAGGGATGAACCAATTGGACTGTTTTGAAGTGCGGGTCCAGAACTGAATTGTCCAGGAGCCGTTTGACCGGTCAGCTCATCAAACGTAACGTGAATTGTTTCCATGATATTTCGGGTTCTTTTGTTGTAGGTTCGGTATCCCTTTTTGTTTGGTGCATACCCTACAAATACTCCAATGTCTCCTTTAGCTCTAAGTTTGCCTAAGTCTTGACCCTCATTAGTTGGATAGCACAATGCTCCAAACACACGAAGGAAGAGAGATTAGGTTTTCTGTTGTGGACAAGTTCATATGGTGTCTTTCCATGAGCAGTGTGAATCGTGGAACGATTTTGTGTGTAGCATGCGGTGGCAATAGCTTGACCCGAGAAACATTGGAACTTTTGAGTAAATCAACATTGTTCTAGCGGCTTCCACAAGGGTTCGATTTCGTCTTTCAACTACACCGTTACGTTGAGGAGTTCGTGGAACACTTCTTTGATGGTGATTCCAATGCTTTCATAAAATTCACTAAGTTGTTTGTTAACAAACTCGGTACCATTGTCTGCATTCGGATAATTCGACGGTTTTGTTAAGTCGAACTGCAATTGTTTGATGAGTTTGATGATGATATCGAGTTTCATCCTTTGTCCTTAAGAACTTGACCCTGTGAATCTAGAGTAATCATCTACCACAACTAACACATATTTCTTCCCAAAGATATTCTGCACTCTCATTGGTCCACATAAATCCATATGAAGGGTATGAAGAACTTCTGTTATTGAGTTTGTAGGTTTGGGTTTATGGGTATACTTTTTGCTTTTTCCCAATTGGCATGCTGAACAAAGATGATCTTTTTCATACTTTAGTCTAGGTAAACCTACAACTAAGTCCTTTCTGGAAATATCATTGATGGTGCCGTTCAAGTGATTGAGACGACGATGCCATAACCATGACTTTGTTTTTGAAGCATTTGACAACAAGCAAACTGGAGAAGACTTCATAATATCGTCGATAGAGATGGTGTATAGATTTGAACCACGAGTTCCTCTTTACAGTTCCTTACCATTAAGTTCTCTGACAAAACAAGTATGTTTTCTGAAGGCTACTTCTAGATCAGAATCACATAATTGACCCACAGAGAACAGATTATGACCAAGACCTTCCACATAGTATACTCTAGAGATGACACTGTCACCAACAACTTAATCTCCATAACCCATAATTGCACCGAAATGATCATTACCGAATCTAAGCGTCTCGATGAATTTGCTCACGAAGTTCATGAGCCGCGACGGTCTCCGGTCATATGCTTGGAACAACTGAGTCCAGTACCACGTAAGCGATTTGAATGATCTGCAGTTGAACACATACAAGAATGGATAATCGGATAATTGGGATCTCCATGCAAGAATGGGTTCCATTTGGTTAATAATGATGATTGGAACACCCACATCGAAATAGAAGCATTCATATCAAAAATTAAGGCAATGGAATCATTATGAATAGATGCGGTACTAGTGTTCAGATTAGCCCTATTCAAAGTGTGCTCACTTCTTAAGGGAATAGTTCTACTAGTAGGCATCCATTTTCTAGTGGGCATTGTCGATTAGTCTTATGACCAACGGTATCCACCGATATCCTATCTTACTAAATGTTCTTCTGTGGGTTTCCACTATTTTCTAACTTTCTTCGTTTTGCCTCTTAGCCTTCTTAGCATGATTTTTAGCATTAACAATATTAACTGGACAATTAACATCATTAGGCAAAACATTAACACCACATTCATGATTAGAAAGCGAATTCAAGCAGACATCAATACAAGGTTTGCAAATAGTATCGAATTGAATTAATTACGAGACGCCTATGGCTAATACTAGAATCAACACGATTCGTTTTATTAAATCTCAAACTTAAAGTTCCTAGGATGGTCTTCTACTCTCATCCAATGCACATTCTTAGCTTGCGAGGTCGTGTCCTTCTTTGTTTTGTCTTGAGACTTTGACCGCTTGCTTTAATGTCACTTGATTACTCTGTAGAGGAATGGGAACATTAGTTTTGCTACTCTTTGCATCTCCTGTTTAGATGTTCGGGATCCGAATTACATGCGACACACCAAGGTTCACTTTCATAACACTAGAGGTGCTTGGGTTTGTACTCCTAGAAGGCACACTAGAGTTCTCTTTCTTAGCATTGCGGATCCGGAGTCCGAACTACTTAAAGGCACACTAAGGTTCACATTAAAAACATTTGGCATCGAATGAATATCATACTTGGCACTAGGCATCGAACATGGAATCAAAAGATTAACTCTCTCACCTAAGGACTTTTGGCATATTGTGATTAAGCATTCTAGAATTTCTTGAGATCGTTTGGCATATAAGCATACATGCCCAATTGCATTATCAAGTGGTTTCTCTAATTTATCCTCTTCAACAATCTCACGGAGACATTCTAGGCTGTCCTTAAGATGTGAGAAATATGTTTGAATAGCAAGTTTGTTATTCCTAAGATGAGGAGGAACATATTTCATAGACAAAGCATATTTATTACAGACATGTACCTTTGATACACCATTCTCCCATTGGTCATTGGCATCTTCCCTTTTACCTGACTCTTTAGATTCTCAATTTCTTTTTGTAACGAGGCTACCGTTTCGTTATTTTTGTTATGAGTGACCTTTATAGATTCAAATAACTCATCGAAATGACGTTTAACCTTTTCATTTTCTTCTAGAAAACTTTCGTTTTCCTTTTGTAATGCATTTACTAAGTTTTGAAGATGAAACGTTTGAGAATTCTGAGAATCTAGAGGAGGAGGCATTTGGAAGCCTGTCATATTGTTCGTTTGACCCTTTAATTGAGAGATTTGGGCTTTCAACTTTCTGATCGTGTTGCAATGAGCTTGAATATGTTCATCACGTTTGTTAATTTGAAAAACTGCATCAATCTCTTGAGCATCTGAGGATGTCTTGATATTTGAAGTTTTGACATTTTCTTTAAGATGTTGATATTTTAGTTGTAAATTAAAATGCTCAACTTCTAGATTAGAAAATGTTTAACCAAATTGTCGTGATCATCTAGTTCAATTTTCTCATTTAGTTCATAATTAGTTTTTCAAGCTCAATGACACGATCATGGGAGACTTTCGAGGCAACAGATAGTTCATGAAATTGGGAAGCATTAATAGAACAATTTGTAGCGATGAAAAACATATCTTGAGCAACACATTCGAGAATTAGAGTCTCATTTAATGTATGCAAGTTCTTTCTCTCAATCTCATTATATTTTAGTGCTCGCTCATAGTCACTAACCTCAACTATCATTGCATCAAACTCCTTTTCCATTTCTTTAATGTCTAAGTTCATTCCCTTTTTAAGACTTTCAAAATGATCTTTTAGCAGTTTAAAGAAAGGCACGACTTCAGTTAAATAACATTCTTTCGTTTGCTCAAAACCCCTTTCTCCTTCAGTTATACCAGTGGGTGTGATTCTTTTCTTGCAAGTTTTCTCAAATTCAACAAATAGTTGAAAGATAACATATTGACTAATTAAGGTCTTGATTTTAGTGGCAATTGTTCTAGGAACAAGATGCATTGGTGTATTAGGAGGATACAAAGTTGCTCTAGGCATTTTCCAAAGGGGAGGGTTTGTTTCAACAATATTTTCGACTTTTCGCTTATCTAAATCCATTTTCCGAGAAAACTTGTTCGGGAGTCAACAATGTCGAGGCTTAAACATGTTCAAGGAAATCCAGTTTTCCTTCTTGTAATCATGGGGTGTGATCTTTATTTTCTTCTTATTTAGGATCATCTAATTTCTTGTTCATCTTTTCCTAGTGATTTCATCGATTTCTTATCTTCCTTAGTGCACTCAACGCAACTAGGTTTTGTCTAGGTTTAAGGATTTCATTGCCATCATAAAGAACCTTATGAGCATTTCTAGCCTTTTAATGACCTCTGGATTTGGTTCCTCAACAAGGAAATGCTATGCTTATCGTTTAAGACTCTATGCTTAGTGATTAAGTGAGCGATCGAATGGTATTTCCTTGTACGTACAACTTATTTTCAAGCATGTTTTTCAAGGTTTTAGATTAGAAAAATCATTCAAAAGTTTTGATTCTTTAGCTTTGAATTCTTGCTTAAGCATTTTAACATTTTCTTGAAGTTCTTGCTTTTGCTTAGCAGTTTTAGAAAGCTTTTCTTGTAAGGAGTTTAACTCTTGTTTTAATACTTCTTCTAAACCTACTTTTTCTAATAGTTGTACGCATTTGGTCATCCATTTCTTGCTCACGGGTGGTCAACTCAAATTTTGCACGTTGTTCATAAATAGCAACACGTTCTTTATAGGCATTCGATTCGAGAGATAATGAATTATCGAGGCACATGCGGTGTATTCATCAAAACATAGTCATTGTTGATGCGGAAGATGCATCACTCGGTACAACTTCACTTTCACTTTGTTTCACATATTGATCATATGGGACAACATTGATATTACCCATATTTTCAATATTTGATTCAATAGTTTCGATTGATTGTACTTTGTCATGCATCTTTTGCACATCAACATCATCATATAGTTTTAATACCTCGAGATGAGTTTGTCTTTGGATGGGCCAGCTTGTGGTGAAGATGAGACCTTGGGAGAAACCATTGGAGAAATGCTAGCCATAAAAATTGTGTGTGCGGTTGGTCCATCATCCACATCAGTCGTATGCATCACAATCGGCGACTTGAAAGGCATTCGATGATTGTGACCTATCTCTGAATTGGTTGCTCATCCACATCGCATCATAGGTCTTGGCATTGCCTCAAGAAGAAACAACAACTCTTCTTCATCCAAAGCGGCACCATTATCACGAGCTTTACAAGCAAACATCTTATCTACAAGTAATCGGCATTATATGGACGTTTTGGAGATGTACGGTTCCTTGCAATGTGTCCTCACCACCACGGTTATAGCATTTGATCGGCTTAGCTTGACCTTGATTACCATTCCTTCCTCGATTCGATTACCAACATAACCTTTACCACTCCACCTCTTCCCCGATCATCTTGTCTTTCTGGCTGGTTGCACCACGATCCTCCCATCTCGATAGTAGCTTGATTGTGTGGGTTAGATGTCGCTCGAGGTTGTTGGTTTGTGGGAGAGAATTCATGTTTTGACTAATCGGAAGAGCTAGTTGATTAACGAAGTTTCCACGTGTGCATCAAAGCATCGACTTGTTTGAACATAGGATCAGGAATGAGTTTGTGTTACCATTACCCATGGGTATGACTTGTGAGGCTTTGGTTGTGATTCCGATGTTTGAGTAGAAGGCAGTTGAATCACTTGTTGAACTTGCTTCTCCCTGAGCTTTGAACTGATCTAGAATCCTCTTTTCAAACATGGCATGCCTCTCATTTTGAAGAAGGAATGCATAGAGTTGCTCATAATTCATATTCTTCAATCCTTTAGTGAGCTTCACAGAAGTAACAAACTTGTGCCATTCGGGATTCATGTTGTTTACAAACTTTGAGTTCAGCTGAATGTTAGGCATAGTCATTCGATGTTCCTCATGTCATTCACCGACTTATGAAATCTCACATAGTACTCATAAACACTTTCATCGGTTTCATCTTGAAGTGTTCAAATTCATCATCTGTTGTGATTCTCGGTCTTCAACAGTTAGCTCGAACCGAAAGAAGCATCTTGACATTATCCCATCTGACTTTTGCCTCGGTGTTGTGATTGATAAGCTTGTAGATGTCCTTTGGTAGACCTTGCGGTATAATGTTGGAAGCTCGGATATCGCATCGAATCTCTTTTCTCCTTATCGTCAAGCTCATCATACATCTTTGGTGCATCCTTTCCATAAATCATAGTTCCATCTTGATATCAAGTACATCTCTAATAGTCTCAACTCGGTAAGGTCCTTCATCGATGGATTTGAGAATGTTAACCCCATTTTCTTTTCCAAGGCAGTACAATCGATTCGTTAAGCCCAAGAGTCATAGTCAGTTCTATCAAGCATGGATGGATGAGTATCTGAGCCAGCTGCTTGAACATCCTCGGCAACAGTGTAGATGATAGTAGGAACGTTTGTAGATATGTTTCAAGCTCTACGGGATTTTACAATTCTTTGATTAAATCGGGAAATTGATTCTTTCACGGGATTTTACTAAACCAAAAGAACAACCGTAAGAATGTATCACGAAGAAGTAACAAGCCTAAATGAATAAGTACCAAACCACACAACTCGCTTACTTAACAACTCGCTTAAGAAATCAACTCGCTTAAAAGCCAAGTCTCATCCGCATCAACTCGCAACACAATTAACTCGCTTAATGAATCAAGTCGCTAAATAGCCAACTCGCTTTAGTATCAACTCGCAACACAATCAACTCGCTTAAACACCAAGTCGCTTAACTTAACTCGCTAGCTTTACAACTCGCTCAATAGCTAAGTGGCTTTAGATCTCAAGTCGCTTAAAGAAACAACTCGCTTAGAACTCAAACCGCATAAAAATCAACTCGCTAAACAGCTAAGTCGCATGTACCAACTCGCATCAAATAACAAAGCAACTCGCTTTGACGAAAAACAAGTCCGAGACTCAACTCGCTTCGTCCTTCTTTCACAAATAACCACTTTATCAATCCAAAACAACCAAACCACAATGAATCAAGCCTTCCAATTCAAAACATAAACACATATGATGATCCTAAACACAAAAGTACAAGCAAAATTCAAACTTTAACACTAGAATTTGTCCAAATGAATCAAACTCTCCTAAACCCTTAAAACCCCAAAAACCTTATGAAATCCACCAAAACAAGGAGCATGAAAGATGAGTGATCAAACCATGGCTCTTGATACCAATTGTAGGATATTGGATTTCACAAACACTCTAAACCATGATCAAAGTAGGCATATAAGAATGTTAGAGAGAGAAAGTTCTATTGAGAGAAAGGAAGAGAGTTGGGAACTATAGTGAGAGAAAGAAAATATTATTATGAGCTCCAACTCTCTACCTTGGAAGGTAGAGAGTATTTATAGTCTTACAATAAAGCGAGCCTAATGATTACATATACTAGAGGTGTCGTGGATCTAAGGCATACAATGGGTAAAGACCGTCCGTCCTCCACGATGTTACTTAACTAAATACTACATAGCTTAAAATAACTACGACTACGAGCTTTCTAATGATTACATATACTTGAGGTGATCGAGTCTTTAATACCTAAATTTCTAATTCCTAACACAATGATCACAAGTAACAATATTTAGCGTAACCAATGTACTTCAAGGAACAACTATGTAATATTGACGTTGCGATTACGTCACTACACCCATATCTCTATGGCACAAGGGAGTAGCGGAAAAAAAGTTGATAATTTTAGAAATTATTCCGGAAGACAATGATCACAGTAACAATATTTAGCGTAACCAATGTACTTCAAGGAACAACTATGTAATATTGACGTTGCGATTACGTCACTACACCCATATCTCTATGGCACAAGGGAGTAGCGGAAAAAAAGTTGATAATTTTAGAAATTATTCCGGAAGACAATGATCACAGTAACAATATTTAGCGTAACCAATGTACTTCAAGGAACAACATCTATTGACCTCAACTTGAGTGCATGGCAATCATGAGTGTATAAGCATGCAATATGTTTCTTGCTCGACCGATGTGGGATTCAATAATATATTTTTCTTTTCTTTCTATATCTCAAATTGAACACAAAATTCAAGGGATAGAATATTGCTTATCTAAGTTCACAAGCTCAAGTGGCATTAAAATTAGCTTATGTTGGTGGTCTAAAGCTCGGGCATTAAAATTTTTGACAAACTCCGTAAAGTATGATTTTGGAAAGTCTTATGTCGTTATGGGGTCATGCCATATCGAGTGGAGTCATATTTCCTTGACCATAAATACTTTTGTCCAAAACTTTTAATTTTTTGCTGTAAATACTTGGTGTGTCAAAATACACAATACCTTATATTTTTTTAGTGAGAATCTATTTTTTTTAATATAATGATTAGGAGGCTTTAACCATTTAAAATACACTTTGCATGATGTTAGGCCATTTTGAACCATCTGACAGTTCCTTTTTGACCCCTAAACCCGAATCCACCCATTCATAAGTAAATTTATTTCCTAAACAGTCATTGTGACATTTATAATGGAATAAGGGTATTATTTTGCAGTCAAATCAATTTTCTCTGTTGTGACTACGAAATTCAAAACTAGATACGTTGCAAAAGTTTTATTCTTATGTACTATCACGGTTTGCATCAGAAAACTTATTTGTTTGATGCTCGATACAAGTAGGTATGGTCGAATTTGTTGGTTTTATATGAGTGATCGATCTCACTTTAGCCCGTCACCTACTTCACTCTCAAGGTTTATAAGTTACGAGAATTACCACAAGGTCTGGGTAGCAAGGAGTCTATATTTGTGGTTCTTTTGGCGTTTCGATTTGTTCTCTTAAAAATGGGTTTAATTGACAAGCTTTAAAAAGCATTTACAACATGTCATTCCACTTCCTTCTTATTAAAATCATGTTATTTATTCATCTTTCTTATAACCCTTCTTAGATAGTTAAACTTCAAGATTTACACCATATAATAACAATGTTGTCATCATATAAAGTTGGTCAATTAACACGTAAAAAAATGGGACATGTCGACCTTTTTTTTGAATTTGCTGAATGTAGATTTAGCTATTTGTCATTGTTTATTTATTCATAAAATTAGTCGTATGGAGTTATGAGGTATAGTTTGATACTTTGAATTAAGGATAACAACTATTCTTTGGTTTCACGGGTCTAGCGAACGTACATTGGTTGTCTGAACAACTACTCTTTGATTATACAGGTCTATAAGCTAGGCCTAGAAATAGGACATGTGTATACAAAATCACTGGTATATTAAAATCCCGCGTTGTATATTGCTTTCTAAATTATTAGCTACATTCGAAAGGGAGTCACAAATGTTTCACCTCAGCTGTGGTTCATCATCATTTTATTATCATCATTGCAAAAAAATTGATGATATTTTTGTTGTCAAGACTTCTATTATATATGTTCTAATCAGAGGTTAGTATACACAGTTCTTAGATTATATTTCTTATACGTTCGAAAATAGTAGAAACACTTATTTTTAGAAGTATGTGTCCAACCAAAATAATATACGAGTAAAAGGTATAAGAAAGTGATGTACCATCATAGCATGTGTTATTAGTACATGGGACACCATTATCTTCTATGATTTGAGTTGGTATTGCTCGATATAACACACTAACATTTTTAAAATAGCATTGCTGTCCTAATAACATTATAGCATCCGCCCCAACATTGGTAAACATAATTAGGACTTGGATATTGAGCATGTGTGGGACTGCATTTTTCATGTGGTTGTTAACTTATAGCGATTTTGTATTATGATACGTTTTAAAATATGAGAAACGTTTCTATTATATTTATGAATATGCGATTTTTAAACAAGATATGAAACATTTGCATTATATATCGATAGAGAAATTAGGCCTTTTTTTTTTGAATTAAGTGGAGTGGACCCTTTTCTCTTGTTTGCTCTGATTGGGGAGGAGTGAAAAATTATCCTTCTCTCTAGCCAGACCATTTCACGGAAAATTGTGAAAATGAAACATCAAGCTTTAATTTGGTAGGACCAATTTTTTTACTTAAGGGTCCATTCATCAAAAAAGAAACGCCCTCTTAGTTTTTTTATAAAACCTTAAGGGGCCGTTTGGTTTATTGCTAGGAATCGCAATGGGTATCGGATTTGGTATGAGGTAAAATGACAATAGATATAAAAAAAATGTATTATTATGATCATTTGTGTTTGGATGACAAAATATGGAATGAAAAAATGTATAAATATTTGAGTTTTGTAGTGGAAAAAAGAGGAGCCCGCGGAATGGATTTCATAGACACCAATAGGTGAGTAATGAATATATGAGTATGATATATCCATTTTATTAGCAGACCTACTATACAAACACCTTTAATCGGAATGAAATCCATAGATCCATTCCGATAGTGCTCTACCAAACGCACCCTTAGATATGTAAAATATGAGAAACTAGCTAAGTGAAGTCTTCTATACTCAGAAAAGTGATTTTTCTTTTCACATCCCACATCGCCTAATGTGGAAAATGTTTGCCACAATGAATCACTATAATATGAGACCCTTGCATATAGAATGTTTCATTTGTGTTTGTGGTTACTAAGAAACCCAACCATTGGCCAAAAAAATTTTATTGGTTGAGCCATCATGTCCTTACCATCTGCTTTGTTTTGTTTAACAATATCTGTAAGCAGATGGTGTGGTTTAATGGCCTAACCATATAAAATTTCCAATGTAAGTGCAAAGTTAAGGTAAATTCTCTGAAATGAAATGCTGTTAAAATGAGAAAGCTTTTTGTTTCAGAATGTAACAATTAACAAAGTAGCATTTCAAAATGAAAGACAAAGTAGCATTTCAAAAAGAAAATATGTAAGCAGAGATACCTTCGAGTTCCTTATAGTCCTCAATGCAAGAGAATCAGGCGATCAACAACCAAAATGATGCTATTCGTGATGTGCTTTATCATATAAATAACACATGATATGCATGTACGATGATTAATAAACAGAACGAACTTAAAGGAAAGGATGACATAGAGGAATGAGAAGCAGGTTGTTTTCTGGGTCGATTACCTGTTATGATATGGTATAATCGTATCAATGATTTAAGACTCACATGCTAGTCTCAATTACCGAATCCATTGATCCTAAATAAATCTGAAAATGTGGTATCTATCTATATATTTTTCATTGTTTTATGACTCCATGTGTGTGTGTGCTTGGAGGTACTCCACTTGTGGATGGTTTCGCCAAACACATCATAGAAATCCACACTAATTTCAAATTCAATGACTTGGAGCACCATGAAATTACCTTGACCATCGTGATAGAACTTCATTTCGTTAGGTTCCCATGGTGCAACCTCACCCGTCCACGCCATTGATCAACCTCCACTTGTTAAAATCGAAATTGGTGTGGATCTCTATGATGTGTTTGGCGAAATCATACCAAAAACTGTAGATCAACATGCATCGGTTGCATTCGTGGGTGGCGGTGGTAAAATATGTTGTTAACATCATGCTATCTTGCCATGAGTGCGATCAAATGGGCTACCAGAGAACCTCGTCCTTTCAACAGATTCGTCTAAATATTTGGTAGACTCTTTAATTATATTGCCGGACACAAGGTATACCCTTTTCTGATATTCTTCACTACAAGATAACTATATTTCTTTTTACGAAACAAATTAACATCCCTTTTTCCATATTTGTTTTTGAACGATTGACAAATTTTGTTTATAAAAATACAAGAGCAAAGAAAGAAATCATTTCCCCTCAAGTGTTGAAAGTTACATGAAGGAATATATTGTCACAGAGGAGTATGCCCACAGATCGTTGTACAAGCAACTAAAAGAAGTGTGGAAAGGTATAAATCGAGTGTACCTCAGGACTAAACATATTCCGAAGTCTCTGTAGATGGTCGTGATCAACTTGGCACGAACGTTGGAAATCCTAACTAAGGATAATGATAAAGATAATTTCACACATATGGGAGAAGAACTCCAAGATCAAGTCAAGTCTTTACTCGTTCATGCTATGAGTATATGACTTTCAGTTCGTCATGCCGTGTAGTGTTTTATCTACAATGTTAAGAGTTTGGCCTTCCCATCTTCTTCTAAACTCTAACAAATCATCCATTTCCCGGTTGTATTTTCACGTTTTCTAATGACAAGGTTTACTGTGTGATGATTGTGTCCATGTTGATGTAACTTGCAAGAAAGTATTCTTACAAATTGCCTACGGCTTCTTAGTGAAACAAATGCTCAGCCTTTTGACACGGATACCAGTTAACAAAAAGTCAAAAGACAAACAAGTTCAAAATCAGTTATCAGTGCACTAACCTTTTATGTGATTTTTCGCAATGAAAAAAAGTGTACTCATTATCGATTTGATAGTAAATAACATTGGTGAGACACCAAGAAGCGTATCGAGAAGTGTGAACCTTTATATTATCATCTGTTCTGTTTCTGGTGATTTGCTGCTCTTCTTACTCTTATTTGCTTATTTATTTGCTGCACATGTACATACATTTGATAATGTATGTAACTGGTCGGGAGCAAAGGGCAGTAGCAGCGTCCTGTTTCCAATTTTCAATTGAAGAAAGGTTTTGAATGTTAGCGGAACAGAAAGGTAAGTAGGGTAATGAGAACTTGAAGTTGTTTATCGTCAATCCATGTCGCTCTGCAGTTTGTCCAACGATGAAGACTCTACTAGTAACTTGTGTCAAGAAGCAATCAAATGTTGCTTGTTTTGCTAATCTTTTGGCAGCTTCAACCTCGGGTTCTACTAACAAAATCCATGTTTTTTTTATGAAATAGATGGGTAATAAGTATGGCATTCCCTCGAGTAATAATTGATGTCGTGTTGGTTCTCAGATCTCTCATGAATTGGAGGTGTGGTTCAAGTAGCGGTTTTTGGTTGCTTTTCCGTCTTCATAGTTTGGATTGGTGGTGGTCTTCATCCAAATGATTGTTTCATTTGTTGTGTGTTGATATATGGTTGCATCAATCTCATGTAAGCATCACCTTTGTGTGTCGGTTCATCTTCATAAATACAATTGTCTCCGTTAATAAAAACTACATCAATTGTTGCAAAGATCTGTCTTCTGATGTGAATCAATTAATCGCGTGTTATGCTGAGCCATTGAGGTGCAATTGAGGTGGTTTGCTGAACAATGAAACTTTTGAGTAATTCACTTTTAACTAATAACACGTATCCCACATCGCCTAACCAAAGAAATTAGGTAAGTCCATCATGCCTATAAAAACAAAGGCCCAAGTTGATTGAAGGGATACCTTTCTCGGCCTTTTGGCTAAGATCAAGTGTAGTATTTGTTCTTATCAGTTTAATATCTGATATGTGAGTCATCAGTTTAATATTTGATATGTGAGTCATTGGCTCACTTGATATTAATCTTATTTTTTATGGGGAAAGACTCACCACAATAGATTGCTGTTGGGGCCTTTGCGAGTCGCCTTGGTGTTGCACTATTGCCTAGGCTTGGCTCACCCCTCCAATTCTAGCATTTGTAAGGTTTATAACCGGAAATAGCTTCTATGAAAATGTAGCACTTTTGAGTCTTTTGCTTAAATCTCGGGTATCAGTGCTCTTTTTATCTTTGGAGGTCATACAAAAGTTGAGCATCTGTTCAATTTATGGGAACTGTTTTCATGGTTATTGGTTTAGTACCTTATACAGTTATACCCCTGGGCATTAGACATGTCATGTTACCACCCAAACAATTTAAGTACCTTTAACATGGTCACTTCAAGGAACATGATAGATGTTACGACAAAGCTACTGAGAACTTTCTGTTAATCGTCTTTTTTCCAACATAAAATCGTATTTTATGTTTGATTTTCGATACTCCCACATCGGTCAAGCGAGAAACATTATGCATGTTTGTATACTCTGATTATTGCTGTGTGTTCAAGTTGATGTCAATAGAGATGTTGTTCCTTGAAGAATGAATGGGTTTTGGTAAATATTATTACTCAACCCCATCTTCTTTGAGAATAATTTCTGAAACTATTAACTTTTTTCTCCACTTCTCCTTTGTGCCGTTATGGGTGTAGTGACGTAAACGCAACGCCAATATTACAATGTAAGGTTTTGTATTGAGCTAAAAGCAAAGCTACCCACCCCAAAAGAGATTTTTTTCTTTTTTCTTTTTTTTTTTTTCATGTGTGAGTGATAAGAAAAGTGAAAATGGTGATATGGCATGACATGACACCACCTTTTAGGTTTGGTTTGAGCCACCAAACCCAACTCTCTTAATGATACAATTCATATAAACTATTCTTATTATCTTCCGAAGATTGTTAAGAAATTTGGATCACAGTAATCTGAGAGTCGTGTAAACACTTTCAGATTGAAGTATTTCGGTGGTTCTACCGAAATCTTAAATCAGATAAAACTCAGATTTTGAAACGTGAAAATATTTTGTATGTTATGAACAATAGCAGCTATATTAACCGCTTAATCAGTTAAATTTAAGGGTTATAATCGCCAGGGCAGTCCCTTGGACCACTGCTACTAGGCGCGCCGGAACCCGTCATTCGGGCTTCGCCCGAATAATAATCATAACAACGTCATACAAGTGTGCACTCCGACAACCCCGACTTGTTGAACATTTATCATAATTACACATTGGTCAACAAAGTCAATCGTTTACACTTAAATAATATCGGTGATGCAAAATCACCTACAAAGATTACTCACAGTGACGGAATAACGCTAAAAGTGACTAGGTGCATAACTTTCAGACGTTGTAGTTCATGTTTTAGAGCCTCTTGAATCTAAAGGCAAAACGGGGGCCATCGGCTGAAAATGGTTCCACAAGCACCGTGCCGGCTACACCACCAACTGCTGGTTCAGGCTCGGGACAACCCACCCAAAGATGACCACATTCTCTACAGGAACTTAAATACTTCCTTACTGTGCATATCCAATCTAGTGGCCGAGTAGGTATGTTATGTTGTGTTTTAATGGTTGGTGCGGTGCGGTTTGTTTGAAAGTGTAGGAAAATTATAAGTTAGTTGATGATATGACTTGATCTAACTTGTTATGTAAGATGATGTGAAGGGTAAATGCCAATAGTCTCGTGTTATTTCTCAAAGCTGTTAGATTCAAATTGAAAACGGGCTTCATTTTTTAATCATTATGATGTTATTCATGCTTAAAATTGAGTAATGTTATTGAATTATTATATTGTTGATAAAAAAAAATTAACATTATCTACAACTAAATTAATATTTTAAATATTTTTTAGCTTTTAAACTTTTATCATTTTTTTTTAATCTATGAATTTTTTTTCACAAATATAATTATTTGCCGCTATACATTATCGTTTTTGAAATATTTGTCTTAATGAATAATATGCAAGCAGCAACAAAAACTTTACCAGTCCGTTAAAAAAAAGTTTCTTTTGAACTAAAGTAAAAATAGCTTCCATCAAAACATGCATGTTAAATTAAACGAAGCAAAAAAGTTAAAAGTTCATGTAAGTTTTCAAATACTCTAACGTAACCGGCTAAACTTTTTTGTTTTAACCAGTTACTGAAGAGATTTGAAAACATAACATTATTCCAATCACATATTGCTCAAATACACTATTGTACATAAACTAGCAACAGTTTTTTCATTTAAGCGATGTGGGATAAAAGATAGAAGTGGTTGACATCAAAAGATTGAAAGGAGGAATAAAAGGAATTTAAGCACATCCTTAAGCTGGTTACTTTTATTTTTTAAATTAAATACTAGTAATTGATAACTTTAACTAATAATCCATGAAAGATATGGATACATGCATTTTTATTTTATACGAATTGTTATTCAACTTAAACTTATAGATTTATGCTACTAGAAACAGTGATCTTGGCTTGCAAGCACCCTATAAAAAACTAACTGACTTTTATATCATGTTTTGAAGTGATATAATGTGCATTTGTCTGAGGCGATCTGGAAAAACTTTCAAAAGGGAAAAGTTAAAAGTAAGTCCCGGTCGGGTCATGTTAGTAACTTGACCTTTGTTCCTATAATGAAATCGATTTTACTTTTAATGAAAGTGGATTTTTCGGTATTTGTTTGCATGCGAGAATTCAATAATATATATATATATATATATTTTTTTTTCTTTTTTTCCTTTTCTATATCTAAAATTGAGCACAACATTCGAGGGGATAGAATGTTAATTCACGAGAACATGTTTTACCTATGGAAGTGCATAAGTGCAAATGACTTACGTCAATGGAAAATGAATGGTTGCATAAAAGGCTCTAATAACCCAACAAGAACCACCGAGGTTTTTATCACTATAGAACACGAGGTAAGTCTTTTGTTTATGATAACCCAATAGACTTGGGCCAGATGGTGTTGGGTTTCAAGAGAAGCATGAAACATAACCAATTCGCCATTATAAAAATCATGTACGTAGGAAGATGAATAAGAAACAATCAAAGTTGGCCTCCTTATTTTCATCTAAATGGTTGTTATACAAGTCTCGACGGAATTAAGTTCATAATATTAATGAAAAGTTTTATTATGTTTTGATGTGTCATTGCATGACAATTAATAAACTTAATTAAAAGTTAATGATAGTTGTCTATGTTGATGTTCTTCTTATGAATTGCCTAAGGCTTCTTAGTGAAACATGCTAACAAGGTCATAATCAGTTACCACTATACTAACCTTGTGTATGTTATTTTACGATAAAATCAGTTTTGGAAAAGAAAACGTAACAAGTGTAATCATTATCGATATGTTGGCAAGGAAATAAAAATTATATATTTTTCTGCTTTGGATTTAAGATGAAGTATACCGAGCTGTTATGATATGCAAGTCATGACTTTTTTCAGTATACCGAGTTGTTACAATCTATACTACTTATAATGCACGAAGACACCTTACTCTTAATTTTAAGACGTACAAGAAATTAAGCATGGTTTTTTCAGTATACCGAGTTGTTACAATCTATACTACTTATAATGCACGAAGACACCTTACTCTTAATTTTAAGACGTACAAGAAATTAAGCATGGTTTACAACACTTTAATGCACCCAATTTTCAGAATTACAACAAAGTAAACGTATTGTACAACAAAATAAATCGTGATGTCATTTTAAGACCAAAATTTATCAAACAACATTAATCTATTAAAACACCCATTCACCAAAAATTACAACCATTTAAGCACAATGTACAATAATTGCAACAAATTTTCGATTTACAACAAAATAAGCATAGTGTACAACAAAATAAGCATGATGTAATTTTCGATTACAAAATTAATGTTATTAAAGTGGTCAATGTTATTAATGACTATAATAACTACTATTTACAAGAAAAGAAACATAGTGTACAACAATTTTGATGCACATAATTTTCAGACGTACAAGACAAGAAGCATAGTGTACAACAAAACACCACATTAATGCTATTTAATGTAGTCAATTATTTAACTGGTAAATAAATACAATTAATACAATTATTAAAAATCCCTAACATAAGAAATACAAATTATCAAACATATTGTACAACCAAGTTAAACACAATTTCTGCATTAAATTTCACTACAACAAATAATATAGACATTATCTGAATATTATTCGAAGGCAGGCAGCAGGCTAAATGGGTTTGAGCGAACGGACGATGGACTAAACGGGCTCGAGCCCGAGCAGACACGCGGCAACGGGTTCGAGCCCGAACGGGCACGGGCTATACAAAATTCTTGATATCCGTAAATTTATAAAAAGAACCGAATAAACTAAAAGACATTATTCATCGAAATTTTTATTTACGGAGTGCGATTCTTTAACCTTGATTTACTATCTTAGTAGCTTGTAATTGCTCGTTGTTTGCCATCTTATGTCAATAGGTAGTTTCGACATCCAAGTGAACAAAACTGGAACAAAATAGTTGATGGACACATAGGGATTTGGCATGTCTGCCTAAGTGCGTATCATTTAAAGTTTTTTATTATTAATTTTGGATATATTCAGCAATTCCAAAAATGGAACCACAAGTTGAAAGAGATATCATAAACTTAAAGAGGAGAGTTATTTTACATACCAAACTTTTCTTACATACCAAAGGACTCATCTTCACCATCCATTTAAAAAGAAATCAACGGTGAGATTAAAGCGATTTTATTATTTCACCTATTTTTATAATTTAAATATCTTTAAACCGTTAATCGTTAAGTGAAAATATTTACACCATCGCGACGACGTTTAATTATCTTTACATAGGCAAGACTTTGATATACTTTCGAAAAAAAAAAAACTCGTTTTTCACGTTTTCGTTATTTTTCGTTTTTACGTTCTTTGAAATTTACGTAAAAATCGTATATGATAAAACACTAAATTGAATATCACGTGTGATATTATATGTAATATCATATATGATATTACACTAATATCACATGTGATATTACATATCATATATGATATTACATTAATATCACATATGATATTCAAATTAGTGTTTTATCATATATGATTTTTCAACGCAAATTTCAAGAACGTAAAAACAAAAAACTTAAAAAAGCGTGAAAATACGAAAAAAATTTTGTCGAAAGTATATCAAAGTCTTATCTATAGAAAGATAATTAAATCTCGTCGTGAATGATATATTTTTTCGCTTAACGATTAACGATTGAAAGATATTAATATTGAAAAAATGATGAAAGTGGGTTTTAAAATTGTTGGGATTAATCTCATCCATTAGATCAAATAAAAATGGAGGGTGGAGATTGATCCCTTGGTATGTAAATAATCTTTTGTCCTCAAATGATCTTTTACCAAACTTAAAAAGCTAATTAAAGTAAAACAAGTTAGAATTGAAGCAGTATATTTTTTTCATTTACCAACATTTCATTCAGAACATATATTTTAAACTTTGCATGTTAGTTTCTAGAATTTTATATAGTAATAAACGCATCCCAACAACTTAATTGTTAAAATAAGTAGTTCTGTTCGGTGAAGTTATTCGAACTCAACCAATAAAATTTGGATATTACTCAACATTTCATTATGGCAAACATTTACACAGTAGTAGATGTGGGATGCCAAGGAAATAAAAAAATCTCTTTGGAGTATATAAAACTCTTTTTATTTTTCTTTTGTTTTTTTGAACTGGAGTATATAAAACTTCACTTAGCTAGGTTCTTATTTTTTGACTAACTTGACTGTATAATTTTCTCCATCACATACTTTAAAACAAGTAATCATTTTACATATATAAGGTTTTATAAAACATTAATTTCTCTATTGAAATATAACACAATTGTTTTATTAGTTTTACATATGAAACTTAACACTGATCTTGTTTTAGTAATTTTGGGAAATCATGACTAGAAAGCTAAGAACGAAACTAGCACCTTGGACGGTAAATCCAGAAACAGAGACTGGTGTTCAAGTTACATTTTATATTAATGAGGGGTCAAGATTTCTTACAACATCCTATAACATGTGTTACTTCATGATTTGTATTCTTTATGTACCGTATTTGTTATGCTAGTTTCGTTCTAAGAGTGTTGTCTGGTACATGAGTCAAATCTAGACAAACTGTCGCATGGGAAATAAATGGTATTGAACAAATAATCTATCTTAGAATTGTTGAGTTTATGATATATAAAATACAATAAAACATAAAGACATCAAGAGTACACAGCGGAAGACTTAAAGATCATAACAAATAAATAATTAACTGAAAGTATGCGTAACGCATCCTCTTGCGAATGTCAAATCCTTTGAGCAAAACAAAGAAGTGGTTTGAAGAGTTGTCTCACCGCTCTACAACTCAAACCAATATGGTGTAAGAATAGTGTCTTACTACCACGTTCTTGTACACACGAATTAACCAACGAATCAGCGATTGCTAGATCTAACACAAGTCCTCGTTTAAGAAAAACGAAACCAAACTCCTTACAAAGGGTGTTCGGCGAAAATGGGACAAGAGAGAGAGAGGAGATCTAGGGTTAATTCAATGCTGCAAGTGTGTGAAACCCAGAACCTAACCTCTTTATATAGTAGATGGAATAATTTATGAACAAGTTAGGGATTAGGGCTTGGGAAAGCCCTATGGCGGCCACTATGCAAAGCCCAAAAGAAAACCCATAACTTTTCCAAGTTTTCCATTTCTAGTCCTTTCTTTTCATTTAACGGTCGTTAGTCATTTTTCCGTTAAATACTTAACGATCGTTAACGGACTTAATGTGCAATAATTAATCGTAAACATAAACATTAATTATTAACTTTAATTCTCATTCGCTAATGTGTGCAATCCGTGGTCACGAGTTCGAATCCGGACATTCACATGTTTGTAAATATATACATTTCCAACACTCCCACTGGATATGTTTACAAAGCGTGAAATGACATTGGTTAGCGTCTAGCAACACGCCAATGCCCCGGTACAACTCGTGTATGGTTTCTGGAGAAAACCAAGTTTGATGATTCATCATCATATTCATCCTTTGTTTCTAATACCATGTTAATTAGAATATGGATCTTACTCATTTCTTAATTAACTATTCATTTCTCGCTTTATATGATTTATTAAGATTACCAATTCTTACGCATGAAGACCTTGGGTATGGCCATACAAACATCTTAACAATCCTACGAGGGCCCAGAGTATTATACTTCAAAATAAATTTGAAGGAAACAAATCCCATTTTGTCTACA
>CM040244.1:263692911-263771099 GCA_022545495.1 Chrysanthemum lavandulifolium | reverse complement strand
ATAATTAATTAACATAAAGAATATGCGTACCTTTTCTTGATTCTAGCCGAACAAGAATCAAATCCACAAACTAGCAATGGAAGAACCCTAATTAGATTTAATTAGGATTATGTGAATTACCCCTTACCGTTTTGTAATTCAATCCAAGAATAATAACAATATTGTGTTATTACCACTTTCTTGTACACACGTACTAAAACAAATTAAAGTAATGCTAGTTTTATTAAACCAAAATAACTTGTTTTGGAAAAAGGTTGAGGATCGACACCCTAAGGAGGTGGCCGATCGGTTTGAGCAAAAAACACACACAAACGTTTTAGGTTTTTAGCTTATGAGTACAAGAGATGCAAAACACAAGACCCTTAGCCTTGTATATATACTTATCTAAACTTGGTGAATAAATTTGAGTCAAGTTGGGTTGGGTTTCCTTTTCCCCTTGGCCGATCGGTTCTAAACCTCCACAAGGGATTCCAGAACCTTCCCAAACTTTGCATTCTAGTCCTTTTCCAAATACATTTAACGCCCGTTAGTCCATTACATTAATTATTTAACGTCCGTTAGTTATTTCATTTAATAAATAAATAAATACAACGTTTATATTTAATTATTTAACTTTAATTCTCATACGTAAAGTGTGCAATCCCGTGGTCTCGAGCTCGATCCTAACTCACGTCTACTAATTTATATCCATAAAACTAACAGCTCACACTTGGATATATCTTAATAGAGTGATCACATCGGTTAGCGTCTAGCAGCACTTCGATGCCTCTAGTACGACTCGAGTAAGGCTCCTGGAAAACCTTTTAATGATTTCTCATTATTATTATCCTTTTGTTTCTACTACCACGTTAAATAAAGATATGGAATTAATTCATTCTTTATAAAACTATTATGTTTCTCGTTATTAGTGATTGACCAAGATTACCGAATCATCTAAACATATTTAGGGGAGATTTGGGTGCGGCCGCACAAACATCTTGTCAACCCTACGAGGGGCCCAACAGTATTAAACTCCAAATAAATTTGAAGGAATAAATTCTATCTTGACTACAAGAATAACCCACAAACTTTGTAACATTTATGAAAACAACCCTTATAACTACCAGTTACGTATAGTGTTAAGTTGTTCCACATAAATGCACTACATTCATGACGCTTATCTGGTATCTCAAGTCTGAGGATAACTATTCATAATTTACTTATAACAATATCCACAAAGTAAATTATGTAGTTGGGATAAGTCCTATATTCAATTCATTGAATATCATCCGAAATTGGTATGCATTTTCATCAATATACTTTCAAGTATATTCTACCACATCTCTCAGATTTATCTTAATTTAATGATACTCCCATATCATTAATCGACATCGGACATTTAGAATAACTTAGTTACTCATGGATTAAACATGCAAATATAGGACAACAATATTATAAATGAAAATAAACATAATCCAAACTTTATTTCATCAAAATAATAAATGTTTTACAATATCCTTTATCCAATTACTAATTACAGTTATGCATGAAACTATTAGCTAAACGAAGTCCAATTCCATTGGCAAGTCCAATAAGCTTGTCTTTAGCTAAAGCCTTAGTGAATGGATCAACTAAGTTATCATCTGTGTGAACTTTCAATAGATTAATTTCACCTTCACGAACTTGTTCCCGAACACAGTGATACTTCCGTAGAAAATGTCTGGTGCCCTTCATGACTCCAGGTTCATTGGCAAATATGATTGCAGCAGAATTGTCACAATACATATCAATAGGCGATTCAATTGAAGGCATAACACCAAGCCACGAAATGAATTTCCTAATCCAACGACCTCCATTGCGACTTTTGAAGCGACTATGTATTAAACTTCATTGCGGACATCGCAATCGTAGTCCGCTTCTTGCTCTTCCGATCA
Source organism: Chrysanthemum lavandulifolium (assembly GCA_022545495.1). NCBI lineage: Eukaryota > Viridiplantae > Streptophyta > Magnoliopsida > Asterales > Asteraceae > Chrysanthemum > Chrysanthemum lavandulifolium. The sequence continues at coordinate 263,769,186 of CM040244.1, read as the reverse complement.
ATTGCTCCTCCATTGATGACAAAGACATAACCCGTCGAGACTTCGTGTCATCTTTATCATCTGCCATGATGCATCACAATAACTCAGTAACACCAAGCTTTGTGTCCGGATTTCCACCATACACTAAAACATATCTTCGTATTCCTAAGATACTTTAGAATATGTTTAATGACAATCGATGAAGTTCACCGGATTCTGTTGATATCGATTGGTCATGTTTTGAGCGACGCCACATCCGGACTTGTGCATCTCACAACATATATAATAGATCCTCTGATAGAAGCATAAGGAACTTTACGCATGCGTGCCACCTCGGCAGTGTTGAAGCACACATATCGCTACATAAGCCATGCTTTACTTCCATCGGCAAATATCCTTTCTTGGAATTTTGCATATTGAATCTCTTCAATATTTTATCAATGTAAGCGCTTTGACTTAAACAAATTAACCGCTTTGACCTATCTCAGTAGATCTTGATTCCCAGAATGTATGCAGCTTCTCCTAAATCATTCATAGAAAAACACTTCCCAATATATGCCTTAACATTTTGCAAACTTGGAATGTCTTTTCCCATAATTAATATGTCATCGACATAAAGAATTAGGAAAATTACATCACTCCCACTAACTTTGTGATATACACATGGATCATCGAGATTTTGAATAAATCCATACCTTTTGATTTCTTCATCAAATCTCTTATTCCATTGCCTTGATGCTTGCTTCAATCCATAAATGGACCTTTGAAGTTTGCATACACGGTTTGGAAATTGTGGATTCACGAACCCCTCAGGTTGCTTCATATAGATGTCTTCATCTAAGCGACCATTCAAGAAGGCGGTTTTGACATTCATTTGCCATATCTCATAGTCATAGTATGTTGCTATAGCTATGAGAATTCTAATAGCTCTAATGTCCGCTACAGGAGAAAAGGTCTCCTCGTGATCAATGCCATAAGTTTGAGTAAAACCTTGCGCAACTAGACGAGCTTTATAGACGTGCATATTGCCATCCATGTCAGTCTTAATCTTATAGAGCCACTTACTTCCAACCACCTTGGCGTTTGGAGGTAAATCGACCTCTTCCCAGACTTCATTTTCTCTCATGGATTGCATTTCCCCATTCATTGCAACTTGCCATTTGTCCTTATCAGGACTTGCCATGGCAACTTTATAACTAGTAGGCTCTCCAAGATCTCCTAACATAGTTTCCTCAACCTCTACGTTAAGACATAGACTTTCAGGTGCACGCGTAGTCCTTACAAATCTCGAACGGAATCGCTTAAACTTACGGTGGAGGACACAGACTATCGAGTTCTCACCGGAAGTGCGTTAGTGTTTTCGAAGGTAATGCATCTTCTTGATCATCTTCCGGATCATAAACTCTCCCATCGAATTCTTGAGATACGAGATCGCTTTCAAGAAAATCTCCATACCTAGCAACAATTACTTTATTTTCGGTTGGATAGCAAAAGTAGTAACCCATAGTTTCCTTAGGGTATCCTACGAAGATACACTTTACGATCTTTGTCGGAGTTTATCTGTGAGTCACGTCTAACATACGCCTCGCAACCCCAGACCTTTAAATAAGACAGGTTAGGAGCTTTACCATGCCATATTTCATATGGTGTCTTATCAACCTTCTTTGTGGGAACCATATTTAGAATGTGAACAACAGATTCTAAAGCATAATCCCAAAAGGATAAAGGCAGAGTAGTAAGATTAAACATAGATCGTATCATGTCCAACAATGTACGATTTCTTCTCTCAGATACACCATTTTGTAGTGGAGTATATGGAGAAGTGAGATTCTGGACAATTCCATTCTCAGCTAAGTAATCTTTAAATTCTTGGCTTAGATATTCGCCTCCTCTATCGGATCGAAGAGCTTTAATCTTCTTTCCCAATTGCAGTTCTACTTCAGCTTTGAAAACCTTAAATGTTTCAAACACCTCATGTTTATGCTTAAGTAAATAAACATAACCATAACGGCTGAAATCATCAGTAAAGGTTAAGAAATAGCTAGCACCTCTTTTTGACACATGTCTAAGTGGTCCACACACATCAGTATGAATTAGACCAAGTAGATCAGAAGCCCTCTATGAAAAGGTTTCTTCGTCATCTTCCCAGATATACATGACTCACATTTATCAAATGATTCATCATTGATATTTTGCAAAAGCCCTTCTTGTTGTAGCTTATGCATGCGAGCCTTGCCTATGCGAGCAAGTCTACAATGCCAAAGATAAGAAGAATTCAAGTCTAACTTTATCTTCTTGTTAATGCTAAACATCAAATTATTATTATTGTTAGATTCATTTCCAATCACATCAATTTCAAACACACCATTCACAGTAATTGCTTTAAAATAAAATACACCATTTAAAGAAACATCAATTCCATTACGTGAAATAGTATGAGTAAAACCATCATCCAATAAAGCGAAAGGAAACAACACCTCTAATTATAGAAGGTGCGTAATGACAATTGTTCAATAACAGTACTAAGCCCGAAGGCAATACTAAACTAAACGTTCCTATGGCTTCAACAGCTGCATGTGCGCCATTTCCCAGCTGCAGATATTGCTCCCCATAGGCCAACTTCTTTTCCACTCTAAATCCCTGCAGTGTATTACAAATGTGAATACCACATCCAGTATCATATACCCAGGAATTTTTATGACTTAGAGTAAATAATTCAATTACAAATAAATTACCAGAAGAACCGGCTCCCATGGACCCTTCGTACTTCATTTTATTTGCCCGCAATTCATCAAGATAGAGAGCACAGTTTCTTTTCCAATGCCCAACGCTCTTACAGTGGTGGCATGCTTGATCCTTTTTAGGATTTTCCTTCCTAGGAGGATGGTTCTTCTTGGGTTGTGGTTGATAGGCCATAACTTGTTTGCCTTTGTCAACCTTTCCCTTACCCTTCTTATTGTTCGCACGCTGCGGTTTTGGCTTATTAATCCTTCCACCCTGCATAGCAAGTACCTGGGCAGTAGGAACCTTTTGAGGCAACCCTTTCTCATAGTCAATTAGCAATGCGTGTAGGTCGATGCTTGTCTTCCCCACGATTGCATATTGAAGTTTCTAACAAAACCATCAAAATCCTTGTTAAGGGATCCATTAATCGATTCACACCATGTCATCATCATAAGTTTTGCCAAGTGCCTTTAGGTGGTCCATGTAACCTTTCATTTCCGATTACATGAGCACTTACGGGTTTACCCTCTCCCCGCCTACATTTGTGTAATCGTCGGTCAAGTCATAAATCTCGACGGCTAGTTTCTCAAACATAGTTCAAGTTCATTGAGCATATTATATGGGAAATAATGTTCGAACGATTTTGAATATGATTCCATCGTTCCCAACATAAGACAAGCTACATCATTATGACGTTTATACTCAAGTTGCCAAGCGTCCTTTTCGACTTGAGTAGTTGTAGGACCGATTGGTTCGGCAGGCAAGGTTCATAAAGATATTTCAACCGGTCAGCAACTCTAGAGACAATTCTCAAAGAGCGGTGCCAATCATTGAAATTCTTAGAGCAGTCAACTTTTCTCGATCAAAAAAGCTTTTGAACGCAGAACTTAGTGCAGTGTTAGTGTTATCCTTATTTTGAGCCATTTCTACAGAAAAAAGTTCAAGTATTAGTATTTTCGATAAAACAACTTTTCAAGAAAAAAAAAATATCCAACGGTAATATAGACATATAACCATATAATTTTCTCGAAAACTATGATCCAAATTATCATAGGTTCATTACATCAGTTGATCTGCTAGTAACAAAAGCATATAATAAGGTAATCTGTCGAACATTAATTGGCAAACAATTTCCAACTCCTAGATCATTATGGGATTTATATTTTCCAACGCTATTGCAAATATAAACATGTTTCATCCCATCTTATGCCATTGAGTCCAGTTCTCACTTACTACTCAACTTAAGTGTCTAACTTAAAGAACTGCAAATATGTTCATGTAAGGTCTGACTTTACATAGAGATTTACCTCTCCATCACAATCTAGCCAAGTACTGTCATGACGTAAATTTCAACTTCAAGTGTTCCTTTTAATTAGATGGCATATAACTTAATTTAAAAGGGTACTAGTTTTGATTTTATGTGGTCAAATCAAATATGTACAAAGATGTCATGCGTTCATCTTGTAGCATAAATTTAATAAATTTTTTTTTTATTACCAATTCATAAAGATCAAATTATCAAAGTTTTGATTGAGGTATTGGGTTCACCAATCAAGGAATTTAGTGTTAATTATCGTCCATTATACCGTACTTTTGCATAAGTGTAAACACTTAGTGTTTCGGGTAATTACCACCGAAGTGGCGCATGGAATTAAAATGAATTCGCCCTTAAGATGAGTTTGTACATTTAATGGCTTACTAAGTAGCTCCATTCGAACTTACAGGGGGCAGAGGACCAGGTAAGCGCAAAAGCATAACCTTAGACATCCTTTTAGTGTGACTGTGCACACTTCTTTATTAACCCCTTTATAGTTCATTCTAGTGGGTGAGCCGTTCAGACCATTTGTACCAAAATCACCAATCAATTAAACTATTGAAAACTTAACTCTTCTAAAACAAATCAAATTTTGCCATTGTTTAGTCCGTATTATTTTTCTATTCAAAATTACCCTTTGCTTAAAATTGTCTAACATAATAAACAAACAAGTAACAAATAAAAAATAAACTACTAAAAAATAATGCGCACATAATAAACAATTTATACGTGTAAACAAGTAGCCACTGCAACTTATTCGATAAAACCCTATTAATAATCAATATCTAGGTTAAATTAATGTATATATTAATTAGGGCTTTCACTCTCTCAATTGAGAGTGAGCCACATACATCGAAGAATCGATTGCGTAAACCCATAATTAATAATATACCAAATTGCACATAATTGATTCATTAATATATATAATTGGAGTCTTCCCCAATTCAAGATTTATCGTAAATAAATATATCTTAACAATTAAACAATATCAAAGTAGCTTATCCATGACTAACATGCATGTATAATCATGGATATATCATAACAATTATACAAATAGTCACAAGATCGCATATTAAAATTCCATGACACATAACAAATTATTCATGAATTAATCACGTAACTTATATATTAATTCTAGGTTTCAATAAGGTTAGCAAACAATTTTCAAAACCCTAAAAAAATTTTATATGTGTCGACTTAAAAAAAAATAGGGGTATGCCCCCAATTAAAAAAATCGACCAAAAAAAAATATAAACATAAACCCTAGATTAACATATCAAACAACATACAATTATTTGTTTTATTACGCGTTTATGTAATTAATTACTCATTAAAAACCAATGACTCGTGATGCCACTGTTGGAATTAGATAACATGACTATCAAATAAATAATCACAAAACATCAAAGTATTCAAGCGGAAGCGTATATGATTTATTAACGAATAATTAATTAACATAAAGAATATGCGTACCTTTTCTTGATTCTAGCCGAACAAGAATCAAATCCACAAACTAGCAATGGAAGAACCCTAATTAGATTTAATTATGATTATGTGAATTACCCCTTACCGTTTTGTAATTCAATCCAAGAATAATAACAATATTGTGTTATTACCACTTTCTTGTACACACGTACTAAAACAAATTAAAGTAATGCTAGTTTTATTAAACCAAAATTACTTGTTTTGGAAAAAGGTTGAGGATCGACACCCTAAGGAGGTGGCCGATCGGTTTGAGCAAAAAACACACACAAACGTTTTAGGTTTTTAGCTTATGAGTACAAGAGATGCAAAACACAAGACCCCTAGCCTTGTATATATACTTATCTAAACTTGGTGAACAAGTTTGAGTCAAGTTGGGTTGGGTTTCCTTTTCCCCTTGGCCGATCGGTTCTAAACCTCCACAAGGGATTCCAGAACCTTCCCAAACTTTGCATTCTAGTCCTTTTCCAAATACATTTAACGCCCGTTAGTCCATTACATTAATTACTTAACGTCCGTTAGTTATTTCATTTAATAAATAAATAAATACAACGTTTATATTTAATTACTTAACTTTAATTCTCATACGTAAAGTGTGCAATCCCGTGGTCTCGAGTTTGATCCTAACTCACGTCTACTAATTTATATCCATAAAACTAACACCTTCAACAAACAAATTGAACACAATATTCGAGGGGATAGAATGTTAATTCACGAGAACATGTTTTACCTCTGGAAGTGCGGAAGTGCAAATGACTTACCTCAATGGAAAATGCATGTTGGCATAAAAGGCTCTAATAACCCAGCAAGAACCACCGAGGTTTTCATGAATATGGAACACGAAGGAAGGTCTTCCTTGTAAAGCTTTCGTTAACTCTTAAGCAAGAAGGATAGTATTATTTCATCTATAACATAACGTGATAACGGTAACAAAGTATAAAAATTGTTTTTTTTTTAAAAAAGTCCGCTGGTCTTGCAATATTTTCGGTCAAAAAGAGACGTGAATTATGGAGTAGTGGGAATACAATTTCAAATAATCACCCAAACAGCTTAGGCACCTTTTAACATGGTCAGGCCCGGATTTGAGCATGTACGGGGTGAGCGACCGCACAGGGCCTCCGTTTTTTAGGGGCCTCAAATTCTAAAATATACAGGCTAATATTAACAAAGTTCGAGATCATTTAAGCCTCTTTAATGGCTTTTGTATATGTATAAAATTACTCTTAAAGCTAAAATAAGAAAAAATGAAGCTTTATATTTTAATGGCGTAGAACAGCGTTTGAGAATGGTTGGGGAAGAAGACTCTACTACAATTTTTGTTATTGTTGCATTATTGGCCCCCAAAGTTTGTTAGTTATTTCTTCTACACCTTTATAATGATTCAAAGTTTTATTTTAACCCTTTAACTTTAGTTTTTTAGTTCAAGAAAGGTCAAATAATTGTGTAGTTCAAACTTCAAATTACTTTGTTTGAAAAACCAACATATATGATAATTTCTTATAATGAAAAAAACTTTTAATATTTATTAGAAAAATAGCGTTAACATGTTCCTACTATCTTTTATACAGAAATGTTTTTACCCTTAACTATCCTTAGAAAATTACTACAAGGCCATTGGCTTATTTGATATAGTTTAAAGTTATATTAATTTGATATATTTTTTAGGGTTAATTCCATATATACCCAATTGAAATCATTAAATGCCATATTTACCCAACTAAAAATAATAATACCATATATACCCAGTTTAAACATCGAATTATCATATTTACCCATTTTATTTTTATATCAATTAAAAATCAATCAATTCTATTAAATCCCCATTATTCTATCAACTAAAAATCAATCCTTATTGTTAAATCCCCATTATACCCTAACTACAAAATTATTACTTTAAATCCCCATTCTCATTTCTTTCACTTGAAACATACACGTAACAGCCGTGAAGTTTACCATTACAATTTTGACAAAATAAACATAAACGGTTAGTAATTTAATGGGGAACCGGGTCAAGATGGGTTTGTTGAGATGAGTTTTCTTCATCCGAATGATTTATGCCAAAACACTTTACAAATAATCATCGTGTGCATAAAACACATTTAGTACCAATAAACATGTACATGCATGTTCGCATGAGAACAGATTGTAAAACACATTAAAACTGTTAAATTATGGTGAAAATGAAATTGAAAATCAAAACCAATATACCCAAAGAAGACCATAGAACAAATGTTTCTAATGGTTATGCTTTGCCAAACAACGAAATAATTCTAAAACTTTATCACAAAGAGGTCTACAATTTTTTTTTAATATCTTATTACATCCAAATAACACTCCGACCCTAATAACAAATTAACAGAGACTAAAAATACATTCAAGATCACGTCAGTAACTCACAACAACAATAAAAAAACCCTAACTGTTATGAGGGAGGGGTATAACGGGTATTTAATGATTTTAATTGAGTTTTAGCTGGATAGAAAATAGATTGGGTGAATATGACAAATTTAATGTTTAAATTGGGTATATATGACATTATGACTTTTAGTTGGGTAAATATGTCATTTAAGGGTTTAAATTGGGTAGATATGGAATTAACCATATTTTTTACTAGAAAAATTCAAAGTTAAAGGATTTAATACATAAACTTGCTACTAAGACAATATCTGACATCCGATAAGGATATTTATATTAAGTCATTTGTATGTACACTTAAATTTTTTATATTAGGGGCCTATCTCGAATTATCGCACAAGGCCTTCAAAATTCACGGGACGGCCCTGAACATGGTCACTTGAAGTACATCATAGATGATTGAGACATCGCTATCACTTCTCATGAGTCTCTTAAGTGTGGCTTTGAGAACTTTCTATTCAGCGTCTTTTTCAACATAAAATCGTTAATCGCATTTTGTGTCTTGTTGTTTGTTTTTGTTGCAATCAGAACATCAGTTAAAATTTATAAATAACCTTGCCAAAAATTGTTCATATCAACTGGCTACAAGCTCTTGTGCCAGAAAAGTAAAGCATGATGCTCATAGGCTCATTTTAGCCTCTTGACTCAGCTATACACCTATAACACAATTAAAAGAAAGACTTAAGGAACAAATTTATCACATTTGAAAGTAATTAAAAACATTGAAATTGCTCAATGGCTGAATGAACGATTGATTACAGGAAACGAGGCCTAAGACGTAGAACAACATACCGTTGCAAATAACATTATATTAGAACATAAAATGAAACAAAACAGTATATTCTAATTAAGTTCCAGTTAATCTTGAATATAGGTACCTTTGCAACTCTAGGAGTTCTTGAAACAGCACCTTTAAATGGAAGATTTTCAGAAGTCCGAAGTAACCGAAGCCCATCACAATTTGCCTATATTTTGATTTTGATATCATTCGCAGAAAGAGCCAAGAGAACACCATCCTTATTAAGTCGGATAATGTAGGCTTATCTTTAGATTATAGTTAAGTACAATATCAGTAAACCGTTTTCTTTGGAAAGATGGTTTTTTCTTATGAAATGAAAGTATTAATTACCAGAATACCACCATCACCAGATGCCTATTGTTGAGTATAACTAAAAAATCATCCCCAGCTATTAGAAACCTGTTTTTGGTTGTATCAAATTGCACAACACCTAAAGAATATTTCTCCGGAAAACCGATATACATTATTTTAGCCCCTTAGCTTTCATTCCATTATACAATATTTGACTATTCATCTTTACTAGTCCCGCATGAGAAAAAAAACTTATATTTATAGGAACAAGTTAACATTTTGAAAATCTAGAAGGGATGTTAGCAAACTATGTCCGCAGCATATCACGGATCCAATGATCCTTGTACATGTACAATTATGCACTTATACTTTTCTGTAGCTTGCAAACTTAAAATGGCTAATGAAGAAGATACTTGAATTTACAATAAAGGATCAGTGTTGAGTTTCATATGTAAAACTAATGAAACGTTTGTGTTATATTTCGATAGAGAAATTTTTTATAAACCTTAGGTAAGTAAAAACATTACTTGTTTTAAAATATGAGAAACGTTTGTATTATATTTCGAATATGCGATTTTTAAACATTATACGAAATATTTGTATTATATTTCGATAGAGAAATTAGTTTTTTATAAATATGAGAAACTAGCTAAGTTTAGTTTTATACTCGAAACTCGAAAGTGTTATTTCTTTTGGCATCCCACATTGCCTAATGTGGGAAATGTTTGCCACAATGAATGGCTATAAAAAGAGACCCTTGCATTATAGCACTAGCTTATTTACATATGATATTTATTTAGATTAGTTCAAATTTTATTGGTTGGACTACCACCATATTTATCAACTGCTTTGTTTAGTAGTATAAATAGCATAAGCAGTTGAATATGATGGTTGGCTAACCATATAAAATTTCCAAGCTAAGTGCAAAGTTTAGAAAAGTGTTCTAATCTGCTAAATTGAAAAAGTTTTAACCAGAATGTTTCAATTACCAAATATGTAGATAGAAAGATAAATTAGACACAAAATGAAAGAAGATATAGTATTGCTTATGAGCTTATTGCTTATCTAAGTTCACAAGCTCAAGTGGCATTAAAATTAGCTTATGTTTTTTTTGGTAAAAGGGATTTTTCATCCTGGTAAAAGTCATTATGCCAAAAAACATTGAAGTACAAATGACATGGGTGAATCCCATGCCCTCAGCCCGTTACATAGGCAAAATCTACTGCAACATGCATAACAACCACACAGTTAAACACTGTACTAACAATTACATTTTAAGAAACAATAAAAATGTAATAAAACAAGGTTCAAAGAACCACTTCGATAGTGCGTGACTCTATCTTCAATGATTAACCCTCGAGTGTACACCAACTTCCACTTAAACAAACAACGTAACGAAAGGTCACCAAATGCATCAAATCAGAATAAGGGAGAAACCCGAGACCCCAAGTCACACAGTAAACCATACTGAAGACGAAGTCAAACACCAAATCAAGTGTAACGATCATCTTCAACATAAATTTGTCCCAAAAGAACGTCCATCAATACTAGCGAAGTGAATGATCATAGATGCCAGCGAATTAAAGCGGCTACGTGACCAAACTAGTAACTTACAATCAATACCAACACATGCGAAAATAAAATCAAAGTGCCCCGACTTAGATGAAGATTGTTATTGTTTCTTGAGGTCCAAAGACCTTACACGATACATACATATACACCTACAACCCTAGAAGTGCATGGGCTTGAGCCCGACCTAGGGAATAGGGCCTAACATATAAAATACAATAGTACACAATGCTAACACACCCCCGCAGTTTGAGCGGGAGGACACCGAACACTCAAACTGTCGCGAAATTCTTCAAACAAAGCGGAGGGCAATCCCTTAGTGAAGATATCCGTAAAATGATAGCGAGAAGGCACATGAAGAACCCTAGCTTGACATGTAGCCACCAGGTCTCGAACAAAATGAATGTCAATCTCGATATGCTTGGTCCGTTGATGCTGAACCGGATTTGAGGACAGGTAGACAACACTAACATTATCACAGTATACAAGTGTTGCGGAAGATACAGGAGTATGGAGCTCTCGAAGAAGATTCCGCAACCAACATGTTTCAGCAACTGCATTGGCAACCACACGATATTCTGCCTCAGCACTGGAACGAGACAGTGTCGGTTGGCGCTTAGAGGACCATGAAAGTAAATTGTCGCCAAGAAAAACACAATAGCCAGAAGTAGACCGCCTAGTATTGGGGCAACCAGCCCAATCAGCATCAGAATAAGCAACTAATGATGTATTCGAAGATGAATACAATTGTAACCCAAAATCCAAGGTACCCCGGATGTAGCGCAAAATCCGTTTGAGAGCAGAGAGAGCCATTTCTTCATTCTAACTCACCCCTCTTCTTACTAATTCTCTCATACACTCTCATTCTCTTCTAACAAAAGATCACTTGATCTTGAGAGTTGTTATTCTTTCTTTCTTTAGTGATTCTCATATAGGTCATTCTCTAAGGCGAGATCACGAGCATTCTACTAGTCATCCAAGCAAGGGGTCCTTGATTGATTTGTTCCTCCACAAGATTTCTGTAGCAAAGATCTTGTATTTGGTATTTCACATATTTGTTGTGTAATAGTCGTGTTGGTTTGGTCCACCGTGTTACGGACTCGGTATTTAGCTTTGTACCGGAAAAAGGTGTAAGCAACGTTGTGAAGGCTTCTCCGCCAAGTTGAAGGAGTTTGTTGACATAGTGCTTGAACTCTCGAGTAGGTGACTCGGGGAGTGGACTAGGGCAAGGAAGGTGTCCTTGTAGCCGAACCACTATAAATCGGTTGTGTCATTTCTATCCCTTGCTTTACTTTATTTACTTGCTTTATCATTATATCTATACTTTCTCTACATCCATACGATTTCACATAATATCGAATCTAAAGTTTTGAAACTAACTTAAAATCGGCAAAACTATTCAACCCCCTTCTAGTTTTCCACAATTGGCATCAAGAGCTAAGTTTATAAAAGTTTTAAAGTAAACCGTATTTTAAAAACTTTTCGATCACTATGGGTTCTGAAAATTACAAGGAAGGGAAATCTATGCAACGACCACCACTACTTGAAACTAATGGTTTTATATATTGGAAAAATAGATTTGAAACGTATGTGAAGTCTAAAGGTATTGATCTTTGGTACATTATTGTTGAAGGCGATTTTGAGGCTACCTCAAAAGATGATAAAGGAAATTTAGTTAACATACCTCATGATAAACTAAAAATTGAAATGAAGAAAAAGCTTTCCAAAAATAGTGAAGCTAAAATGGTTTTGTATAATGCTTTACCCAAAAAGGAATTCGAAAGAATTTCTATGCTTAAAACCTCTAAAGAAATTTGGAATTCTTTAGTTGTAACTCATCAAGGTAATCAACAAGTTAAAAATAATAAAATTGATTTATTTGTTCAACAATATGAACAATTTTCAATATCGGATGAGGAAACTATAGATCATTCATTTGCTAATTTTAATACTATTATTACATCTTTACAAGCACTTGATGAATCTTTTTCTAGCCGTAACCATGTTAGGAGATATCTAAGGGCACTTCCATCCAAGTAGAGATCCAAGGTGACGGCGATCGAAGAGTCAAAAGATTTGACAATCCTCACCCTTGATGAACTCATAGGCAACTTAAAAGTCTACGAGCTTGTCCTTGCTAAAGATTCTGAAGCCTCAAAGGTGAAAGAGAAACACAAATATCTTGCCCTTAAAGCCAAAAAGGCTTCAAGCGATGAAGAGAACTCCTCTTCGGATAGTGACGATGAGGAGTATGTTATGGTGGTAAGGGACTTTAAAAAGTTCTTTATAAGGAAGGGAAGATACGTCAAACAACCGTATGAAGACAAGAAAGGATTCCGAAAAAGCAAAGAGGACGAGAAGCCAAGGGATGATCGTGATTGCTTTAAATGTGGGGACCCAAACCACTTTATTAGTAAGTGTCCCAAACGGGATGATCAAAAGGCATTCGTGAGTGGCACGTGGGGAATGAGCTACGAGGAGGACGAACAAATTTGTCTCATGGCAAATGACGAGGTATGTCACGAATACTATAGTAGCTCATCACTAGATGATGACTCATTGCATAATGAATATGACAAACTTTGCAACATTAGCTTACAACTAATTAACAAAAACAATCTTTTAAAAAGTCAAAACCAACGTTTAGATAAAGAAGTCATAGAATTAAAAGCAAAATTGAAACGTCTAGAAAAGGGTAAAATAGCAAGTGGTGAATGTGAACTTTGCGTTCAACTTCAAACACTAGTTGATCAACTAGATTCTAAAATTGCTAGAATGAGTACGAATACTTTAGATATGATATTAGATAGTGTTAAAACCGGAAACAACCAAAAAGGTTTAGGTATTCAACAACTTGATCCATCAACTAGTGAAAACAAAGAAACACAATTTGTTAAGGCACTAGAAAAACAAGCCACTGTTGTGGCGGATCCTACGGATCCCATAAAAGGGAACCGGCTAGTGTCTGACCAGGGATCCGTGGGTCTGCTGTAGCAAACAGTGCTAATAACATAGCTTCTTCATCTAGAACTGATTTTGTTATCGTTAATAAGAATAAACCAACTCATTTTACCACTAGACAACCACCTCCAAAATATAATCCTATTTTTGCAAGAAACAAAGCTCCATCTTTTTCAAAACCTAATCCATCTAGGAGACCTAATAATGTTTACCCGAGAAGTAACCATCAAATGGGATGGAACCCAAATATGCAAAGTGGCATTCCTTTTCAAAACTTTGCATCATGGAATGCATATTCACCTTATCCATACATGTCTAACATGAATGAAATGTTTAACACTAATGGACCCATGAACAAATGGGGACCAAACTTTTGAGTTAATTGTTTTCTTAGGTGTGCTTAAAGGTCGACCTAGATCCGGATGAATGGGTCAAGGATAGCGGGTGCACGAGGCACATGACCGCAATAAAGATCTATTCTCACATATGAATCCTTTAATGGAGGAAATGTGGTGTTTGGAAATAGCAAAGTAAAATCATCGGTAAAGGTACGATTTCTAACAAATCTCTAACCATTAACGATGTGTGTCACGTGAAAACCTAAACTTTAACCTCTTAAGTATAGGACAAATATGTGATAAAAAGTGCAAAGTACTTTTACCGAAACCGATAGTAAGATATTAAAAATGGCATAACCATAGGAAGAGGAATTAGGAAACATGGAGTCTATGTCATTAAAATCGGTAATGAACCTAAAGACAAACTTTGTCTTACCTCTATGGATGATACTTGACCCTATGGCATCGAAGATTGGGTCATGCCAATATCGACTTCTTGATCGCTATCATCCAAAGATCTAGTAAGAGATCTACCTAAGTTTAAATATGAACATCACTTTTGTGATGCTTGTAATGTAGGAAAACAAGTTCATTCTAGTCACAAAGCTAAAAACATGGTGTCTACAACTAAGTGTCTAGAATTACTACACATGGATTTATTTGGTCCATCCGCTATCCAAAGTTATGGAGGCAACTACTACACTTTGGTCATAGTGGATGATTACTCTAGGTACACATGGACAAAATTCTTAAAGAACAAAATGGAAACGTTTAATTATTTTAAAATATTAAGCAATAAAATTTAAAGACAACTAGGAAGTCCTATAGTGTCTATTAGAACGGATCATGTTAGGAAATTCGATAATGAAATGCAATTTGGAGCCTTTTGTGACGCTAATGGTATTACTCACAACTTCTCGGCTCCTCGCACTCCACAATCGAATGGGGTAGTTGAAAGAAAGAATAGAACCCTACAAGAAATGAGTCGCACCATGCTAAATGAGCAATCCATACCTCGAAAGTTTTGGTGTAATGTCGTTGATACTTCAACGTACATACTTAATCGAGTCTTAATTAGACCAATTTTAGGTAAAACTCCATACGAGTTATTCCGAGGCAAAAAGCCTACGTTAGATCACTTTAGAGTCTTTGGTAGCAAATGTTTTCTTCTTAACACTAAAGATTACCTTACAAAATTTGATCCTAAATCAACCGAAGGTATCTTTCTAGGTTACTCTCCAAATAGCAAAGCTTACGTCATATTAAATAAAGAAACAATGAAGGTAGAAGAGTCATTAAATGTAAAATTTGATGAAAGTCCACCCAAACCCTCTCCACCTCTTGTCGATGACGAGATTGTAGAAAGTGAAGCTATAGTAATAAAGAAAAAGATAAATGAAGAGGAAGAACCTTTAAATGATGAAGTCATAAGTATTAAAGAGTCCAAAGATCACCCCGTAGATAAGGTCATAGGAAAGTTAAACGAAAGAACATTAAGGTCTCAAGTTCAAAACCAAAGTAGCTTATTTTGTTTTGTTTCAACCATAGAACCTAAGAATACACAAGAAGCCATAAACGATGAAAGTTGGGCAATAGCTACGCAAGAAGAATTAAACCAACTTGTTTCTAACAATGTTTGGACACTCGTCCGTCCACCTAGTAATCAAACCATATTAGGAACCAAATGGGTTTATAAAAACAAGTTAGATGCAAACGGATTAGTGTCTAGAAACAAAGTTATACTCGTTGCCAAAGGGTATGTACCTTCATGGGATGTTGTTTAAACATCATGGTTCTCAAAGAAACAAACGACATTAAGCAATAGCAACAACCAAAGTCGAATATGTCTCTGCCGACAAAGCATGCCAACAAGCACTATGGATGAAACAAGCGTTAGTTGACTACGACATTCATCTAAGTGACATAGCCATTCTATGTGACAACAAAGGTGCCATAGATTTAAGCAAGAATCCGGTATTACATTCTCGCACAAAGCATATAGAGATTCGTCATCACTTTTTAAGAGACAATGTTCAAAAGGGGAACATATCTATTGAGAAGGTAGCGTCCGGAGACAACATAGCCGACGTCCTCACCAAACCGTTGAAGTGGGAACAATTCAACCTACTTCGTCTTGGTCTTGGTCTCATGGAACAAACGTCGTAATTTAATTTTTAACTCTACAAGGTATGTAAACACTAGTCTTTTTCTTTCTGAGTTTAGGATCTCTATTTCACGCACAACTCACAACCAATACGGGAATTTTCAAAACCCAAGATAAATTTTTGACTTATAATTCATAGTTTTTATTATTTTTCCTTCAAAATAAGTACAAGTTACAAACACGTAGGGCTGTAAACGAACTGAACGTTCAGTGAACATTTCATGAACGGTTCGGTAAAAAGTTCGTTTATGTTTGTTTATTTATTAAATGAACGAACACGAACAATTTTTACGATCATTTAGTTAAATGAACGAACATGAACAAAAGTCACGTCCGTTTATTTATGTTCGTGAACGTCCGATTATGCGTTCGTTAACGTTCGTTTATGTTCATTTATTTATTTGTGTTTGTATATCAAAGTTTTTAATTGTATAATTTTTAAATTAGTTTGTTTACACAAAACAACACTTATAAAACAATATTAGATGCATAATTTAATAAAGTTTATGATTGTTTGTCTATGTTCATTTATGTTTGATCGTTTATGTTCGTTTAGCGTTCGTTTAGTGTCTTAATGAACGAACATAAACGAACATGAACAACTCATTTTCTTAATAAACGAACATGAACAAGAAATTTCGTCCTTTTAAGCGTTCGTGTTCGTTTATTTGTCCGGATAAAATTAAATGAACGAACATGAACAAGGCTCTGTTCGTGTTCGTCCGGTTCGTTTACAGCCCTACAAACACACGTAATTACATACACATCTTCTTTTCAAAGAATAAAACGTTTTTATTCACAACATAGAAACCTCATTTCAAAATGTTTTATAAAATGATACTTCTTCCCGTATCAATTTCACAAAAGCAATTTCTCACGTCTAGGACAAATCGCTTTTTCATTATTAATACAAAAGTAAAAACCCATTTTCATTGCATCTCATGTCTTTTGAATGCTAAAGAGGACACATAACTAATATGTGTTTTCGGGTACATTCATTTAAGCAACAATGAATTAGGAGCACTCGGGTTATCTCACATAATAGTATGTTTTTTCACTTCTAGTTTATTTTTCCTTTTCTTTTAGGAGTCGAGATAACCGCAACTCCAAATAGTTTGCATATAGGCACACACTAGGCAAAAATGTTTCCAAAAGAAAAATTTTGAGTTGCCTGTATCACCAGCACCATGGATCCCAGCCTTAATGCTGGACGAATCCCTCATGTGAAGGATCCGTGGGATCCGTGAGACATAAGCTAGTTTTATCTTTTATTTTTCTCACTTTGGATGAAAACTCCAATATCTTTTCATTTTTTTGGAGTATGTTTTTTAATGCTTGTGTTCTCATGATCACATGCCTTAAATTCATATCTAATCATTAGATTTTAATCCACATTTTGGGTCAAGCATTCATTAAAATGCATTGTTTTTCTATATATAGGACTCCCAAAATGCTTGCATATTCATCTCATCTTCACAAACAAACAACACCATGTCATCCAAAAGATCTTACAACTTAGATAAATCACCTAGTACAAACAATCCTCTTCATGAAATCCAAACTTTTGTACTCCCACCTTCCAAAATACCACAATCAAAATCTAGGATATCCGCACGGATTAGCATCCGGTCTTGTTGCTTAGCAAAACCATCATCGAATGGTTCATTACCAACAAATAACTCACCACAAGATGCTTCTAACTGGTTCCTACTGGTTCTTGGCCGGAATAGTCGGTTCTAAACTTGTTTTAACTGGTTCCTACTGGTTCTTGGCTGGAATAGGCTGTTCTTAGCTGGATCTAACTGGTTCTTGCCCAGAATAGTTGGTTCCTATTTGGATCTAACTCGTTCATGTTCAGAATTGCCGGTTCTTAACTAGTTCTTGGCCGGAATAGCCGGTTTTTAGCTGGATCTAACTGGTTCTTGGCCAGAATAAAAGTTTCTTAGCTGGATCTACTTGGTTTGAAGAGCTGGATCTTAGCCGGATCTAACTGGTTCTTGGCTCGAATAACTGGTTCTTAGCCGGTTCAAAGTTTAACCAAAATTTGAATCTCATGTAAAAATTTAACGTTTAGTCTCCCCTAAAAATTAAATTTTATTCAAATTTTACCGCCAAAATATATTTTTTTCTTTTTTGGAATTAAATTGTGTAGTGATGGATTTAACTAGTTATTGGCCGGAATAGTTGGTTTCTACTGATTCTTGGCCATAATAGGTCGTTCTTATTTGGATCTAGCGGTTCTTGGCGAAATAATTGGTTCTGCATATATCTAACTTGTTATATCTTGGAATAGTTGGTTCTTCTTGGTTCTTATTGGTTTTGGCGGAATAGTCGGTTCTTAGTTGGTTCTCACTAGTTCCTAGTGGTTCTTGGCGGAATAGCCGGTTTTAATTGGTTCCTCTTGGTTCTTGGTGAATATTTGGTTCCTATTTGGATCTAACTAGTTATTGGCGAGAATAGTGGCTCTTAAGCGGTTCTTAATCGGTTCTTAACTATTTCTACCGGTTCCTATTGGTTCTTGGCGAAACATTTGGTTCTTAACTATTTCTAAATGGTTCCTCTTGGTTCTTGGCGAATAGGAATTCTTTGTGCATCTAAGCGGTTCTTGGCGAATATTTGGTTCTAAAATGGATCTAACTCGTTTTGGCCAAAATAATGGCTCTTAACTGATTCTTGGTCGGAATAGCCGGTTCTTAACTGGATCTAACAGGTTTATAACCAGAATAGACGTTTCTTAGCTATATCTACTTGTCCTAAAGAGCCGGTTCTTAGACAGATCTAACTGGTTCTTGGCCTGAATAGCCGGTTCACAGTTAAAAAAATTTGAATATCGCGTAAAAATTTAACGTTTAGTCTCCCCTAAAATTAAATTTTACTCTAATTTTTCCGCCAAAATACTTTTTTTTTCTTTGGAATTAACATGTGTAGTGATGGATCTAACTTGTTATTGGTTGGAATAATTGGTTCCTATTTGGATCTAACTGGTTATTTGCCAGAATAGCTGGTTTTTAACAGGTTCTAACTGGTTCTTCCTGGTTCTTGGCAGGAATAACCGGTTCTTAGCTGGTTCTAACTGTTTCCTAGTGGTTCTTGGCCGGAAGAGCCGGTTCTTAACTGGTTCCTATTGGTTCTTGGCAGGAATAAGTAGTTCTTAGCTGGATCTAACTGGTTGTTGGCCGGAATAGCATATTCCTGTTTGGATCTAACTGGTTATTGGTTGGAATAGCTGGTTCTTAGCTGGTTCTTGGCCGGACTATCCGGTTCTTAACTAGTTCTAGCGGTTTCTGGTTCTTGGGAATAGTCGGTTTAAACTTGTTCTAACTGGTTCCTACTGGTTCTTGGCTGGAATAGGCTGTTCTTAGCTGGATCTAACTGGTTCTTGCCCAGAATAGTTGGTTCCTATCTGGATCTAACTCGTTCATGGTCGAGTGCGGTTCTTAATCGGTTCTTGGCGGAATAGCCGGTTTTATTTGAATCTAAGCGGTTCTTGGCGAATAGAAGTTTCTTAATTTGGATCTACTTGGTTTGAAGAGTTGGATCTTAGCGGATCTAAGCGGTTATTGGCTCGAATAACTGGTTCTTAGCTGGTTCACAGTTTAACCAAAATTTGAATCTCATGTAAAAATTTAACGTTTAGTCTCCCCTAAAAATTAAATTTTATTCAAATTTTACCGCCAAAATATATTTTTTTCTTTTTTTGGAATTAAATTGTGTAGTGATGGATTTAACTAGTTATTGGCCGGAATAGTTGGTTTCTACTGATTCTTGGCCATAATAGGCTGTTCTTAGCTGGATCTAACTGGTTCTTGGCCGAAATAGCTTGTTCCTGCATAGATCAAACTGGTTATATGCCGGAATAGTTGGTTCTTAACTGGTTCTTATTGGTTCTTGGCCGGAATAGTCGGTTCTTAGTTGGTTCTAACTGGTTCCTAGTGGTTCTTGGCCGGAATAGCCGGTTTTTAATTGGTTCCTACTGGTTCTTGGTCGGAATAGCTGGTTCCTATTTGGATCTAACTAGTTATTGGCGGTGAATATTTGGTTCTTCTTGGTTCTTGGCCAAACATCCGGTTCTTAATTATTTCTAAGCGGTTCCGACTAGTTCTTGGCGAAACAGCGGTTCTTTCTTTGCATCTATCTCGGTTCTCTCCAAACAATTGGTTCTAAGCTGGATCTAACTCGTTTTTTGCCAAAATAGCCGGCTCTTAACTGATTCTTGGTCGGAATAGCCGGTTCTTAGCTGGATCTAACTGGTTCTTGGCCGAAATAGCTGGTTCCTGCATATATCTAACTGGTTATTTGCCGGAATAGTTGGTTCTTAACTGGTTCTTATTGGTTTTTGGCCGGAATAGTCGGTTCTTAGCTGGTTCTAACTAGTTCCTAGTGGTTCTTGGCCGGAATAGCCGGTTTTTAATTGGTTCCTACTGGTTCTTGGTCGGAATAGCTGGTTCCTATTTGGATCTAACTAGTTATTGGCAGGAATAGCTGGTTCTTACTGGTTCTTGGCCGAAACATCTGGTTCTTAACTATTTCTGACTGGTTCCTACTGGTTCTTGGCCGTAATAGGGAATTCTTTGTGCATCTAACTGGTTCCTTGGCCGGAATAGCTGGTTCTAAACTGGATCTAACTCGTTTTTGGCCAAAATAGCCGGCTCTTAACTGATTCTTGGTCGGAATAGCCGGTTCTTAGCTGGATCTAACAGGTTCATAACCGGAATAGACGTTTCTTAGCTAGATCTACTTGTCCTAAAGAGTCGGTTCTTAGCCAGATCTAACTGGTTCTTGGCCTGAATAGCCGGTTCACAGTTAAAAAAAATTTGAATCTCGCGTAAAAATTTAACGTTTAGTCTCCCCTAAAAATTAAATTTTACTCCAATTTTTCAGCCAAAATACTTTTTTTTCTTTGGAATTAACATGTGTAGTGATGGATCTAACTAGTTATTGGCGGAATAATTTGTTCCTATTTGGATCTAACTGGTTATTTGCCAGAATAGCTGGTTCTTAACAGATTCTAACTGGTTCTTGGCCGGAATAACCGATTCTTAGCTGGTTCTAACTGTTTCCTAGTGGTTCTTGGCCAGAATACCCCGTTCTTAACTGGTTCCTATTGGTTCTTGGCAGGAATAGGTAGTTTTTAGCTGGATCTAACTGGTTCTTGGCCGGAATAGCATATTCCTTTTGGATCTAACTGGTTATTGGTTGGAATAGCTGGTTCTTAGTTGGTTCTTGGCCGGACTATCCGGTTCTTAACTAGTTCTAACTGGTTCCTACTGGTTCTTGGCCGGAATAGTCGGTTCTAAACTTGTTCTAACTGGTTCCTACTGGTTCTTGGCTGGAATAGGCTGTTCTTAGCTGGATCTAACTGGTTCTTGTCCAGAATAGTTGGTTCCTATATGGATCTAACTCGTTCATGGTCAGAATTGCCGGTTCTTAACTGGTTCTTGGCCGGAATAGCCGGTTTTTAGCTGGATCTAACTGGTTCTTGGCCAGAATAGAAGTTTCTTAGCTGGATCTACTTGGTTTGAAGAGCTGGATCTTGGCCGGATCTAACTGGTTATTGGCTAGAATAACTGGTTCTTAGCTGGTTAACAGTTTAACTAAAATTTGAATCTCATGTAAAAATTTAACGTTTAGTCTCCCCTAAAAATTAAATTTTATTCAAATTTTACCGCCAAAATATATTTTTTTCTTCTTTTTTTTGGAATTAAATTGTATAGTGATGGATTTAACTAGTTATTGGCCGGAATAGTTGGTTTATACTGATTCTTGGCCATAATAGGCTGTTCTTAGCTGGACTAACTGGTTCTTGGCCGAAATAGCTGGTTCCTGCATATATCTAACTGGTTATTTGCCGGAATAGTTGGTTCTTAACTGGTTCTTATTGGTTCTTGGCCGGAATAGTCGGTTCTTAGCTGGTTCTCACTAGTTCCTAGTGGTTCTTGGCCGGAATAGCCGGTTTTTAATTGGTTCCTACTGGTTCTTGGTCGGAATAGTTGGTTCCTATTTGGATCTAACAGGTTATTGGCAGGAATAGCTGGTTCTTAATTGGTTCTTGGCCGAAACATCTGGTTCTTAATTATTTCTAACTGGTTCCTACTGGTTCTTGGCCGGAATAGGCAGTTCTTTGCCGCATCTAACTGGTTCTCTGCCGAAACAGCTGGTTCTAAACTGGATCTAACTCGTTTTTGGCCAAAATAGCCGGCTCTTAACTGATTCTTGGTCGGAATAGCCGGTTCTTAACTGGATCTAACAGGTTTATAACCAGAATAGACGTTTCTTAGCTATATCTACTTGTCCTAAAGAGCCGGTTCTTAGACAGATCTAACTGGTTCTTGGCCTGAATAGCCGGTTCACAGTTAAAAAAATTTGAATATCGCGTAAAAATTTAACGTTTAGTCTCCCCTAAAAATTAAATTTTACTCTAATTTTTTAGCCAAAATACTTTTTTTTCTTTGGAATTAACATGTGTAGTGATGGATCTAACTAGTTATTGGCAGGAATAATTTGTTCCTATTTGGATCTAACTGGTTATTTGTAAGAATAGCTGGTTCTTAACAGGTTCTAACGGGTTCTTCCTGGTTCTTGGCCGGAATAACCGGTTCTTAGCTGGTTCTAACTGTTTCCTAGTGGTTCTTGGCCGGAAGAGCCGGTTCTTAACTGGTTCCTATTGGTTCTTGGCCGGAATAGGTAGTTCTTAGCTGGATCTAACAGGTTCTTGGCCGGAATAGCTGATTCCTATTTGGATCTAACTGGTTATTGGTTTGAATAGTTGGTTCTTACTGGTTCTTGGCCGGACTATCCGGTTCTTAACTAGTTCTAACTGGTTCTTGGCTGGAATAGTCGGTTTCTTAACTTGTTCTAACTGGTTCTTGGATGGAATAGGCTGTTCTTAGCTGGATCTAACTGGTTCTTGCCCAGAATAGTTGGTTCCTATCTGGATCTAACTCGTTCATGGTCAGAATTGCCGGTTCTTAACTGGTTCTTGGCCGGAATAGCCGGTTTTTAGCCGGATCTAACTGGTTCTTGGCCAGAATAGAAGTTTCTTAGCTGAATCTACTTGGTTTGAAGAGCTGGATCTTAGCCGGATCTAACTGGTTCTTGGCTCGAATAACTGGCTCTTAGCCAGTTCACAGTTTTACCAAAATTTGAATCTCATGTAAAAATTTAACGTTTAGTTTCCCCTTAAAATTAAATTTTATTCAAATTTTACCGCCAAAATATATATATTTTTTCTTTTTTTTGGAATTAAATTGTGTAGTGAGGGATTTAACTAGTTATTGGTCGGAATAGTTGGTTTCTACTGATTTTTGGCCATAATAGGCTGTTCTTAGCTGGATCTAACTGGTTCTTGGTCGAAATAGCTGGTTCCTTCATGGATCTAACTGGTTATATGCCGGAATAGTTTGTTCTTAACTGGTTCTTATTGGTTCTTGGCCGGAATAGTCGGTTCTTAGCTGGTTCTAACTGGTTCCTAGTGGTTCTTGGCCGGAATAGCCGGTTTTTAATTGGTTCCTACTGGTTCTTGGTCGGAATAGCTGGTTCCTATTTGGATCTAACTAGTTATTGGCAGGAATAGCTGGTTCTTAACTGGTTCTTACTGGTTCTTGGCCGAAACATCTGGTTCTTAACTATTTCTAACTGGTTCCTACTGGTTCTTGGCCGGAATAGGCAGTTCTTTGCTGCATCTAACTGGTTCTTGGCCGGAATAGCTGGTTCTAAACTGGATCTAACTCGTTTTTGGCCAAAATAGCCGGTTCTTAACTGATTCTTGGTCGGAATAGCCGGTTCTTAGCTGGATCTAAAAGGTTCATAACCGGATTAGACGTTTCTTAGCTGGATCTACTTGTCCAAAAGAGCCGGTTCTTAGCCAGATCTAACTGGTTCTTGGCCTGAATAGCCGGTTCACAGTTAAAAAAAAATTTAAATCTCGCGTAAAAATTTAACGTTTACTCTCCCCTAAAAATTAAATTTTACTCTAATTTTTCCGACAAAATATTTTTTTTTCTTTGGAATTAACATGTGTAGTGATGGATTTAACTAGTTATTGGCCGGAATAATTGGTTCCTATTTAGATCTAACTGGTTATTTGCCAGAATAGCTCGTTCTTAACATGTACCAACTGGTTCTGTAACATATTGGATTTCATAAACACATCATACCAAATACGTAAGTGGCGTATACAAGTTTTAGAGAGAGAAAGGGAAGAGAGTTAGGAACTATGTGAAACAAAGAAAAATGGTATTGAAGCTCCAACCCTCTACCTTGGGAGGTAGAGGGTATTTATAGTGTCTTACAATAAACGCCCTACGGGTGTGGATCGGGCATACAGTGGGTAAAGACCCGTCCGTCCTCCACGGTTTTACTTAACTAACTTCTTACGAACATTAAATAACTACGACTACGAGCTTTCTAATGATTACATATACTTGAGGTGACCGACACTTTAATGACTGAATTTTCTAATTCCTAACAATCTCCCCCTAATGGAGGTCACCTCAATTTACACATAATACAAACATATATTACATTAAGATCGTTCTTGAATTCTTGTTTAAGTTCTTAGCTCATTAGCACGTAGTCTTTGATTCTTCATGTTCCGCATGTTTGGATAAATCGAGTGGAGGTCTTTAACTGATCCACGTGATGATGAGTTTTGAGCCAGCTTTGAGGTCATCAGCTTGAGTAAATCTCTGACTCTTCCATTGTGGTGTTGACATTATGTGACGTTGTGACAGTGGACCGACATGCTCACATTCTGGATCATGATTTCTTCTTATCAGAGTAGCGGAAGCTTTAGATGATTCATGATATTTGCAGCAGCGTAGCAGAAGCATGGAGTGAGAATATCAGAGTCATTGATGCACTAATCATGATTTCTTTTTAAATGAATGTGATGTGTGAGCATGCGGCTATGGATTGACCACTCCATTCTGATCAACTGCAAGCGTCGGGTGTACCTGCATACAAAAGTTAGCAATAAAGCACACGAAAGTGTCTTTGATCACTTCGTTGAATCGAGGTACACGCCCACGGTTCCCCGTTGATCAAGACAAATCTTATCGCGTGATCGGTATAATTCCAAAGAATCTCCTTGACAGGGTTTCGCAGCTGTTCTAGCTGTTCTCAAACCGGAACGTCTCAAAGAAGACAACACGGAGTGAGTGAACCAGCGAATAGAGATTGTTGGGAATAATCCGTTACCACAGATAGTTGTGGTTTACACTGCTTGGATTAACACTAGCAGTGGGAACGTATTCGCACTGCCAGTTCATTATTACCACTGCTATCAGTTTATGATAAGGTTAACGCGTCTAGATAAGTATAGAATAGATCTTGTGTATATTCTATTATGTTAGCTTTATACTTATCTTGTAAAGGACTCCTTGTTGTATAAAAGAAGGTCCTAGGTCATTGTCTTAGGTACTTGTTAATTTACCTACGTATTAGTCACAAAAGCTTCAAGGTGTAACCCTAGTGATAAGCTAAGATCACTCGTATTATTCATCAATAATATTAGAGCTTAAGTTTTGTGTTTAATCTGTGTTTTATACAATACATCATATAATCCATCTTCTAAGTATTATTAAGTAAATTCCGCGTGCTTAATAATATCATAAAAAATATCATTGACACAAGGAGTGTGTCCAGATCCATCAAGTGGTATCAGAGCGAAGGTTCTGATATTTTGTTTTAGAAGATCCAAGGAATTAGCTTAACTTACTCACTCAATTCAATGGAGATGGAAAACAACCAATCAAACTCTTCTACACCAATGCTACCTAAGCTCAAACTAAATGATTTTGAGATGTGGAGGATATTGATTGAGCAATACTTTCTCATTCAAGACTATGCTCTATGGGAGATCATTCAAACTGGTGATTCTTTCAAGGCTGTGACTAGTACTGTGAAGGTTGGTGACACAGATGTTATGAAAGTTTATGTGCCTGAATCTAGTGTTGAAAAGGCTTGTAAGAAGAATGGTCTTAAAGCTAGAAGTTTGTTTGCTGATGACTCTTCCTAGAGATCAGATCATTGCATTCAGCAAGTACACAACTACAAAGGAACTGTTTGAAGAGATCTGCTCAGTGTTTGGTGGTAATGATGCTACAAAGAAGACACAAAAGACATTATTGAAGCAAAGCTATGAAAATTTCTCTGCTTCAAGCAATGACTCTCTTGATAGCATCTTCACCAAACTACGTAAGATTGTTACTCAACCGATCGTGCTTGGCATTGAGGTAGAAAAGGAAGACCTCAATTTGAAGTTTCTAAAAGTTTGCCTTGAGTTTCAAACCAATGTTACCGTGCGGGAAAACAAATCGACATAGAAACAATGAAGCTCAATGATCTTTACAACAACTTCAAACTTATTGAGCAAAGGTTGAAGAAGGTGGAAACTTGGCACAAGCTCTAGTAGCAGCATTGTTGTCAACCTCTGTTGACAAAGTGATGATTCTGAAGATGACAAAGTGATGATGAAGTTGCCAATGTCGGTTCTAAAGTTTCCACTGGTAATGTAAATGTTACCACTGCAAGTTCAAAGAAGAAGGTTGCTAGTATTGGAGATCCTACCTTTTATGCTTTCATATCCACACAAGTTGATGGCTCTGTCTTAACTCATAAATACATAGAGCAAATTGATGAACATGACTTGGAGGAGATAGATATAAAATGGCAGATAGCTCTTCTTAGCATGAGGGCTAGGAAATTATACAAGAAGACTGGCAAGCCTATTCACATCAATGGTGATGAAACTGCAGGCTTTGATAAGAAGAAAGTGGAGTGCTTTAACCGCCACAAGTTTGGACACTTTGCTAGAGAATGCAGAAGACCAAAGACCAAGGACAACAGGTCCACTTGGTACAAACAAAAGAAGGGACCAACTATGGAAGAACCAAAAGCAATGCTGGCTATTGATGGTGTGAGCTATGATTGGAGTTTCATGGCTGATGAACAAGAAGAAGAACATTCGATGTCGCTCTTGTTGCTACCGAATTTGCTCTCATGGCTTTCTTTGACTCGAGGTACAAAACTTTGATAGTTGTTCTAAAACATGTAGGGTCGCTAAAGAAGTTGAAAGGCTTAATGATTTATATCTAATGAAAGGCAAGAGTTATATCTCGCTAATTATACCGTGTCTAATCTTAGGAGAGCTATGGCGATTAGAAAATCAAATAGAGCACTATCAGCAAATGAGTCAAAATATAATGATGATATGATTCTTCTTAGAAGAGATGTAGAACATACAATCACGTGAATGAAGCATACCAAAAGAGCTTGAAAAACTTCAAAAGAAAATGAAAATGTCAATTTAACTTTAGACACATGTTATCATCAGTCTAAGTCAATTGATAAAATTTGAAATGCTCAAATATATAATAAAGCTAAGTCTGGTATGGGTTATAATACAGTGCCTCCACCACTAAGAGGTGTTCCATCACCTCCAGGTATAGATTTGGCCCATATAGGTTTAGAAGACTTTAAGGATCTTGAAAGAGAATATGGTCCTTTAAAGGACACAATGGTGAAATGTGAGGAAGAGCTTAAGCTTGATAATGATGTTTTTGAGAGTGCTAGTGACTCATCTGTTGTTGATGAGAATGTTAAAAAGAATGTAGAGGCTTATATCCCAAAAGTTGTTAATACTGTTACAGAGGAACCTAGGAAACCAGTTAATAAACCTAGACCAACTGTAAGGTATGCTGAGATGTATAGAAACAAGCCTACAGCTCCTAGGGGTAACCAGAGGAGTTGGAATCATGTTAAATCTCAACAACTAGGTAGTGATTTTGTAATGTACAATAAGGCATGCTATATCTGTGGTAATTTTGATCATTTACATGCTTATTGTGACTATTATGTTAGGAGAAGGGAAGTCCATGGGAGTAAAAGGGTAGAGACTAACAGGTTTCAAAATAATGTACACCCTAATTCACATTGCAAAATGGTCCCAAGAGCAGTTCAACTTAGAAGTGGCCTCAAAACTCTTGCCACTGCAAAAACTGTTAACACTGCCACCCTAAGTCACCGTTAAAAGTGCAAACCCAAAAACTTTTGCAAAATCTGCACAAATAGGGAAAGGAACCTTTCAAGCTAAAAGGTTAATTATAACCAACGGTGGGTGCCTAAAGAAACCAAGAAGCTACCACCGCTCATTCAAAAGTTACAACCGCAAGGGTTTTGAACAAGAAAAGGGGACATGGGCAATCTTTGTGAAGGCCTCAAGACGTTGGGAATGGAAACCTAAAGGAAATACCTCTACAACCAATCCCAATGGTGTATCAATGACCTTTGATAGATTTAACTATATTGATACACGAGGCGGATCCAAGTCAATCATGGCTTGGGTCCCCAAAAGAAACTAACTCTTTACTCTTATGTGCGGGAACATCCAAGGACAAAAAGATCGGATCAAGGATACAGATAGTGGGTGTTCAAGGCACATGGTGGCAACAAGTCCTATCTTTCTCATTTTGAGCATTATGATGGACAATATGTCGACTTTGGAGGTGGAGTAAATGGAAAAGTTCTTTGGTAAAGGAGTTATTAGAAGCGGTAACTTGGACTTTGAACACGTGTACTATGTAAAAGAGCTTAAGTACAATCTTTTAGTGTGTCATAAATGTGTGACAAGATGAACAATGTTCTTTTACCAAATATATGTTCTTTGTTCTCTCTAAGGATTTTAAGATGCCCGATGACAATGATTCTTCTTAAAATTCCTAGAAAAGGCAATCTCTATAGCTTTGATATGAACAACATTGTAGCTAAAGATGATTATACTTGCTTGCTTGCAAAGGCCACGTGGATGAATCCATGTTATGGCATAGAAGACTTGGTCATGTTAACTTCAAAACCATTAACAAGATTGTCAAAGATGGTTTGGTGAGAGGATTACCTCGTAAAAGATTTGAAAATGATCAAACTGTGTGGCTTGTCTTAAAGGCAAACAACACGAGCTTCTTGCAGTCAAAGTTGGTTAACTCTATTGCTCACCCACTTCAAATGTTACATATGGACTTATTTGGTCCTATATCAGTGAGCAGCTTGAATCTCAAGAAATATTGTCCAATGGTGACTGATGATTTTAGCAGGTTTACATGGGTTTTCTTTCTTGGAACCAAGGATGAAACAACTGGCATCCTAAAGATCTTTATCACAGAAGTAGAAAACCAATATGATATGAAAGTTAAAATCATTAGGTGTGACAATTGAACAGAATTCAAGAATAGAGTTATGGATGAGTTTTGCAAAGATAAGGGTATCAAAAGAGAATTTAGTGTGGCTAGAACTCCCCAACAAAATGGTGCTGCTGAGAGGAGAAACAGAACACTGATAGAGGCTGCTAGAACCATGTTGGCCGATTCTAAATTGCCAATCAATTTTTGGGCTGAAGCAGTTAACACTGCATGTTATGTGCAAAACAGAGTTTTAGTGGTAAAGACAAAGAACAAGACACCTTATGAATTGTTTAGGGGTAGACCACCTATCCTTGACTTCATGAGACCATTTGGGTGTCATGTATCTATTCTCATTACCATAGATTATCTCGGAAAGTTTGATGAAAAGGCTGATGAAGGGTATTTTGTTGGGTATTCCATGGTTAGTAAAGCTTTCAGAGTATTCAACTTAAGAACCTAAAAGATTGAAGAGAATCTGCATGTGGAATTCCTGGAAAACAAAGTCAATCTCAAAGAACTTGTCCAGAAAGGTTGTTTGATCTTGATACTCTAACCAATACTATGAATTATGTACTGTTTTTCACAGAACATCTTCTTTTGATTTTGCGTGTTCGTAAGAGTTTCTTGATGATGATGAACCAAGCAAAGATCATGCAGATGATCAAGATGAATTCGATCTACCTCTTTGGGACTATGCGGATAATGATGACATAACAAAACTAGAGATGTTCATCCTTCTAGTGATTCGGAAAGGAAGGAGATAGTAATTTGAATGTTGAAAATCGAAAGCGGTGGAAATTGATTCCATCGTTAGGCAAAATGTTTCCACTGCAACACCAGATGTGGAAATCACAACTCCAGTTACTGAGGAAGCTCAAGCCAATGATGTTGAAATCTCAAATATGTCAAGTGAGATTGCAGTTCCTCAGACTCCCCATACTTTTATTCATAAATCACACCCTCTTGAAAATGTAATTGGGGATGTCTATTCACCTGTGAAGACTAGAAGACAAACTAAGCTGCCTTATGTCCATGGATTCATTAGTAAAATATATGAGTCTAAGATTCATGAAGGCAAGAATGAATGTCTCTTTATGTGTTTTCTGTCACAAATGGAGCCAAAGAATGTTTACAAGGAACTTGACGATGAAAGTTGGGTGGAAGCAATGCAAGAAGAGTTGCTCCAATTTAAGCTTCAAAAGGTTTGGGTGCTTTGTGATTTGCCTTCTGGCAAGAAGGTAATAGGTACTAAATGGGTGTTCAGAAACAAGAAAGATGAAAGAGGAATTTTTGTCAGAAATAAAGCTAGGCTTGTGGCTCAAGGATACACTCAAGAGGAGGGTATTGACTATGAAGAAGTGTTTGCCCCAGTTGCACGAATTGAAGCAATCAGGCTATTTTTAGCTTATGCATCCTTTATGGGCTTTAAAGTGGATCAGGCTTTGAAGACCCTGAATATCCTAACAAAGTATACAGGGTAGTTAAAGCTTTGTATGGCTTGCATCAGGCACCAAGGAAATGGTATGAAACCTTAACCACTTATCTTCTTACTAATGGGTTTCATAGAGGCAGAGTGGATCAAACTTTGTTCATCAAGAAAGACAAGAATGATATCTTGCTTGTTCAAGTGTATGTTGATGATATCATTTTTGGATCTACCAAGACAGAGATGTGCAAAGAATTTGAGAAACTAATGAAAGAAGAATTTCAGATGAGTTCTATGGGTGAACTCACATTCTTTTTGGGACTTCAAGTACTACAGAAGCCAGATGGTATTTTCATTAATCAAGATAAATATGTGGCTGAGATACTAAGGAAGTTCAAGTTCACTGATGCAAAGTCATCCAACACCCCTGCAGACAAGACTACACATCTTCTTCTGAAGGAAAATAGTGGTGAAGCTATTGATGTGCACATGTATGTGTCTATGATTGGTTCTTTGATGTATCTTACATCATCTAGACCAGATATCATGTTTGCAGATGTGCCTGCAAGGTTTCAAGTTACTCCCAAGTTCTCTCACTTGGCGCCGTGAAGAAGATTTTAAGATATCTTAAAGCATTTCCTACTCTGGGATTGTGGTACTCCAGAGATTCTCCTCTAGATCTGGTTACTTATTCAGATAGTGACTATGCTGGAGCTAGCTTGGATAGAAAATCTACAATAGGTGGATGCCAATTTCTTGGCAACAGATTAGTGTCATGGAAGTGCAAGAAGCAAACTATGGTGGCTAATTCTTCAACTGAGGCAGAGTATGTGGCTGCTGCTAGTTGTTGTGCTCAAGTTCTATGGCTTCAGAATCAACTTTTGGACTATGGGTACAATTTCATGAATACCATCATTCACATTGACAATAGCAGTACCATTTGCATCATTAAGAATCTTGTTCAACACACAAAGACCAAACATATTGAAATTAGACACCATTTCATTCGAGATTGCTATGAAAAGGGACTAATTCAGGTTGTCAAAATTCACACTGATGACAACTATGCTGATTTGTTAACAAAAGGCCTTGATGTAGGGAGATTTCAGTACTTGGTAACAAGTATTGGAATGCTTAATCCATAACCTTTTTGTCAAAATGTTCTCTGGTGTTGAGGGGAGGCTGTAGGGTACTGATATTGTTGTAAGAGTTTGTATATGCTTGTTTGATGGGAGTTGAATTTAAAGGTGTATATCGAGATACACAACAAATGGTTATTGATTCACCATGTCTTACACACATAAGAATCAACTAGTCCGAGCAAACGGCCTTGGTAAAGACTTGACAAATCCGCTTATGGTTGATAGTTTACCAAAAATATATGGTTATCAACTCACCATATTCTTTATGATTAAGAGTTGGCTAGTCCATAGCAAGCGACTCATGGTAAAGACATATCAAATCCGTTGATAGTGGTAGTTTGCTAAAACTATGATAAGAGCGATCTTGTTATCACATGATTTTATTTACCACTGCTCTTTGAAATTTTTGTGAAAAATTACCATTGCTAGTTCACAGTTTCCACTGATAGTGTTATTTTACCACTGTTGTTCTAGCCGTTACAACTGATTGTGTCAGTAACTAATTTTTACTAGCCGTTGAAAGTAACCACTGATAGCCATATATATAGGGTTAAAATTTTTAAGGAAATTATCTTCTTTCCATATTCTAATTAATACTTTCTAAAGATAATTTTACTTGCGTCATAATTCTAAACCCTAACCCTATATATCTTTCTCTCTCAATTGGCTAGTTATTCTTTCACTATTACTGACATAATATCGTTTTTCATCAAAAGTTTCTATGGCATCTTTGAAATTTTCAGATGAGCACAACCTCGTGGCCTACCTACAAAAGTCTAATGAGAAGAGCGGCCCTGTTGTTCATCAGATTGTGGACTTTCTCAATACCACTCATATAAGGTATGCTTTGCTTTTAAAACCCACAATCTATATCTCTCAAATCAAACAGTTTTGGACTTCTGCTAAGTCTATAACACTTGAGATTGGAGATACACATGAAATAGTGGATGCTCTACGAGCCACTGTGGATGGGGTAACTATTGATGTTACTGAGGCATCCTTGAGGAGAGTACTCCACTTGGGTGATCTCAATGGTCTCATCACATTACCTATGCTTGACATTCATGATACTTTATCATCCATGGGGTATGATACCACTGACAAAAAGGCTACTTTCAAAAAGAGTGGTTTTGTCCCCAATGGAGATTTTTGATTCATACTCTGTTACATTGTCTTAGTCCTAAGAAAACATCTTATGAGCAATTTAGTTCAACCATGGCTTCTCCTTTGGTTTGTCTAGTCACTAATAAGATTCTCAACTGGTCAAATTATATTTTTACAAGTATGAAAGGCAATGTACAGAGTAAAACAAAATTTTTAATGTATCCAAGGTTTGTGCAAGCAATGCTAAATGAGTTTCAACTGCAACCCCACACTAATGTTTATCAAATCAGTTTCCTAAAGCCTAAAGTTTTTCAAAATTTGAACAAAGATGGCAATATGATTTTTACACCTCTCCTACCACACATGCTTGCTAAAATTTCAACTGAACAAAACACACCCATAATTAATGTTCCAAACATTGATTATACCCCACCAGTTTCAAGAACCTATGAGAGAAGGCCTAAACAATCAGATCCTCTCATGACAACACAACAAGTTTCTGAACCTTATGGTCTAGGAACAAGCAGTGGTGGTTCTAGACTTCAACCTAGTCCAACTAGGGAGGAATCTGGACCTTTGCCCCATGATTCACCTCTCACAACAGGTAACACAGTTGGAAGTGATGAGGGCAGTGGGAACCAATTGGAATTGATGATTTTGTGTACCAAGTTAGCAAAGCAGGTTGAATCTCTACATAAGGCTTTGGCACAAGTCAAGAAGCAGCATGCCATAGATGTTAAACACTTAAAGGAAGAGATTCAGACCTTAAAGGAAGAGATGCAAGGGTTGAAAAAGCACAAGAGGTCTGCAAAGTTGGTGATTTCATCTTCATCCTCACCAACTGATGGTGATTCAGCTGATCATGATTTGGGAAATTCTCCCAAACAGGGTGAAAACAGTCTTGACGACCGAGGGAGGCCAATTGATTTTGAAGATGAAGGAGATACAAGTAAAGGAGCAAAGGAAGCTGAAACTCATGGAGAGCAACTTGAAGATCAAGACATTTTCCAAACTGCAACTGATTTTACTACTGATTTTATTTCCACTGTAGAGCTAACTTTTGCCACTGCAAGTGAAGAATTTGATAAATTGAAGAAAGACAAGGGTAAAGCAGTTATGGAAGATGTAGAGCAAACTGGAAGAAAGATTTCAAAGAAAAGACAAGTTCAGATTGATCTTGATAGAGAACTTGCTAAGAAGATAGCAGAAGAACAAGTTGCTAAGAAGAAAAGATTGAAAGAAATGGAAGTTGCAAGCTTTTTGGAGACTAAAAGATTGAATAGAATGGAAGATTTTGTTAAAGATCCACTTTCCACTATTCAACCTACAGTTCTTAGAGAAAAGACTCCAGAGTTTAGTTATGTTCCTACTGAAGATGATATTGATTTCTTGATTGCTAATAATCCAGAAATCAAGAAAAAGGCAATTGACCTGGTAGCTGATGCATCCTTAACTGAGGAACAAAGAACAACTCAGTTGAAGGATTTCATTCAAATGAAGAACAATCAAGCACTTGAAGATGTGATTAATTCAGTCAAAAAGGTTCAGAAGAAACAAAAACAACCAACCAAAGCACAAATTCTTTCATATATGAAGACTTATTGTTGTCATGTTGGTGGTTGGAAGAAGCATCAATTTAAAGGAATGCCTGATGATCAAGTTGAAAAGGCTTACTACAGAGCTCTAAAACAAGATAAAGCTTTTATTCCAATGGGTTCTGAAGAAGAAGCAAGAAGGATTCCTAGATTGAAGAGAAAGGCCAAAGTAAGTGATTCTCAAACTATTAAGAAGACTAAGGTTGATGAAGCTCAAACAATGTCTACTGAGAAGGAAGTTCCTATTGAGAAATTCACTGAAGATCAATTGACTGGAATGATTGTGATTGAAGAAAGAGATTTTTATCCAGAACCACTGCAAGTTCGACATCCTATTATTGATTGGGAAGTTTTCACTGCTAGCAATTTTGCTCCATCATGGAAGATCACAAGGCTGGGAGGTGAAACTTCATCATTCATGACATTTGAAGATCTTATTAAAGCTTTTGACAGAGATGACCTTAATACACTATGGAGGTTAGTTCAAGAAAGGTTTAATGCTCAAGATCTCAAAGATACTAAGGAGATGTAGTTATGGGTGAATCTTAGAAGGCTCTATGAACCAAATGTTGATGATGACTTCTGGAAAACCTTATTCACATGTTTTGGTACTAAATGGTTTTACTATGATTCATGTGAAGTTCATCATGTCTCTACAGCTAATGGAGAAGATTTTTGCATGCTTGCTGAGAAAGAATATCCATTCAGAGCTGGAGCTCTTACAGTGATGTTAAGCTTAACAATAAGAGTTAATGAAGACAATGAGAAGGTCAGAGCATTATTACAAAGGCTTCAAGATCAATGTTCAAGAGCTATACAAAAGTTAAGGAAGAAGTAAAGTGTTTGGTTGAATTCCCCAAATCCTTGAAGATAATGCATATTGAAGAAACTTATTGATTTGCAGAGAAATCATAAGTTTAGGGGAGGATTGTTGGGAATAATCCGTTACCACGGATAGTTGTGGTTTACACTGGTTGGATTAACACTAGCAGTGGAAACGTATTCCCACTGCCAGTTCATTATTACCACTGCTATCAGTTTATGATAAGGTTAACGCGTCTAGATAAGTATAGAATAGATCTTGTGTATATTCTATTATGTTAGCTTTATACTTATCTTGTAAAGGACTCCTTGTTGTATAAAAGGAGGTCCTAGGTCATTGTCTTAGGTACTTGTTAATTTACCTACGTATTACTCACAAAGGCTTCAAGGTGTAACCCTAGTGATAAGCTAAGATCACTCGTATTATTCATCAATAATATTGGAGCTTAAGTTTTGTGTTTAATCTGTGTTTTATACAATACATCATATAATCCATCTTCTAAGTATTATTAAGTAAATTCCGCGTGCTTAATAATATCATACAAAATATCATTGACACAAGGAGTGTGTCCAGATCCATCAGAGATTCACTGGTTGATGGAAAATGATTTGAAAAACAATCGTGTACTGCTCAAAATAAAGTGTTTTTGCATTACAACGAAGGTTTTAACGAAAATCATTTATCAGTCATAAACACCTTTTAATTTTGAAATATTAATACACAGTCGATGTGCTAGAGAAAAGATTTTTAAGCACAATGACCGGTTTTTCAAAGGTATCCGTCAATCCATAACCTGAACCATAATTGATTCATAGATTTGAATCGCCCCATTGTTTCTGTTCAGTTGTCACATGGTTGATCTATTGGATAGATCTCACATGCCACCTACCAAGAGCTTGTTTGATGTTGGCTCTAGAAGGCTTTCCATCTTCATTGTGAATATGTTTGCATATCATTCAGATGTTCTGGCAATACCACAAGGATAATGCGTAGGACTCATAAGATATAATCTCTCTTTCCACATTGTGTGAAACAGAGATTCTTCATTGACATTGTCCTTAATGAGATTTATTGATGATCTTGTGGCTCTAGACTCAATTGTGCACATTTGGTTCCTCTGCCAGAGACTAGGGAGAGGGTCTCCTTCTTCAATATCAACAATCTCTAAGAGAAAGTCGATAGATAATGTAGGTTCCACTGTCAGAATGAAACAAGTCCTTTTAAGAGGAACTTGAGTAGTTTGGGAAGATGTAGTGCAGTGCGTCACTGGGTCCATGACGTCTTGTCTTCAATACTAGTGTTACCTTAGTAAACACCAGTAGCATATGTATTGAACCCGATTTCTGCCCTATGGTTGAATTATTGGAGGCTATTTCTTTTCACCCTTTTTACATTCAATTCTTTTCATTCTTCAACCCCTTCGGTGCTTACCGAGACTTCATTACTGGAACCTTGTTGGGTTTATTCCAGTTCCAGCTCTATCTCAGTCCGCACTCTTCCCATATCTCACTTTTCTCCCTTTTTCATTATACCTAGGAACTTCTACACTATCTAGTGGATTGTCCCTGGGTAGATCCCTCCGGTTCTGGCGGATCGTGGGAACGAAACACCTAACCTAACCATCCTTATAACACCATGCATAAAATAAATTGGTCGGTCTTTTGGTATTGTTCATCAGCCATTGGAACCAATTGAAAACCATTTGAAAATCAATCCAAGTACTTGTGATATATTATCAAAGTATTTTGTACCTGAATTGTTTATGATATTTTAGAAAACGGCTCCCCCTCAACATATGCATCATATGTTTAAAATCATTTTGGCACATGGAGGCAAGTGGAAGAAATCACTTCTTTAGATAAATATTTTCTAAAAATATCGACATTACTTTCCCGATCAAAAATCAGTGATTCACATACAGTGAAAGATATTTTCGGGAAAGAATGTGGTTTTCAATAAAAATTGCTCCCCCTCAATATGTGCATCGAGATTTGAAAGAGTTTTGCACATATTAGGGAATACCTGCACTTTGGAACAAATTAGTCACGTTTCAATCCTTTTTGGTTTAAAATAGATGCTCCCCCTTAACATTAGTGTGGAAAATTTAAAATCGTTTGGCACATGAATGGATGAGAGTAACACTTATAAAACCAATTATCGAGTTATCAGTTTAAATCCAATTTAAATCACAAATTCTCCCCTGATCACAATCTTCAGATCATTTGAGATTTGTGATCTTTATATATTTAAATTGTTTTTTGAAAGCTTTTGAGAAGAATTGTGACTTGCTTATGAAAACATTTAACCGATAAGGATCAAATATGAGACTTTAAACTCCACAGATTAAACATGCTTTGATTATCTAATGAAACATAACAATAGCCAAGGTCTTGAACCACTTGTATAAAACATTGTTCATTTTGATTATCCAAAAGTAGACCTTGCTCGTTTACGTGCCAATTGTTTGAAAAATACTCTTTTTAATTCGATTGAAATCATTCTCCCCCTCAATCAATGACACAGGTTGTTGATTGAGAGATGGAGATTTTGACAGATGATAAGCACATATGATTTTTCAAAAATAATAGAGAGCGAGGTATTTTCAAAGCAATTTTGTTTTCATTAGATGACAAACATTTTTCAGAAGAATCATTAGACGGAAAATATTCGGAAAGAAAACGTTTGTCTTTTTTGTGACAAACATTTGTTTTAAGAATCAGAGCATGAGATTTGAAAAATAAAATTAAGCATGGCTCTGTTCTTTACTTTTTAAAACGGGTTACTGCCTGAAAATGACAATAAGCCACCAGTTTTCTCCGCCTCATTTATTTATTTACTTTTTATTTTATTTTTTTTTTAACAATTTATGTACATTCGAAGAACATCTAAAAACCCGTGACATTCTTTGAATGTCAACACAAAGTCCGTAGATGATATCGAATAATAAATAAGAAATAATAAAAAAAATGACAAAATAACAATAATTTTGGAAATTTTCAATAATTTCTAATTTTTATGGATTTTTGAAAATTTTATATTTTTATATTTTCTTTTGTGGGTTTTGAAATTTTATATTTTGCTTTTTGAATAACATATATACAAGAGATAGATGAAGAAGAGAAAATCATTTACTCCTCGTCTTCCTCTTGAAGACGTTTGAGTGTTTTCGGTTGTAGGCTCTTTAGACCAAGTCGTGGAAGGATAAACTCAAAATGTTCTCTAGGAAGAGCTTTGGTGAAGATGTCTGCTAACTGGTATTCAGTCCTCACAAAATAGAGTTCCACCACATCTTTTTCCACTTGTTCCCGAATGAAATGATGTCGAATGTCAATGTGCTTTGCTCTTGAATGTTGAACGTTGTTGCAAGAGAGAGCAATGGCACTTTTGTTATCACAATACAGATGGATTTTGTTGAATTCAAAGCCATAGTCAGATAATTGGGATCTCATCCATAGGATTTGAGCATAACAAGATGACATGGCTATGTATTCAGCCTCTGTAGAAGATATAGAAGTGCTCATTTGTTTCTTTGAAGACCAGCTCACAAGCTTATCACCCAAAAACTGAGCACCTCCCGACGTACTTCGACGTGTATCTTGACATCATGCATGATCAGCATCTGCATAGGCTGTTAGTGACATACCGATGTCCTTCGGGTACCAAAGTCCCATATTGATTGTTCCTTGGAGATACCGAAGACCCGCTTAATCGCTTCAAGGTGCTTTTGGTAGGCTTAGCACGGTATCTAGCACACATGCAAGCAATGTAAGAATGTCCGGTCTCATCGGCCGTGAGGTACATCGAGGATCCAATCATACTACGATATTTCGTTTGGTCTACCATGATCCCTAAGTGGTCCTCATCCAGTTTAGTACGCTCTATCATGGGAGTGTCAACGGTGTCACAATGTCAAATCCAAATTTCTTTAAAATTTCATTTGCATATTTAGATTGATTAATAAAAATGCCTTCGGGACTTTGTGAAATTTGCAATCCCAAGAAAAATGACATTTTTCCCATCATTGACATTTGAAATTTGGAACCCATTTCATTTGAAAAACGATCACATTCATTGGGGTCAGTCGAGGCAAAAATAATATCATCAACATAGATTTGAACGTGAATTAAGTGTTTGCCTGACTTTCTAGTGAACAATGTAGGATCAACTGCTCCTTTGCTAAATCCATAGATAGAAGAAACTTTGATAGCGTATCATACCATGCCCTTGGAGCTTGCTTCAAACCATAAAGAGCCTTCTTCAAGCGATAGACATGAGTAGGATGCTCTGGATTCACAAAACCTTCAGGTTGGCTGACGTATACAACTTCTTTAAGATCTCCGTTAAGGAAAACCGTCTTAACGTCCATCTGATAGACTACCATGTTTTTACTTGCAGCATTAGCCAAGAAGATTCTGATTGCCTCGATACGAGCAATAGGATCAAATGATTCTTCAAAGTCAATACCTTCCTCTTGACGGTATCCTTTTGCAATCAATCGAGCCTTGTTCTTTAAAACATCACCATGCTCATCAAGTTTTACTTTGAAGATCCACTTTGGAGCAATGATCATAGCACAGTCAGGAGCAGGTACTAATTCCCATACATCTAGTCGATCGAACTCATGAATTTCTTCTTGCATGGCATTGAACCAGCTGTCTTCATTCATGGCAGTTTTAACATATTTTGGTTCGACCTTGGATAGTACAGAGTTGAAGAATCACCATAAGGCATCAGTTGCAAGTTGTTTTGAGTGGATCTTGGACGAGAGGATTTCCAATGATGTTGTCCAATGGGTGATCATGTGTCCATTTTCTAAGGTGTTCGTGTGGTTGTTGTTGAGGCTGAAGTAGCGAGTCGATTTATCCCGATGAAGATGGTTCGATGATGATTCGAGGAGCAAATATGTTTTCAAATGGGACATCTTCGGAGTGGCAAAGGATTCTCTCCATAAAGAGAGCCGAAACAATTCCATGATGTACACTCGATGATTGATGATTTATTGATGAGACAGAGTGATCGCAGCAGCGCTTCTTGACTTAACGACATAGAAACTGAAGGGTTAACTTCATTGACAGGGATAGGAGCAGCCTCTGTTGATGGATTTGACAGATCATTAGCAATTGGCTCATAGTGTTCATCAAACATTGGATCAAACAGTTTCTTCAAGTCATCTTTTGAATGAGGTACATAAGGAGTTGCTGGCGAAGAATCGTATACAAGAGTAGAACTAATGGGACTACTTGATGATGCGGGTCCAGAACTGGGTTGTCCTAGAGCCATTGGACCGGTCAGCTCATCGAACGTAACGTGAATTGTTTCCATGATATTTCGGGTTCTTTTGTTGTAGATTCGGTATCCTTTTCTGCTTGGTGCATATCCTACAAATACTTCAATGTCCGCTTTAGCTTTAAGTTTGCCTAAGTCTTGGCCCTCATTAGTTGGATAACACAATGCACCAAACACACCAAGGAATGAAAGATTAAGTTTTCGATTTTGGACAAGTTCATATGGAGTTTTTCCATGAGAGGTGTGAATAAGGGATCGATTTTAAGTGTAGCATGCAGTGGCAATGGCTTCATCCCAGAGAAACATTGGAACCTTTGAGTAAATCATCATTGTTCTAGCAGCTTCCACAAGAGTTCTATTTCGTCTTTCAACTACACTGTTCTGTTGAGGAGTTCGTGGAACACTTCTTTGATGACTGATTCCAACACTTTCATAAAACTCACTAAGTTCTTTGTTAACAAACTCAGTTCCATTGTCTGTTCGGATGATTTTGACAGTTTTGTTAAGTCGAACTGCACTGTTTGATAAGTTTGATGATGATATCTGGAGTTTCATCCTTTGTCCTTAAGAACTTAACCCAGGTAAATCGAGAGTAATCATCAACCACAACTAACACATATTTCTTCCCGTAAATGTTCTGCACTCTCATGGGTCCACATAAATCCATGTGAATGGTATGAAGAACTTCCGTAACTGAGTTTGTAGGTTTGGGTTTGTGGGCATATTTCTTGCTTTTTCTCAATTGGCATGCTGAACAGAGATGATCGTTTTCATACTTTAGTCTAGGTAAGCCTACTACTAAGTCCTTTATGGAAAGATCATTTATGGTGCAAAATTTCATGTGATTTAGACGACGATGCCATAACCATGACTTTGTTTTCGAAGCCTTTGACAATAACCAGATTGGAGAAGACTTCATCATATCTTCGATAGAGATGGTGTATAGATTTGAACCATGTGTTCCTCTTAAGAGTTCTTTACCATCAAGTTCTCTAACGAGCGAGTATGTTTTCTGAATGCCACTTCTAGATCAGAATCACAGAATTGACCGACAGAGAATAAGTTATGACCAAGACCTTCAACGTAATATATCCTGGAGATAACACTATCACCGACAACATAGTCTCCATAACCCATAATTGCACCGAAATGATCATTCCCGAATCTAACAGTCCCGATGAATTTACTCACAAAGTTCATGAGCCGTGACCGGTCTCCGGTATATGCTTGGAACGACTGAGTCCGGTACCACGAATGATTTGAACGATCCGCAATTGAACACGAGACAAGAATGGATAATCGGATAATTGGGATCCCCATGCAAGAATGGGTTCCATTTGGTTAGTAATGATGGTTGGAACACCCACATCGTAAGTAGAAACAATGAAATCATCGGGGATAGATGCAATGCTAGTGTCCGTATTTGACCTACCCAAAGTATGTACATTTCTTAAAGGAATAGTTCTACCAAGAGGCATCCATTTCCTAATGGGCATTGATCTAGATAATTTAGGTACATCTCATTAAGATTGAATTTATGCCGATGGGTATCCACCGATAACCTATGTTACTAAATTTCCTTCCTGTGGGTTTCCAATGTTTTCTAACCTTCTTTCGCCATTGCTTTCTAGCCTTCTTAGCTTGAATTTTTTTATTCACTATCTTAACAGGGCATTTAACAGCATTAATCAACTCATTCACACCACATTCATGATTATTAACAGAAACCAAGCAATCATCAATACATGTTTCGCCAAAAGTAGCAGAATTCGAATTAGTTACAGTACGCTTATAGCTAATACTAGAATCAACACGATTCGTTTTATTCAACTCAAACTTAATGTTCCTAGGGTGGTCTTCTACTTTCTTCCATTGCACATTCTTAGCTTGCGAGGTCCTATCTTGCTTTGTATTGCCTGAAGGTTTTGACCCGCTTGCCTTTGTGTCTCTGTTTACTCCTGTAGAGGGAATTATGGGAACATTAGTTGGTTGAGCTACCTTTTGCATTCCTGAACTAGACGTGCAGGGATCTGAACTAATTGAAGACACTCTAGAGTTTACTTTCTTATCATTGGGCAAAGAAGTGTTGGGATCTGAGCTGCCCGACGGCATATTAAAATTCACTTTCTTAATGCTAGGCATGCTAGGCATAGAACAAGGCATCACAACTTTACCTTTCTCACAAAAAGATTTGGGACATGTTGCTCGTAAGCATTCTAATAGTTCCTGAGATCGTTTGGCCTGAATGCAAGCAAACCTAATTTCTCTATCAAGTGGCTTATTTATGAAGTCCTTTTCTACAATCTCACGGAGACATTCTAGACTATCCTTAAGGTGAGCGAAATAGTTGTGAAACATAAGTTCGTTATTTCTAAGATGCGGAGGAATGTATTTAACAGTCACAGTATATTTACAGTCTGCAGATGATTTTGATGTAACATTCTCATTAAATACAAGTGGCATTTTCCCTTTTACTTGACTCCTCAGATTCTCAATTTCCTTTTGTAAATACGTTATCTTTTCGTTGTTCTTGTCACGGGCGACTTTCATTGAATCATATAACTCTTTAAAGTGTCGTTTCACTTTTTCATTTTCTTCTAGAAAACTTTCATTTTCCTTTTGTAAAGCATTAACTAAGTTTTGAAGATGAAAAGTTTGAGAACACT
This sequence comes from Chrysanthemum lavandulifolium, assembly GCA_022545495.1. Lineage (NCBI taxonomy): Eukaryota > Viridiplantae > Streptophyta > Magnoliopsida > Asterales > Asteraceae > Chrysanthemum > Chrysanthemum lavandulifolium. Next base: position 263,725,929 of record CM040244.1, on the reverse strand, counting down.
GAGAATCTAAAGGAGGAGGCATTTGGGAGCCTGTCACATTGTTCTTTTCACCCTTTAATTGTGAAATTTGGATTCTCATTTTTTTGATCGTGTTACAATGAGCTCGAATCTGTTCATCAAGTTTGCTTATTTCAAAAACTGCATCAAATTTAGGAGCATCCAAGGATGTCTTGATATTTGAGGTTTTAACATTTTCTTTTAGATGTTGATATTTTAACTGTAAGGCAAGATGCTCAACTTCCAATTTAGAATAATGTTTCACCAGGTTATCATGATCATCCTGTTCAATTTTCTCATGCAATTTAGAGTTAGTTTTTTCAAGCTCAATGACACAATCATGGGAGACATTCAGAGCAACAGATAATTCATGAAATTGAGATGCATTAATTGAACAACTCGTGGCAGTGTAAAACACATCTTGAGTGATACATTCAGAAATTAGATTCTCATTCAAGGTATGCAAGTTCTTCCTCTCAATCTCATTGTATTTTAATTCACGCTCATAGTCATTGACCTCAACAATCATTGCATCATATTCCTTTTCAATTTCTTTAATATCTGAATCCATCCCCTTTTTAAGACTCTCAAATTGACCTTTTAATTGTTTAAAGAAGGGCATGACCTCTGTTAAATAGCATTCTTTAGTTTGCTCAAAGCCCTCTCCCTTGATTATCCCAAGAGGTGTGATCCTTTTCTTACATGTCTAGTCAAAATCAACAAATAATTGATAAATAACATATTGACTTATTAAAGTCTTGCTATTAGTAGCTATAGTTCTAGGAACTAAATGCATTGGTGTATTCGGAGGATACACAGTCGCTGCAGGCATTTTCCTAAGAGGAATGTTTGTTACAACAAGATTATATGCTTTTTGTTTATCTAAATCCTTTTTCCAGAACACTTGTTCAAGTGTTAACAAGGTTTGAGGCTTAAACTTGTTCAGGGAAATCCAATTTTCCTTTTTGTAATCATGGGGTTGGATAGTTAAGTTCAGTTTTTTACACTCAGGATCATTTAACTTCTCATCCATTTTCTTCCTAGAGGCATCTTCTAATTTAATATCTTCCTTTGTGCACTCAACGCAACTAGGTTTCTGTCTAGGCTTAAGGATTTCATTCCCATCATAGATTACCTTATGAGCTTATCTTGCTTTCTTACCATACTCAGGGTTGGGTTCCTTAACAATGGGAATACTATGCTTATCGCTTAAAACTCTATGCTTAGTGACCATGTGAGCAGTCTGAATGGTGTTCCCTTGTACGTACAACCTATTTTTAAGCTTGTTTTTCAAAGTTTTTAGGTTAGAAAAGTCATTCAAAAGTTTTGATTTCTTAGCGTTAAATTCTTGTTTAAGCACTTTAACATTTTCTTGAAGCTCTTGCTTTTGCTTAACAGTTTTAGAAAGCTTTTCTTGTAAGGAGTTTAACTCTTGTTTCAACACTTCTTCTCTAAAATTACTTTTTCTAATAATTGTACGCATTTGGTCATCCATTTCCTACTCACGAGTAGTTAACTCAAACTTAGCACGTTGTTCATAAATAGCAACTTGTTCTTTATAGGCATTTAGTTCAGAGGTAACGGAATCATCAGGGGCACATGCAGTGTATTCATCAAAAACATAGTCATCATTGACTACAGAAGATACATCACTTGGTACAATCTCACTTTCATTTTGTGTCACATATTGATCATATGGGACAATATTACTATTTCCCACATTATCAATATTTGATTCATAAGTTTCAAAAGATTGCACTTCATTATGTATCTTTTGCTCATCAACCTCATCGTATAGCTTTTGTACCTCTGAGATGATTGATTCTTTGGATGGAGCAGCCTGTTGTGGTGATGAGACCTTTGGAGAGACCATAGGTAAGATGCTAGCCATGAAGATTGTCTGGGCAGTAGGTTCATCATCGACATCAGAGTCAAATGCATCACAGTCTGCAACTTGAAAGGCATTTTGATGATTGTGACCTATTTCCTGAATTGGCTGCTCATCTACATCCGCATCATAGATCTTAGCATTCCTTTCAGCAAGAAATAACAACTCTTCTTCATCCAAAACTGCACCATTGTCCTGAGCTTGCATAAGTAACATCTTGTCTCTGAAGTATTCTGCATTTTGAGGGCGTTTTAGAGATGTGCAGTTCCTTGCAATGTGTCCATCACCACCACAGTTGTAGCACTTGACTGGCTTCACTTGTCCCTGATTGGCATTTCTCCTACGATTTTGATTAGCCACATACCCTCCACCTACTCCACATCTTCTTTGTTCATACTGCCTTCCTTGAACAAGTTGCACCATAACCTTTCCATCCCTGAAAACAGCATGATTGTGTAGATTGGATGCAGTTCTGATCTCATTGTTAGTGTGAAGACTGTTGGTATGTGGATTGAGGGTCAAGTTTTGTTTAACCATAAGAGCCGTTGATTGATGAAGTGTTCCATGACCGCATCAAGATCGCCTTGCTTGAACATCGGATCGGGAATGAGTTTGTGATTACCATTACCCGTGGGTATGACTTGAGAAGCTTTGGTAGTAATTCCAACATTTGTGTAAAAGGTGTTGAATCATTTGAAGAACTTGTTTCTCCTGCTTAGTTTTGAAGTGTTCAAGAATCCTTCGCTCAAATATAGCATGTCTCTCATTCTGAAGAAGGAAGGAATACATTTGCTCATAGTTGGTGTTCTTCAAACCTTTGGTTAGCTTCACAGAGGTGACAAATTTGTGCCATTCGGGATTCATATTGTTCACAAACTTTAAGCTCAACTGAATATTTGGCATGGTCATTTTGATGTTCCTCATGTCATTTACAAGCTTGTGGAATCTCACGTAATATTCATAAACACTTTCTTCAGGTTTCATCTTAAAATGCTCAAATTCATCATACAGTTGTGATTCTCTGTCTTCCTTGGTAAGTTCTGAACCAGAGAGAAGCATCTTGACATTATCCCAAACCGCCTTGGCTTCAGTGTTGTGATTGATAAGCTTGTAGATATCTTTTGGAAGACCTTGAAGTATAATGTTTGAAGCCATGATATCAGCATCGAATCTCTTTTCTCCTTATCATCGAGCTCATCATACGCTTTGGTCCGTCCAATCCAAAGATCATTGTTCCATCCGCAGCAGATCAATTATGTCTCTTGTAGTCTCAATCGATAAGGTCCTTCATCAATTGACTTGAGCATGTTGACTCCATTTTCCTTTCCCGCATAAAGACAACCTAATTCGTTGAGCCCATGAGTCATAGTCGATTCATCAAGCATGGATGGACGAGTGTTCGAACTAGTCGCTTGAATGTCCTCGAAGAATAAGAGAGATGATTGTAGGCACGTTGGTAGACATGCTTACAGATTTCACGGGATTTTATAACTCTATGATTAAACAGGGAAATAGATTCTTTCACGTGATTTTACTAAATCAAGAGAAAAGCGTGATTAGAAACCAATATTAACCAAGTCGCTATAACCCTTGAACCAAGTCGCTAAGTAGCAACTCGCTAAACCTCAAGTCGCTGTGAATCTAGTCGCTAAGCACAAGTCGCTAAGACCCAAGTTGCTGAACACAAGTCGCTAAAGCACCAAATCGCTAAGCGCATAAGTCGCTAAAGAACAACTCGCTAAGTATCCAAGTCGTTAAGAATCAACTCGCTAAGAACAATAAGGACAAGTCGCTAGAAATAATAGAAACAAGTCGCTAACCCAACCAAGTCGCTAGCCGAAGTAGAACCTCCACTAACTAGTACTGTTTGTCGGCTTGTCTCAATAGACAAGTCGCTAAGATCAAGTCGCTACGACTTAAACTACAACTCGCTGGAAATTACTAAAGCAAGTCGCTACGAAGAAAAACACTCGGAGACACAAGTCGCTAAGTTGAAAAACTTCAAAACCACATTTTTCAATCCAAAACAAGCCCAACCACAGTGATTCATGCTTTTCAAATGAAAACCCAAGCACTTACAATGATTCTAAACACAAAATTACACTCAAAATTCAAACTTTAACACAAAAAATGATCCAAATGATGTAAAAACCACTAAACTTTTTCAAACCCAAAAACCATATAAAACCACTAGAAATCCAAGGATATGTAAGAGAGATGATCAAACCATGGCTCTGATACCAATTGTAACATATTGGATTTCATAAACACATCATACCAAATACATAAGTGGCGTATACAAGTTTTAGAGAGAGAAAGTTTTAGAGAGAGAAAGGAAGAGAGTTGGAAACTATGTGAAACAAAGAAAAATGGTATTGAAGCTCCAACCCTCTACCTTTGGAGGTAGAGGGTATTTATAGTGTCTTACAATAAACGCCTCCTACGGGCTGTGGATCAGGCATACAGTGGGTATATACCCGTCCGTCCTCCACGGTTTTACTTAACTAACTTCTTACAAACATTATATAACTACGACTACGAGCTTTCTAATGATTACATATACTTGAGGTGACCGACACTTTAATGACTGAATTTTCTAATTCCTAACAGGTTCTTCCTGGTTCTTGGCCGGAATAGCCGGTTCTTAGCTGGTTCTAACTGTTTCATAGTGGTTCTTGGCCGGAAGAGCCGGTTCTTAACTGATTCCTATTGGTTCTTGGCAGGAATAGGTAGTTCTTAGCTGGATCTAACTAGTTCTTGGCCGGAATAGCTGATTCCTATTTGGATCTAACTGGTTATTGGTTGGAATAGCTGGTTCTTAGCTGGTTCTTACTGGTTCTTGGCCGGACTATCCGGTTCTTAACTAGTTCTAACTGGTTCCTACTGGTTCTTGGCCGGAATAGTCGGTTCTTAACTTGTTCTAACTGGTTCCTACTGGTTCTTGGTTGGAATAGGCAGTTCTTAGTTGGATCTAACTGGTTCTTGCCCGGAATAGTTGGTTCCTATCTGGATCTAACTCGTTCATGGTCAGAATTGCCGGTTCTTAACTGGTTTTTGGCCGGAATAGCCGGTTTTTAGCTGGATCTAACTAGTTATTGGCCGGAATAGTTGGTTCCTACTGATTCTTGGCCATAATAGGCTGTTCTTAGCTGGATCTAACTGGTTCTTGGCTTAAATAGCTGGTTCCTGCATGGATCTAACTGGTTATTTGCCGGAATAGTTGGTTCTTAACTGGTTCTTATTGGTTCTTGGCCGGAATAGTCGGTTCTTAGCTGGTTCTAACTGGGTCCTAGTAGCTCTTGGCCGGAATAGCCGGTTTTTAATTGGTTCCTACTGGTTCTTGGTCGGAATAGCTGGTTCCTATTTGGATCTAACTGGTTATTGGCAGGAATAGCTAGTTCTTAACTGGTTCTTATTGGTTCTTGGCCGAAACATCTGGTTCTTAACAATTTCTAACTGGTTCCTACTGGTTCTTGGCCGGAATATGCAGTTCTTTGCTGCATCTAACTGGTTCTTGGCCGGAACTGCTGGTTCTAAACTGGATCTAACTCGTTTTTTGCCAAAATAGCTGGTTCTTAACTGATTTTTTGTCGGAATAGCCGGTTCTTAGATGGATCTAACAGGTTCATAACTGGAATAAACGTTTCTTAGCTAGATCTACTTGTCCTAAAGAGCCGGTTCTTAGCCAGATCTAACTGGTTCTTGGCCTTAATAGGCGTTTCACAGTTAAAAAAAAATAAATCTTGCGTAAAAATATATCGTTTAGTCTCCCCTAAAAATTAAATTTTACTCCAATTTTCCCGCCAAAATACTTTTTTTTCTTTGGAATTAACATGTGTAGTGATGGATCTAACTAGTTATTGGCCGGAATAATTGGTTTCTATTTGGATCTAACTGGTTATTTGCCGAAATAGCTGGTTCTTAACAGGTTCTAACTGGTTCTACTTAGTTCTTTGTCGGAATAGCCGGTTCTTAGCTGGTTCTAACTGTTTCCTAGTAGTTCTTGGCCGGAATAGCTTATTGGTCCCAAACGGTCAGGTTTATTACACAAGTCAACCACTTGTAAATGGTCAACCGTAATAAAAGTCAAACAGTCTAAAACCAAAGCAATTAAGTCCAGGAGAGTTTAGTGTTTCCCCGGGTCGTTAAGTCCCAACGAGCTGTGCGATTGAATAGCTAAACGTGTAGTGATCGGGTGATATTGAACAGGAAAAGGGGTTAATGATAATACTAGATGACAAAGGAAAAATCTGAGAAAATTCCTAAAAATACTTTAATATGACAGAAACTTAAGAAAAATATAAAAAACATATAAGTGTTTAATAATAAGCTGAAAAGAAAATTAAAAAGCTAAATTATATTAAATAAATGCTATCACTATTTTTAAAGTTGGATTTTCTTGATTTTTCTTTATTAAATTTGAATTAAAAACTAATTTTAAACTTTAAAACTAAATTAAAATACTAAAAATTATGAAAATTAATGGGAAAATTATAAAACTATTTTAAACAAAACTAAAATAACTAAAGAGAATTTTCAAAACTAATTTTGTATTTTTCTGATTTATATTCTAATTTCTATGATTTAAAAACTATTTAAAACTAATTATATTGCTAAAAATTACTATTTAAACTAGGAAAATTATGGAAAAATATTTTTTTGGCTTTTTATATTTATCTTAATCTAGGAAAATTGAAAACTTATTTTTTTGAAGATTTTCTGAATTATTTGTATTAAAAGCTATTTAAAAAGTCCTAAAAATTGATTTAAATAGGGAAAAATAGCAAACAGTGCTGAAAAATTATGAAAACTTCAGGAAAAGTCTAAATTATTACTATAATTTAAGGAAAAATGAGAAAAGCAAGTATAGTGTACTGGAATTAAGGGCTGAAATGAAACTGCTTATCAATAAGCTACCTAAATTAAGCTATAAGCCACTATGGTGAACCAGAACCTACCACTACTTGAAATAGGCTAAATCTAAGTGGAAACAACTTAATTCAACTAGCCTCCACCTCAGTATAACATGCTACAAGTGAAATGACCAATTTCAAGCAATAAACCAAACAGGACTTATGAGCTACTTTGAAGCTTAAACACAAGCTGATTTAATGGACTTAAGTGAAAACCAGAACTGTAGAACTCAAGACCACCAGCCAGTGAGCCAATAAACCAATTTTCAGACCCTAGTGATCAAAAACAAGACCTGCACAAGGTCTGGAAGTTGCCTGGTTCACACTTAGTTATGACTGAGTGTGAACAGGGCAAATGGTACCTAGTTGAGGAGCTGATTTGAAGCTTAAAGAGATTTGGAAAAATTTCACAAAATTCAGTTTTAGAAACTAGACCAGCTCAACTTGTTAAATCCAAAATATCAAAATCTTTTGACCAAAAATGAACAAATGATACATCCACAAAGTTTTGGAAAAATTGACTTGAGCAAATTTTGACTTTTTATGACAGAACTGAAAAGTTGACTTAAGTGAGATTTGAATCCAATTTTTGAACTGAGAATGATGTATTAAGCTAAAGTGAAACTAAAATAAGCTACTCTACTGAATTCTAAACACAAATCAAGCTTATGGTCCCCTAATATCCTAAATGAGTTGAACACTAGGACTGATATGAGCTAGTTTTGACTAAAGTGGAACACAGGTGCAATTTAAAACCTAAATTGGTATTACTACACTTAATGAGATATGAATTAACTAGTCTTACCAGACAAACTAACCTTTAACCTCACTTGAACCACTAAACCAAACACTCCTTACTCAAGCTGTTTCACTAATTCCACTAGAGATTCAATGTAATCTTATCAACCAATACTTAAACAGAGATTAATCACTATTCTAACAGCCTAACAACATAAATTCAAGCACTTACAACAAGCTATCATCACAGTTTCAATTATGCAGATTCTAAAAATAAAATGGAAAAGGGATTTAGACTCACAGCTTGTCCAGCTATTATGTAGCTTGAATCAGAACCATAACTACACTAACCTAAGCTAATCCAACCCAATCCAAGCTCTGCAACACCCAATGTCATAACCATTTCCAAATGAAGCTCCAGTTTGACTTTTGTCGACCAATATGAGAGTTAGCTTAAAGCGAAAATTTAGCTTACTAATGACTATATGAAGTCGTAATAAGCTCAACTAAGTTCTAAATAGGCTATTTGAAGCCTGGATTTAGCACACTTGATACTGGTTCTTTGACAGATAAATGCAAATATTAGGAAACTTATCACAATTTGGATCAACACTTCAAATTAGTTAAAGATTACTTTAATGAACTTAGTTTATCATAAGGAAGAAAAGATTACAAGCTTTGAACTAAATTAAGACATTAGAAAAATAAATTCGACATACATGAAAATTAAGAGAAAAAATATATCTACTAAAACTAGCTTCTCTTCCTCCTTTTTATTAACAGAAGTACTCCCACTTGCTTCCTGAGCATTTCCCACCAATAATCCTGGCCTTTGGATGCTTGTGGCTTATTTTCTATTGTTGAAGTGAAAGCCCTAGTTAATATATACGTTAATTAACCTAGATATTGATTATTAATAGGTTTTATCAAATTAGTTGAATGTGGTTACTTGATTACACGTATTAATTGTTAGTTATGTGCGCATTATTTTAGTTGTTTATTTTTTTATTGTTACTTGTTTGTTTATTATGTGCGACAAGTTTTAAGCAAAGGGTAATTTTGAATAGAAAAATAAATTGGACAAAACAATGGTGAAATTTGATTTGGTTTTGAAGAGTTAAATTTTTAATAAGTTTAATTGATTGATGGTTTTGGTACAAATAGTGAGAACGGCTCATCCAATTTTGACGGACTAAAAGAGGAGTATAAGGTGGGGAGCGCATTAAATTGTGACCCTAAAGAAGGAGGTTATTGCTTCAGCGCTGACCAAATTCTCCGCTTCTTTGCGAGTCAAATTGGAGTTACCAAGTAGGCTATATATGTACAAAATCATCTTAAGGGCGAATTAGCTTTAATTTCATGTGCCACTTTTGTGATAATTATCCGAAACACTAAGTCTTTAGACTTATGCAAAAGTACGATATAATGGACGATAATTAAAGGTAAATTCCTTGATTGGCGAAATCAATAACTCAATCAAAACTTTGATAATTTGATCTTTACGAATTGGTTAATAAAAAGTTTTTTTTATTAAAATTTATGCTACAAGATGAATGCATGAAATCTTTGTACATATTTGATTTGACACCATAAATCAAAACTAGTACCCGTTATAAAAATTAAGTTTTGTGCCATCTAGTTAAAGGAACACTTGAAGTTGCAATTTACGTCATGTGGGAACTTGGCGAGATTGTGATGGAAAGGTAATTCTTCATGTGAAGTCAGACCTTGCATGGACATATTTGCAATTCTTTAAGTTAGACGACTTAAATTGAGTAGTAAGTGAGAATTGGACTCAAGGCACAAGATGGGGATAAAACATGTTTACATTTGCAATAGCGTTGGAAAATGTAAATCCCGTAATGATATAGGAATTGGAAATTGTTTGCCAATTATTGTTCGACATATTACCTTATTATATGCTTTCGTTACTAACAGGTCAACTAATGTAATGAATCTATGATAATATGGATCCTAGTTTTCGAGAAAATTATATGGTTATATGTTTATATTACCTTAGGTATATTTTATTTTCTTGAAAAATTGTATTATCGAAAATACTAATACTTGAACTTTTTCTGTAGAAATGGCTCAAAACAACGATAACACTGCACTAACTTCTGCGTTCAAAACATTTTTGATCGAGAAAAGTTGACTGGCTCTAAGAATTTCAATGATTGGCATCGCTCTTTGAGAATTGTCTGTAAAGTTGCTGATCGATTGGATTATCTGTACACGTCTTGCCCTGTTGAACCCGCAACTACTGCCTCTGACGAGGAAAAAGCTGCGTGGAAGGTTGAGTACAAGCGTCTTAATGATGTGGCTTGCTTAATGTTGGGAATGATGGACTCTGCTCTTCAAAAGCAGTTTGAAAATTACTTCCCATAAAACATGCTCAATGAACTCAGAACTATGTTTGAGAAACCTGCGGCTGTCGAAATATATGATTTGATTGATGCACTTCACAGCTGCAAGCAGGGAGAGAGTAAACCCGTAAGTGCGCATGTATTGGAGATGAAAGGATACATGGACCAATTACTGGCACTTGGCAAAGTTTATGAAAATGACATTGCTGTGAACTTGATCAACAGATCCCTTAACAAGGATTTCAATGGTTTTTTTTTTGGAACTTCAATATGCACTGCGTGGGGAACACAGTTACTGACCTACACGCATTGCTAATTGATTATGAAAAAGGGTTAGCTCAGAAGGCTCCTACTCTCCAGGTACTTGCTATTCAGGGAGGAAGGATTAATAAGCCAATACCGCAGCGTGCGAACAACAAGAAGGGTAAAGGGAAAGGCAAGGTTGACGAGGGTAAACAAGTGGCCTATCAACCAGAACCAAAGAAGAACCCTACTCAGAAGAAAGAGAATCCTAAAAGGGATCAGGCTTGCCACTACTGCAAAGTAGTGGGTCACTGGAAGAGAAACTGTGCTCTCTACCTTGATGATTTTCGGAAACATAAGATCAAGAATTCTGGGTCCTTGGGCGCCAGTACTTCAGGTTTCTTATTTATAATTGAACAATTTACTCTAAATCATAAAATTAATTCCTGGGTATATGATACTGGATGTGGTATTAACATTTGTAATACACTGCAGGGGTTTAGAGTGGAAAAGAAGCTGGCCTATGGAGAGCAATATCTGCATGTGGGCAATGGGGGCACCTGCAGCTGTTGAAGCCATAGGAGTGTTTAGTTTAGTATTGCCTTCGGGTTTAATATTGTTATTGAAAAATTGTTATTATGCACCTTCTATAATTAGAGGTGTTGTTTCTTTTTCAGTATTGTTGGATCTTGGTTTTACTCATACTATCACACGTAATGGAATTTCTATTTCTTTAAATGGCGTATTTTATTTAATGCAATTACTGTGAATGGTGTGTTTGAAATTGATATGATTGGAAATGAATCTAACTATAATAATTTGATGTTTAGCATCAATAAGAAAATGAAGTTGGACTTGAATTCTTCTTATATTTGGCATTGCAGACTTGCTCATATAGGCAAGACTCGCATGCAAAAGCTGCAACGTGAAGGGCTTTTGCAAAATATCAATAATGAATCATTTGATAAATGTGAGTCATGCATATCTGGGAAGATGACGAAGAAACCTTTTCATATCAATATGGAGAGGGTGTCTGGTCTACTTGGTCTTATTCATACTGATGTGTGTGGACCACTTAGACATGTGTCAAAGAGAGGTGTTAGCTACTTCTTAACCTTTATCGATGATTTCAGCCGTTATGGTTATGTTTATTTACTTAAGCATAAACATGAGGTGTTTGAAACATTTAAGGTTTTCAAAGCAGAAGTAGAGCTGCAATTGGGAAAGAAGATTAAAGATCTTCGATCCGATAGAGGTGGTGAATATTTAAGCCAAAAGTTTATAGATTACTTAGCTGATAATGGAATTGTCCAGAATCTCACATCTCCATATACTCCGCAACAAAATGGTGTATCTGAGAGAAGGAATCGTACATTGTTAGACATGGTGCGATCAATGTTTAATCTTACTACTCTACCATTATCCTTTTGTGATTATGCTTTAGAATATGTTGTTCGTATTCTAAATATGGTTCACACGAAGAAGGTTGATAAGACACCATATGAAATATTGCATGGTAAAGCTCCTAACTTGTTTTATTTAAAGGTCTGGGGTTGCGAGGCGTATGTTAGACATGACTCAGCAGATAAACTCCAACAGAGATCTGTAAAGTGTATCTTTGTAGGATACCCTAAGGAAACTATGGGTTACTACTTTTACAATCCAACTGAAAATAAAGTAATTGTTGCTAGGTATGGAGATTTTCTTGAAAAGGATCTCGTATCTCAAGAATTCAGTGGGAGAGTTTATGATCTGGAAGATGATCATGAAGATACATTACCTTCTGAAAACATTAACATACTTCCGGTAGAACCTGATAGTTTGGGTCCTCCACCAAAAGTTGAAGTGATTCTCATTCGTAGATCTGTAAGGACTACGTGTGCACCTGAACGTCTATGTCTTAATGTAGAGGTTGAGGAAACTATATTAGGAGATCGTGTTCAACACGAGCCTCGTACTATTGTCTTTACTGTTTTCATTTAATTATCGATATAGAGTCTGTCTTCTACTTCTACTCCATTCTGTCTGTTATTTATTTATTGTCATTTATTTCTGTTAATTTATTTATTGTAATTATAATATGATTTTTATAAATAAAGTGTACACCGTTTCCCACAATAAGTTTGCAAGCAGAGAAGTTATGCATTGGCATTTATGTTATTTGAAAGGCTTACAATTCCAAACATAAAGTTAGAAAACCTTGACACGTCACAACTATAAATGGTTAATGTCATAAATTTAGTAATTTCATTCTATGTTTTTGCTTGGGCAATTATACTTTTTAAATACTATTAAATCATTTCAAGGTTCAAACTATGAGTACAATATGAGTACAACTAATACTCTAATCTAACTATAGGTAGTTTCGACACCCAAGTGAACAAAAGTGGAACAAAATAGCTGATGGACACAAAGGGATTTGGCATGTCCGTATAATTTAAACTTTTTTATTATGTATTTTGGATATTCAGTAATGCCAAAAATGGAACCACAGATTGAAAGATATGTCATAAACTTAAAGCACAAAATTGTTATATTAGTTTTTAAAGTAAAACAAGTTAAAATTGAAGTATATTTTTTTCATTTTACCAACATTTCATTCAGAACATATATCTAAACTTTGCACTTAGGGTGCGTTTGTTTCGTTAAGATGTTTTGGGTCTGAATCTGGTTACCACATCTTACTGGTAAGAGGTGGATAAAAAGTCTGAATCTGAATGAAATAATGTTGTTTGTTTTTAAATAATTGTCTGATTGATTTTAATTGTTTGTCTCTTTAAGTATATATTAAACCATAGCTATGCGATAAATAAATAGTATGTGTAAACATGAAAACTTTTTTTTTTAATCATAAATATAACATGATAATAAATTATCAGGTCGGGTTTACTTAATGGTAACAAAATTGCTCTATGTATTGCGATTAACACTTATTTCAAAAAATTAAACAAGTAAAAAGTAATGCAAATTATATCCGAGCGTTTGACATGTTATAAACAATTTAAATTCTCACACTTTTATCATTTTTCTTTTATAACCCATAAACTATTTCTTGCAATGACTAATTGAACCCGTAAGTGTTGCATTAAAAGTCACACCAAAATCACAAATTTGCAAATATAATTATTTGCCGCTATAAACCGTCGCTTTGCGCAACTTTTTTTTGTCTAGTAAGTTAAAAGGCCACCAATATACTTATATACAAATTAGTTTTCTTTGCTAAATCCATGAGTCCTTTTAATGCGTTTTTAATTTGCATAAACAAAAATGAAAATTGTTCAACTTTATAAGACTATAAAATCGGAAATGGATAGGTTATAAAGACTCCCATAATTACAAGTGATATCATATAAGTTTTTTTTTTTTTTTTTTTATTTTAACTATGAAACGAAAAATACAAAAGATCAAAAGAGGTGAAGGTTATACTTTTTTTGTATTTATTGGTAGACCATGAGAAGTACGAATAACACAACCCAATTAAAAAAACAAGGTCGTTAAAAGTATTTCGTAATATTTACTTGTACTGCGGAGTATTTTATTTTAGAAGTACTTGTTATTTACATTCTCAATGAAAGCACATCTTGTATTCCCAATAAAGCATATATTCTTTTCTATGTTTTCATCTTCTTCTTTCTTCTTTTTATTTGTCTGTAACATACTACACCATTTTTATCACACACAAACACAACCAATTCACCGCACCAAAATTGTGATAAAAGGCAATAAGACATGACAACCACCTCTAACTGGGTAAGAGCTTCACGATCTGATCATGTCTAACTCGCAAAAAAAAAACAAACACATAAAAGTCTAACCGCGTCTGACTCAGTAAGACGTCTGAGGCAGTAAGACGTTTTTTTCCAAAAACAAACACAACCTTAGTCTTAGAATTTTATATTGTTCACTTCAAATAATCGCATCCCGACAACTTAATTGTTCGTTGCAATTATCCAATGCTTAGCCTACCGTGTTGGGATCACTTTTTATAGCCATTCACTGTGACAAACATTTTCCACAGTAGTCGATGTGGGATGCCAAGAAAAAAAAGACAACTCTTTTGAGTGTATATAAAACTTCACTTAGCTAGTTTCTCATTTTTTTGACTAATTTTAAAACTAAGAGGCCGTTTAGTTGGTCAAAAAATTTCGTGTTTTTCATTCCTAAATTTCTAGAGAAGAGATTGGTTTATCTTCTCTAGAGAAGAGTTGAGAATTTTGAAAACCCATTCAGATGGATTAATATTTTTCCTTTTTTAAAAAATGAGAAGATGTTTAGAAGAAACTTTTATCAAACATTTTTTTCTTTTATATATCAACTTTTTTTTTCATAGATCTTTATACGTTTTCATCATTTTTGTACGTTATCATCTGTCTTTATCCATTTTTATACGTTTCATCCGATTTTATAACGTTTTTACGTTTCGGTCTATTTTTTTACGTTTTCGTTCGTTTTTTACGTTTTCATCCGTTATTTTTGGTTTTCGTCTTTTATTTTACGTTTTCGTCTGATTTTTTACGTTTTTGTATGTTTTTTACGTTTTTGTACTATTTTACGTTTTCGTCTGTTTGTTACGTTTTCGTTTGTTTTTTACGTTTTTGCCCGTTTCTTAAGTTTTCGCTTGTTATTTTACGTTTTTGTCTGTTATTTTACGTTTTCGTCTGTTATTTTACGTTTTCGTCTCCATTTTACGCTTCCGCTTAATTTTTTACATGTTCGGCTGTTTTTTGAGTTTTCATTCGTTTTTTTACGTTTTAGTCCGTTTTATTAAGTTTTCAAAAACAGATGAAAACTTTAAAAAACAGACGAAAACGTAGAAAATTAGATGACAACATAAAAAAACAGACAAAAACGTAAAATAACAGACGAAAACGTAAAAAACAAAAGAAAACGTAAAAAATGTAAAAAAAAAATAGGCGAAAACATAAAAAATAGACGAAAAAGTAAAAAAAAAAAACATAAAAAATGACGAAAACGTAAAAAAATGACGAAGATGTAAAAAAATGGACGGAAGCGTAAAAAAAGGACGAAAACGTAAACAAACGGACGAAAATGTTAGAAAACGGACGAAAATGTAAAAAACGGATGGAAACGTAAAAACGGACGAAAACGTAAAAAATCCAGTCGAAAACGTAAAACAACGGACGGAAACGTAACCAAATGATGAAGATGTAAAAAAAATGACGAAAGCGTAAAAAACGAACGAAAACGTAAAAAAGATGATGAAAACTAAAAAACATACGAAAACGTAAAAAAGACAGACAAAAAATAAACAAACGCACAAAAGCATGGAAGAAGGGGCGAAAACGTAAAAAAAGATCGAAAACGGAAAAAAAACAGACGAAAACGTAAAAAAACGGACGACAACGTAAAAAAGTGGACGAAAATGTAAAAAACAGACGAAAACGTACAAAAGCGGATGAAAACTTAAAACAAATGGACGAAAACGTAAATAAATGGACGAAAACGTAACAAAACGAACGAAAAAGAAAAAAACGGAAGAAAGCGTAAAAAAACGAACGGAAATGTAAGAAAACGGACGAAAACGTAAAAACATCAGTCAAAAACGTAAAATAACGGACGAAAACGTAAAATAATGGACGAAAACGTAAAAAAACGAACGAAAACGTAAAAAGGACAAAAACGTAAAAAAAGAACGAAAACGTAAGAAACGGACGACAAAGTAAGGAAACGGATAAGAACGTAAAAAAACGGTTGAAAACATATTAAAACGGACATATAAAATGTGAGAATGAAAAAAGTGGGAAGAGTACAATGAGCTTTTCAGATTTGTAGTTATAATTTAGAGAATGAGAATTTCACATTTTTTGAAAATTGTTGGAAAAAATGTAACTAAACGGCTTTTTCTATTTTTCCCTTTTCATATGAAAAATTTCCTAAAAAAATGAAAAAAATTTCACCAACTAAACGGCCCCTAATCTTTTTACATATCTAAGGTTTTATAAAACATTAATTTCTCTATCGAAATGTAACACAATATTATTATTAGTTTTACATATGAAACTTAGCACTGATCTTGTTTTAGTAATTTTGTAGCGTTGCGGAATCATAACTAGAAAAGCTAAGAACGAAACTAGCACCTTGGACAATAAATCCCGAAATAGAAACTGGCATTCAAATTAAGCTATAAATTAATGACGGGTTATAAGTAAATTACTAGTGATCAACAATCAATATTTACTACACCCATATATCTAAGGCACAAAGGAGTAGTGGAAACAAAATGTTAATAATTTTAGAAATTATTCCGAAAGATAATGGATCACAGTAATAATATTTACTGGAACCCATTTATTAGTTTTACATATGAAACTTAACATTGATCTTGTTTTAGTAATTTTGTAGCGTTAGGGAATCATGACTAGAAAAGCTAAGAACGAAACTAGCACCTTGGACAGTAAATCCCGAAGCATTCAATGAGTAGTGGAAAAAAAAGTTAATTATTTTAGAAATTATTCCGAGGGAGTCAAGTGGGTTACAGTAATAATTTTTACCGGAACCCGTTTATACTCCAAGGAACAACATCTATTGACCTCAACTTGAACATATAGCAATCATCAGAGTATATAAGCATGCATAATGTTTCTCGATTGACCGATGTGGGACTCAACTTTTTTTTCTTTTTTTTCGTTTTCTTTTTATATATCCTTTCTCGTGAGAGGGAAAGTTGGAGGGGTAAAGACTAAAGATAACTTCTTGAGTACCTTCAGCAAACAAATTGAAAACAACATTCGACGGGACAAAATATTAATTCATGAGAACACGTTTTACCTCTGGAAGTGCAGAAGTGCAAATGACTTACCTCAATGGAAAATGCATGTTGTCATAAAAGGCTCTAATAACCCAGCAAGAACCACCGAGGTTTTTCATGACTATGGAACACGAAGGAAGGTCTTCCTTGTAAAGCTTTCGTTAACTCTTAAGCAAGAAGGATAGTATTATTTCATATGTAACATAACGTGATAACGGTAACAAAGTATTAGAATTGTTTTTTTTTAAAGTCCGCTGGTCTTGCAATCTTTTCGGTCAAAAAGAGACGTGCATTATGGAGTAGTGGGAAAACAATTTCAAATTATCACCCAAACAACTTAGGTACCTTTTAACATGGTCACTTGAAGGTACATCATAGATGATTGAGACATAGCTATCACTTCTTAGAAGTCTCTTAAGTGTGGCTATGAGAACTTTCTGTTCATCGTCTTTTTCCAACATTAAATTGTTAATCGCATTTTGTGTCTTGTTGTTTGATTTTGGTTGCAATCAGAACATCAGTTAAAATTTATAAATAACCTTGCCAAAAATTGTTCATATCATAGGCTCATTTTAGCCTTTTGACTTAGCTATACACCTATAACACAATTAAAAGAAATACTTAAGGAACAAATTTATCACATTTGAAAGTAATTAAAAACATAGAAATTACTCAATGGTTGAATGAACTATTGATTACATGAAACAAGGCCTAAGAAGTAGAACAGCATACCGTTGCAAATAACATTATGTTAGAACATAAAATGAAACAAAACATTATTTTCTAATTAAGTTCCGGTTAATCTTGAATACAGGTACCTTTGCGGCTCTAGGAGTTCTTGAAGCAGCACCATCGAATGAAAGATTTTCAAAAGTGCGAAGTAACCGAAGCCCATCATAATTTGCCAATATTTTTATGTTGTTATCATTCGCAGAAACTGTTGGTTTGTGGGAGTTTAAAACACACGTAAACGACTAGAAGTGTGTGAGCCTATGGGGGCACATACGTTATACACGAGAGTACGTTACGATTGTTTAAACTTGAATATACCTTAGACCCGTTTATGCATATATGTGACCCGATCTATAAACGACCCATGGACTTGATCCACTTGCTACTTGGGTCAGTTTGGTGCCTTGGGCCTTGTCCAAACATATCTGATCGGGGGTGTTTGATTATTGCTTGTCGCTCAAGATTTTGAGCCCATGCATGGGTTGGACATTGACCCTATATAAACAAACACATACTTACATATTAATGTACGACTCCCTAACTAATGACTTTATTATTCCATGGCTCCATGCACATGCATTGGATGATGTAAGATACTATCCCTAATCCCCTAACCAATTCACCTAAGACTCATCTATACCAAATCGTTTATCCACAAAACGATTAGGTATTGTTTGTTTTGTTTCAAACCTTAACTTGCAGCGTATATATATGATCCAAGTGTTTTAGGTTTAATTCAATTGGTGTCTCCTAGTTGCAAGGTTCCTGGTCGAACATGATTGGCAGCAAGGTTTATGTTTCTATTCGTCATGGATCTCGGACAGCGAAGGAATAGGATATCGGACATACTTGTCCGATATCGGGTACTACAAAAGCATCTCGGACAGAAGTTTTAGTTATCCGATAGAATTAAAAGATAAGTGTTCTTGGGGTTTTCTTGTTCGAGTTATTCAAGTGAATTCAAGGGTTGATTGATTATACGTTCTCGACTAGCTCATATCGAACGTGCTCGTTTTACGTGTTTGTGTGTGATACTCATAGAGGTATCTACTTCAGATACTTTGGTTTTCTTGCTCGTTGATAGCGATCAGTTGACGCCAAAGGTTAGTTTCCTATTTACCTTTTATTTATTAATTGTTTATTACTTACGTGTTAACCTAATTGCATAAACTAGATCCTAATTTCGCTGCGTACTTGTTTGCGTTACTTGGCTAACTAGATTATAAAATCCAAACAGTGGTATCAGAGCCATCTCGTTTTTGCGATTATGGGTTACACGTTTCTTTTAATAAACATTTTTTAAAAGGTTGCTTGAAATTAATTTAGTTATTCGTTTTTTTTTTTTTTTTTTTTTTTTTTTTGACAACTATATGCAATACTTGTCAATTATTAATAAAAAATAACTAGACACACACAAATTAAATTAAATTGTTAATTAGAATTTATTTGTTAATTAGAATTAATTGTTAATTAAAATTAATTGTTAATCAGAATTAATTGTTAATTAGATTATTTAATTGTTAATTAGAATTACATTGATAATTAGAATTACATATTGTTTATTAAATACATAAAATAGCGTAATTACTTGTTGATTAAGATTGTCATGCTTTTTATGTGTTTTCCGGCCACAAGACCCACTCATTGCTTTTTGTGATGTATGGGGCGATCTAGGTTTTGTACCTAGTGACGGTCTTATGGTTCTCCTCTTGGGGAAGACTCGCGAGAGAACTCGAAACAATATGTGTTTATATATTAATGTTTATGCTTATATGTTTGTGATTCCTTATGTGCATAAATTGTTACTTGTTTTTTACACCTAATTGTATGCAATATGGAATAATACATATCGTAACCATAACATCAATATTGATCTTTATTTACAATCCTAAATATCATGCTCATTGTGACCTGCTATTTGTTTTGTGGAAAATCGTTTTTGTTAAATAAAGTGACCTAAACTATTGAAACAAGTTTTTCATGAATTTAAAAACTATACGCTTTGGACACTTGGGATGTACGGCTCACCCACTAGAACAAACTATAAAGGGGGTTTAAGGAGGTGCGTGCAGTCACACCGAAAGGATGTCTAGGTTATTGCTTCAGCGCTGACTTGGTCCTCTGCCTCCTTGTGAGTTCGATTGGAGCTACCGTGAACCATGATGATCACTACAATGTCATTACCAAAAGTTTTTAAAAATAAGTGTTACTAAGTTGTTTTGCATGCTTCTTTGTACACGACATTAACACATTTATGTGCATACCTATTTGTTAATTTTAAGTCTATGCCATCCAACTATGAACACGTGCATTTGGATTGACTTCTCTTGTCAGACCTCAGGGCCTTTCCAACCCATGGTGATTATTTCGCTTAGGTCAGACCTCTGGTTATTTTTACACATTCATACTTGGTCGACTTATTTCGAGTTGTCTTGGTTAGACCTTGAACCCGAGGCATAAGATAAGAACTAAACATGCTCATGACATTATTACTTGTCTACTAATGTCTTGATCAATCTCATAAATCTAATAGTTGCAATATGCAATTAACGCTCGTCGCTTACCTCTTGTCCTATTTTTTAAGCCCTGTCAGACCTTTGGTAATTAAGTGGGAGTGCAAGATGGATCTTAGTCTTAATTAGTAATTAATTGGGTAGTTAATTCTTTTAAGGATGTAATTATCGGAAATACTACTATTTAACTTTCTATGTTCTGATTAAATTGTGTTGTTGCAACATAATTCGTAAACAAAGTTGTTTTTCTTTGAAAGACAAAACTTAGTCTCTTTTCCTAGTAAGAAGAGTGAGAATTATTCCTATTTTTTCTCCTTGGTTGACAAACTAAGATAGGATTACAATTATTAAACTCATTTATGATCTTCAATTACCCTTTTGTGGTTTAGAGTTAATTGAAAGATAGAATATTTTGTGTAACTGAAAACATTGTGTTTAGAGCTACCAGAATAAATGACATCATGCACTTGTAACGATGTATGAGTTTAAACCGCAAAGAGTAAAGAAATTACTAGAATATCTGCTAGGTAAATTTCTTGGACTCTTATTATTCCTAAAGTGCTAAATACCCTTGGGGCTATGTAGACAATAAAGGAGGAATTGCATGCTAAAGATTCAAGTTAATTGAATGTAAGAATGGCTAGTCCATCATTTACAATAAGTAGGACTTCATATAATCTGTTCAATACCTAAGTACATGCTACTCTTAGGCATTTGAAGAGAATTGGAAAGTATATAAAACTGCTATATGCTTTGTACTGGAAATGTAACACTTACAATGTTGACAAATCCAGTGGGAGAAATTGCATTTTATGACTGAAATGCAAGGAACAACAATATTATTGGTATCTCTTGACCGCAAGGTAAGAAAACTAATAATTCTACTAGGACTTAAACATGCTAGATGTTTATTGCCCTACTACATGTTAATAAGAATTATACTAGGAATTAAACACGCGAGATGTTTGTTGCCCTATTACATTCTAATAATGATTCTACTAGGACTTGAACACGCAAGATGTTTGTTGCCCTACTACATTCAAATGTCATGGTATAGTGTAAAGATACTTCAACATTTGACTACATGTTTTAGTCAACGTAATTATGGTTATATGATAATGATCATAATTTTGAAGTATAAAATTAACTTGAAATTACTATAGAACTCAAGAGTTTGCGTTCATGATTACTTTTGTTAGTATAATTATGCTTACATGTTAAGACATAATTATAAAGTTCTTGAATTACTCAATGACTTATAACATAAAGTATATATAGTAAATTGTTATGTCTTCTAGTTAACACATAAACATGAGGCCTTTGAATTATTCAAAGACTTATAAAGTATTATTGACATGTTATGTTTTCTTGTAAACACATGAACATATAATACTTGAACAATTTTGTCTTCTTGTGAACACGTGAACATAAGGTTCTTGTATTGTTCAATGAATATACATTATTGCATGCACTTGGTTAGTAAATTCTTTTTTTGCAATTTGGCTTGACCCAATTGACAAGTATTTGGTACAAAGAGAATTAAGTTATCTATGGAGTTCTGATATAGTTTCACAATTCTAATACTCATAGAATACCACTTCATTATGGTATGTCTAATGTGTTGGATCAAACCTTATTCATATTGTTTGGTTCATGATAGCTTCAATTGCTCTACCTCCAAAACATATCAAGGTTAGAAATTGCGTGTGTCATGGATACACTCAATATAGTTGAAACCAAGAAGGTATTCAAGACAACCCATAATTGAAAACCCTAATTCATTAGGGATTTTAGGTTTTTCCACTCAAACCAAATGAATCCTAAATCCTTTTGGATTTTTGATTATTCTACACTTCCTAGCTTGAAGATTGTAGTTTTGGTGTTCTTCCTAGCTTGACAAAACATAAAAATGTTGCTAGAATTTTTGGTTAAAGAGTGATACGAAATTAGAGTTTTTCTATAAACCCTAATTTGAGTTGTTGGAAGGAATTCCATTATGTCTTGATTTAAGTTCTGAATTTGTTGAAATCTTATGAAGTATTTTATTAACAAATCTAGTGATGAGAACTTGAAATGTATTTTGAGGTTCTCAATAAAGAACAATTTTATTGTTGCTTAAATACTTGGTATTTAGAGAATTATCTCTACTTACAAAAGTAAGTGGGAGCATATACAAATATCAAAGTTTTTGAGAACAAAATACTTAACCTTCTAAAAACCATTTATGAATGTCATACTAAGGTTAAACATGCAAATGTTGACCAAAGTATAATGATTACTCTCATTCATAAATCCGCAAGGATGCATCATCACTTGAGTGATGTGTTTAATATCATTGCTGAGGAATATAAGTTAGAAGATTGTTGTAAATCAGCTAACTACTAAAATACATTATCACATCTTGAATCTGATAAATATTTTAGAATTATGAATGATAAGATGCAGTCCTTAAAAGGCAAATCAAGTTTTGTGATTGATTGTTATTTCGCTTAACAGTTAACCTATGAGGTTGGAATGAGTTTCTTTTGAAGAAAGACTCACAAGGATAAAATTGTATGAATATTAATGCATGACATTTAATAAGAAGTTTTTAATCATCTTTAAGCAATTGACTGTGATTAGATTTTCTTATATATACACGCATTAATTATATAAAAATAATTAATTGTCATACGTGATTCCTTTTATATGGAATATGACAATTAAGATTTTATAACTCTTTCTTTATAATTACCTTTTGCGAGGACGGTGTGTAATCAAAAGGGTTATGAATCTATATAATCTTTATGTAGTATACAAAATTAAACAATGCATTTTTGGATTGGATCATGCATCTAAGAGCTGAGATCTTGAATTTAATTACAACATGATTGTGATTGAATTAAGATAACTCTTGAGTACATCTAACCTTGAGTGGGAGCAATGTGTTTTTCCTTAAAATTTACATGTTGAAGATATCATTCCAATTAAGCTAGATATTGATCTTTAAGCTTGGAATGAAACTTCACTTGGAATTTAAGGAATAAAACAAACAACCTTGAAATAAATGTTTACCTGGAATAAACAGATGCAGAAAATTAAGTCTAACACAAATGCAATATATCATTCAAGAAAGTCTTAAATGGTATATTTCACTTGGAGTAATTTATTACATGGATGGAAACCTTATGTTGTTTTAACTAAGGATTCATCATGTATATACTATATTGTGTATAAGACTAGTTGTTGCTTTTTTATAAGAACAAGATGACCTGACAACAACAATATCTAATTAAGAGTGTTTAGATTATTGTTAATATAGATGTTTACAAATTATAAAGCATAGTGTTGTATAAGTACAAATGATGCTAGAGAATAATTGATACTAGCTGTAGTAGGATTTTATCTTTTATGAAAAATATGCTAACTAGTTATGCTCAACATACTAGTTGATTGGTGTGTGAACGACAGGCCTTCATCGTTTGAAATGTTTGGAGTTATCTGACACAGAAGTTGGAAGTAATGGTCTACGTCATCTCTCAGGTTCACATGTTGTATATCATTTTGGGTCTGACTAGTTAATTCATTCATCCTTGATAATTATGCCGGATTGTGTTTGAATTATTTTTGGAGGGTTGGTGAATCTCCAAAGCTTAAATCTTTCATTTACTTTAATCACTGATGGAGGTTTAGGAAATTCGTCAAAAATGTCAACTCTTAGATCACTTAATTTGGATGTTCGCCAAATTACAGATACTGGACTTGCATCTCTTAGAAGTAAGGACTCTTTCCCCGGATCTCTATTCACAGAGTCATTTTCATTCTTGTATTCTCAATTCTTACTTGTATGATGCAGATTTGACTGGATTGACTCATCTGGACCTCTTCTGTGCTAAAATAACAGATGCAGATGCAGGAACAACCTATATCTTCGCAGTATGATATGCTTTAACTCTTATACTGATAAGCTTTTAACGTTTAGTTTATAACTTGTCTTCGATTCTCATTGCTATGCTTTTCATGTAGATTTTACAAATCTGCAATCTTTAGAAATCTGTAGTGGAGGAATTACGGATGCTGGTGAAGAATATCAAGGGTCTTCGTTCTCTAGTTCTTTTGAATCTATCACATTACCACTGCTTGAAGATGCTTCACTGGCATTGATCACTGGTATCTTCTTAAATTCGACGTTCATTCGTTTTTGCTAGTTAAAGATATATAATACTGTAGTAAATTCTTTGTGGGAAGTGTTGGTTGTTTTGACTGTGGGTCATTTTGGATGCAGGTCTAATTCAGTTGGTCTCTCTGAACTTATCAAATTCGTGAGTAACCAGCGGTGGATTGCAGCATTTGAAGCCATTAAAGAAGCTGAAATCACTGAGCTTAGAGTCAACCAAGGTTACTGCAAATGATATAAAGAAACTCCAGGTATCTAGCCTTCCGAATCTGGTAAATGTTCGACCTGAGTAGTTTTCCAAGGAAGACCGGCGACACTGCATGGCCTTTTGTATATAAAGTTTGGAAGTCGTTAGCATTGCAAAAGATCGTTTTTATCTTCATACGTTATGCGAGTGTTTCTGCATTGGAAGATTTCAATCGATAAGGCAAACAGCATTGGTGAGACTCCAAGAAATGTATGCGACAAGTGTGAACCTTTTTATTTCATCATGACGTGGTTTTAGTGGAAGGAACTATGTAAATAAAGTTCCTTTGGTTAACGTTATCTAGAATTATTAGATTCCAGATTGCGGTTGGATTTACTAAAATGAAAAGCATATGTTTTATTTATGGTGATTTGCTGCTCTTCAGACTGTTGTTGCCTATTTATTGCGGTATCTGTACATATATTTATTGCGCTTTTTGGTTGCTTTTCAGTCTTCATAGTAGGACTGGAGGTAAAGGATGATTGTTTGATGATATATGGCTGCATCAATCTCATGTAAGCATAGCCTTTGTCAAAAAGATTTGGTTCATCTTCATAAATGTTATCTGTCTTTATTCCAAAACTAGAAGGGTACCCGCGCAATGCGGCGGCGGGTACCCGATGACTATTTTGTAGCAAACAAATGTTTTGAGGTGGTGATGTGATGAGATGGTGGTGACAGCGGCGGCGATAAGTATAGTTATATGTGTTTGCTTACCCGTTTAGTGAATTCGTTTCACAACACTTCGAATGTATATGTGTTAGTTGTAAGTGTTTGTTTGGGTTACCCGTAACTTTCACGCGACATCATTATTCCCGCATATAAAATACCTCGCAATCTCTTACGCGTCAAACACTCCCCAAAAGTATATGATTTTGACGAATCAAGATTATATTGATTGAATAAATGAAATAAAGGTTAAAGTTGTAAAATTTGAATTAAAATAAAATAAACCCACTAAAAATATAAAACTAAAACTATAAAAATATATTAAAATGGATGTTGAATTAAAGAGCATAAAATTTTAGAAAATATGGTGAAATTAGATTATAATATAAATAAGTAGATAAAAGATATTTTAATTTGAAAATAAAGATGAATTTTTAGTTGAGAAGTGACACATGTCATTTTATAATTGGAGCTCCTTATCTTAATTTTTGGTGGTTAGGAGTTAGCTTGGAGTTTGTTAGAAGTTAGACTTGAGTTTGTTAAGAAGTGACACATGTCATCTCATGATTGGAGCTCCTTATCTTAATTTTACATGCATTATAATATATCTTTCCATAATAAGCAAGTAAAAAGTCTGAATTTTTAAGCCTTCTAATTTTAGAATGCCTAAATACATTATAAAGTAGTATAAATAACGCGTCTTCTGGATGTGAATCAATTAATCGCGTGTTTTGCGCATAGTCTGGTTATCTGAACTCTGAAGTGCTGAGCCAAAGTAGATAGGTGTTGAGGTTAACTCATAACTGGTATGTATCCCACATCGCCCACTAAAGAAAGTAGGTATGTCCATCTAGCCTAGTATATGTTTTTATTAGTTTAATATCTGATATGTGAGCCATCGGCTCACTTAATATTAATCTTATTTTTATGGGAATATTAATCTTATTTTTATGGGGAAAGACCAACCACAATAGCTTGCTATTAGGGTCTTTGCGAGTCCCTTGCGCTCAGTTCTCGAGTTTTTAGGGAAGGGAAATGGAAAATAATAGGAAAGGGAAAAGAAATGGAAGAGGAAAGTAAATGTTAGTTGTTATGTTCTTGAGATGGAGGAAAGGAAAAGGAAAGTAATCATAATCATGTTCTTGAGTGAAAGGAAAAGGAAAATAACTTTGTCAAATTACATATATGCCCTTTAATTATTAATGTCAAATGTTTTAAAAAGGGTATATTAGTCTTTACACAACATATGGTTGAGTTTCCTTTCCCTTTCCTCCCAAAAGTGGGAGGAAGATTTACTCCTCTCTATTTCCTTTCCGTTTCCCTTTCCTCCTTTAAAAAAGACTCAAGAACACAAAAAACTTTCCATTTCCTGTGATTTCCTCTTCCTTTTCAACTCGAGAACTGAGTGTTGGTGTTGTACTACTGCCTTTGCTTTGGCTCATCCCTCCAATTCTAGCATAATCTTTTATAACTTTTCTTTTATTATTAGTGGATCAAGTATATGTACAAATTCCATAAATAGGAGTCTTGCACCTGATCAATATGTACTAATGGATCACTCGGGTCTCGGGTATCTTGAATATGGAACCTGTTTTCTTGGTTTATATACGACCAAAGTTGTGGATGTTGTTTACATCGAAAGTTATGGATGTTGTTTACATCGAAAGACTGGCACAACCCTTTGATGCTGTTGATTCAATTCCACTCAACTTTTTGACCAGAAATACCCTAACGCATTGGACATGCACGTTACCACCCAAACAAATTAGGTACCTTTAACATGGTCACTTGAAGGTACATCATAGATGATTAAGAAATCGCGATCAAGAATCCCTATTTTGGAAGAGAATAGTAGTTGAAGAGGTCGTGAGACAGTACTAAGGCGATACCATATGCAATTTCAAAATCCTATATAAGATGAGTCATTATACTAATTTAAAGTGTGAAGCTTAAGATGTAGAAAACATCTTTTGTGTAAAGAAGACATTGTTGTTTAGTTGTTAAGTAAATATTGTCCATGGTTATCACAAAGACTATATAATTGTTGCTTCCTTTTTTGTTTAGATTTATCTTGCAGCAGGACACAACTATGTTATGCTAAGTGTATCATAAGAAGATTAAGTCATACTGTGGTTAATCCATCCTCTATCTTTCGTATTACTTTGAAATAACTTAAGGAAAAAAGACATGTTAGCTTTAAAAATAACAAAAATCGATATCTATATCTATATCCATATGACCATTGATCAAAGGTGAAATACTTTATAGTAAAATTTTGATATCAAAAAACAAATAAATCACATAAACCAAACAAATCACATATACACATTGATTTATGTCGATCTAAACTCCGTACGTATACGGTACTTGTAACTAGTATAAATATGTATAAATTGCGCTAACTCTTAAGAGCACACGGTATGCAGAACATTTACCGTGCCAAATGTATATCATTCGTGTGCCAACCATACCGGAGTATCGTGTCATTCGTAAGCCAAACATTTTGAGCCAATGCAATGGCTCACACTATTTACATTCTTGTGTGTGTTATTATTATTATTATTATTTTATTGTGAGTGAGTGTGTATTTTTAGTGAGGTATTTTGTGGGATCCAATAACATGTTAGTGGTGTGTTATGAGAGATGATGTTTTAGTTATTGGTGTGTTATTAGGAGGTGTATGATGTGACACTGAGGTGACATGCCAACAACATGTTATTGGTAGCTTGCATACCTTATGCTATAAGGAATTCTTTCCGGGAAACCCATATACGTTCTTTTAGCCCCTTCGCTTTGATTCCATTCTACAATATGTACTATTCATCTGTACTAGTCCTACATGAGATAAAAAACTGAATCTATAGGAACAAGTTAACATTTTGAAAATCCAAAAATGATGTTAGCAAACTATGTCGGCAGCGTATCACGGATCCAATTATCCTTGTACATGTACAATTATGCACTTACACTTTTCTATAGCTTGCTAAAATAAAATACATAATGAAGAAGATAATTGAATTTACAATAAAAGATCTAAGACAGACACTTGTGCTAATGAAACAATATCAGTGTTGAGTTTCATGTGTAAAACTAATGAAACGTTCGTGTTATATTTCGATAGAGAAATTAATATTTTTTAAACCTTAGATATGTAAAAACATTACTTCTTTAAAAATATGAGAAACTAGCTAAGTGAAGTCATTATATACTAGCTAAGTGAAGTCATTTAAAGATATGTAAAGTGATATTTTCAAAGATTTCTTTTGGCATCCCACATCGCCTAATGTGGGTTGCCACAATGAATGGCTATAAAAGAGCGTAACACTAGCTTTTACTTGTGGTTTCAAAGAAACTCTACAAGATCTTTATTTAGATCCAACAAAGATTTCTAATTATATATGGAGATTAGTTTGCATTGCGTCGTATTTTTACATGCTAACCAAAATTTACTTATGATGGGTGAAAGACCATTTGCTTAGTTGCATTTCATTTTCGGATTATCGGTACACCCACACCACTTTGCGGTTTTGCATGATTAAAACACTAAACTAGTACCAAATGTTGTCTTCGTAAAAGTCATATAGTACTAACACGGTCAGGCAAAGAAGGAATTCAAGCACATTCGCCGTTAAGAGATATCATACAATTGATCATAAATACCCGATTCACATCTCATATTTCTGTAACCACAACTTATTAATCCTTAAATGTGTGACCTCTCGTTGAACTATGTCTTTATTTACATGTAGCATTATCTCTTTACAAAGTCATACTAAAAAGGTATATCAAACTTGAGATTTTGATCGAATCGTTAATTTTTGAAACTAGGTTTTGATTTCTGGTTGTGTTTGTAGGATCGTAGGTGGATGAATCTTGTATCAATTGGCTCCCAAATTTTGTATTTGGTATGAAGGTGGTCATAGTCATGTTGGGTAATTGCTACATGGCTTTAATCTAGTGTGTATGCTATCTAAACTTAGCTAACTCACAATCATAATATATGGATTAGGGTTGAGCATCGGGCGGAAACCGACCCGTCCCGACCCGATTCCGACCCGACCTGTCTCGAAACCGACAAGGCTGAAAATCCTAACCGAATCCCGACCCGATTCTAGTTCGGGTAATCCCGAATCCCGATCTGAGTCACGAAACAAACCGGTTTGTATGGTTTTCTTTGTGTTATCCCGGGTAATCCCGACTCCCGACCCGACCCAAGTCCCGACAAGGCTGAAAATCCAAACCAAGTCCCGACCCGGTTGTCGGTCGTTGTCTGTTGGGGTCGGGCGTCAGGTTGGTTTTGGCCCGATACTCGGCCCTAATAAATAACTTAAAGCCATAAAATTTCCGTGAAGATGGGTAAAAATTTTACGTGTGTCCATTTGGAAACAATTTTGGTTTCTTTTTCTTCAATAGAATAGAAGACTATTATTGTGAAATAGCGAATTTCAATTTTTCATCCCACATTGCCTCATAACAAAATTTGCAAAGGGTAGAGGCTGTTATAAAATGAGAGGCCCAAGAGTTAAAGTCTTATGTCCTCTCCATCCAAAATGCTAATATAGCAATTACTACAATACTAGTTATAATATTTTATGAAACACTTTATTTTTTATATTATTGATATTTTTTTATTAAATAAAAAATATCAATGATATTAAAAAAGGTGTTTTATTTAGTATCTATTAACTAGTATCTAATAATGAAAGTTAAAAATTGATTTGCCAGTGCTTAATGAACATATATGTTTAAAAAAGGCAATGGTAAAAAGGAAATGTGTGACAAGAGCTAACCTTTTAATTGAACCTAATTGACTTGCTTAAATGTTTGATAAGCAACCCACAGCCCATTTAATTCTAGTTACGTGTAAATATCACTGCTAAAAAGATTTTTGGGCTCATGCAAGTCGATTAAGTTATAAGATATACCATTGCTAGTAATCACCAAACTAATAGTGACCTTCAAACCAAACCACACATACAAAAATGAAAGTTCATAATATTGTCGTGCTACTAAGTTATCATATCAGAGTATTAAAACTAGTAATTAGATATTAGATAACTAACTAAAGTAGGAAGTTATCATATAAAAAGGCCAAAAACATATGCTACTTTGTTTGTGTTTTGGCTTCTTGTTTTATAATGATCCCTCTATTTTGCCATTTGCTCCAATCAAGCGATGTGGGATACTATACAAACATCTAAATATTAACTTTTTTGCAACTTTTGTTAAATGATAAATTTAAGGTGAACATGTTTACTAAATTGATTTCTTTTTTATTTAAGTGTGTGTTACTAGCTATATACATTTATGCAAAGCTTTACATATGATATGCACATGCATTGCAAAATACATGCTTTTTCACGCGACATGAATAACAAATTTTACATACAATTTAAAATTAAGACTTGTTTAGAAACAAATTTTAATATTCTTTTATCTTTTTTTTTCCTAGACCTTACAACAAAGTTTTATCAAATAAAACTCATTGAAAGCTCAAGGATGGAAAAAAAGTAACAAAGTATTAAAACTTGTAATTTAGCAAGGCAAAAGTATGAAGTTGTCATTCAAAAGAGCCAAGAACATGTATTACTCTCATTTTGTGTTTGGCATCTTATTTTATAGGGTTCCCTCTACTATCCATTTGGTTCAGTTAAACGATGTGGGATAATATATACAAACGTCTAACTTTTACGTGAGCCATTGGCTCTCTTGATATTAATCTATTTTTTTTTTTTCTATTGGGGTCTTTGCGAGTCGCCTTGGTGTTGCACTATTGCCTAGGCTTGGCTCACCCCTCCAATTCTAGTATAATCTTTCTTAAAAACATTAATAGCATTTGTAAGTTTTATAACCGCAAATAGCATCTATGAAAATGTAGCACTTTTGAGTCTCCTGCTTAAATCTCGAGTATCAGTGCTCTTTTTATCTTTGGATTATAGGGTTATACCCCTGGGCATTAGACATGTCATGTTACCACCCAAACAATTTAAGTACCTTTAACATGGTCACTTCAAGGAACATGATAGATGTTACGACAAAGCTACTGAGAACTTTCTGTTAATCGTCTCTTTCCAACATAAAATCGTATTTTATGTTTGATTTACGATACAATCAGAACATCAGTTCAAATTTAAAATCATATTTTATGTTTGATTTGCGATACAATCAGAACATCACTTCTAACACAGCAATACACAATTAAAAAAAAAATACTTAAGGAACGGTTGGTTACAGGAAACGAGGCCTAAGACAAAGAACATCATCCCTTTTCAAGCTTTTCGCTAAGATCAAGTATAGCATACATTTTGTAAGATTTTGAATGGGAAAAATATCTGTTTTTTTTTAGTTTAACATGTGCACTTATAGTCAATATTTTGCCCAAGAAGTCAAACTACATACTCCAACCTTTTGACGAAGATTAGTATATTGAGTTATGATATTACATGGGAGCGTACGTCATAGTAGCTTGCCATTTGGCAGACACCAGACCAGTGGCGGACCCAGAATTTTCAAGAGGGTGTTGCACAAAAGAATTGATGAGCTAACTTAAGTTACACCGTAAAAAACGAAAGTAGCAAAAAAAGTTATTGGGTGTTGCACATACCAAAAAACGATGGTTTTAAAACTTTTTTGCACTTCGTGACTTAAAATCGGGTGTAGCCCGTGCCACACCCGGCACCCATGTAGGTCCGTCCATGCACGAGACCCATCTAAGCAATTTGATTGTATCTTGGAGTTCAGTTCCATCAAAATGGCACCTCATAATGAAAATAAAGATTGTACGGAGAGAACATGGAAAGCGTCATATCTGAACAATGGTTCAGTTCACAACACCACCCCAACAGCTTACTTTTTAATCTAAGCCACATTGGTCAATTAAGCTGTTGGTGTGGTAAAGAAAAGACTGAGTTTCTAGAAAACATTCAACGATTAACTTAAAATGTTGGGATCCCTTTTATAGCCATTCATTCTGGTAAACATTTTCCACAATAGTCGATCTGGGATGCCAAACGAAAAAAAAAAAAAAAAAAAAAAAAAAAAAAAAATCTGTTTTGAGTATATAAAACTTCACTCAGCTAGTTTCTCATTTTTAAAACAAGTCATCTTTTTACGTATCTAAGGTTTATAAAACATTAGTTTCTCTATCGAAATATAACAAACGTTCATTAGTTTTACATATGAAACTTAACACTGATCTTGTTTTAGTAATTTTGGGGAATCATGACTAGAAAAGCTAAGAATGAAACTAGCACTTTGGATGGTAAATCCCGAAATAGAAATCGGCGTTCAAGTTACATTGTAAATTAATGATGGGTTATAAGTAAATTACTAGTGATCAAGAATCATAAACCGGGCTCTTTAGGCGATCAACGAGGCTCATTGCCTAGGTTGGTGATCTCCAATGCACATAACAGAGAGGCACGAGTCTAAGGTCGGCCCAAGTTGGTTGAACCTATGTCATAATCCACTCACCCAAGTTACAAAGTATTCTTTATGTACTGAATTTGTTATGCTAGTTTCGTTGTAAGAGCATTGTTCGGTACATGAGTCAAATATAGACAAACCGTCGCATGGGAAATAAACGGTATTGAAATATAATGTTACGCAATATTAGAATAACATCAGAATGATTAATAAAAGAA
This sequence comes from Chrysanthemum lavandulifolium, assembly GCA_022545495.1. NCBI lineage: Eukaryota > Viridiplantae > Streptophyta > Magnoliopsida > Asterales > Asteraceae > Chrysanthemum > Chrysanthemum lavandulifolium. The sequence continues at coordinate 263,693,055 of CM040244.1, read as the reverse complement.
GCCAATTTTCAATTTCAATCTAACAGCTTTGATAAATAACACGAGACTATTGGCATTTACCCTTCACATCATCTTACATAAAAAGTTAGATCAAGTCATATCATCAACTAACTTACAATTTTCCTACACTTACAAACTGTTGGA